>BQMZ01000136.1:0-212185 GCA_036984285.1 Chlamydomonas sp. KOR1 | reverse complement strand
GCAGCAGCGGCAGCAGGAGCAGCTGGGCATGTGGAACTGGGTGGAGCCTGGGCGCCGGGGACAACAGGACTACTCAGGGGTGGGGCCGGGGCCGAGGGGCTGCGGGCGGTCGAGGCGCGCCTCAGCTGCCTGCTGACCGGTGGCGGGCACCAGCCAGCGGGTCAGGTGCACGAGGGCAAGCTGCTCAAGCTGCTGCAGGTGCGTAACACGAGCATATCTCGCTGACACCAGCATATGTTCTCTTACATGTGTGTTGCTTACTCTGGCACGTCGCTGACCGTCTTTTGCCATCCTTGGTACACAGGCAGTCCTGCTTCCATGCACGCCGCTTGTCGTACAGTCCCTATCGCACCGCTCCCTGTGCCCACGCCCCCCCAGGCCCTCCTCCGGCACCCCGGCGGCCTGTCCCTGGAGCAGCTGCTGGAGGCGGGGGGCCGCCCCCAGGAGGACACCGACACCGCACGGGCGCTGCAGCGGTGAGTGGTCCAGACTCGGGTGACTAGCCGCACATCGCCATGCTGTCTGATCCGAGCCTGCACGCCGCATGCTCACTCTGGGGCGCGATCTGAGCAGTACCGTCCGCCAATGCCTGGCGCCTCAGTAGACTTCTGAAGGCCCTGGCACTTTGCTGCTGTATCATGTTGACCTTGCTAAACATTGTGCTGGGGCGGGTGCCTTATGATATTGTGCGCTGTACCGCATCGCTAGTCGCTCCGACGCGTGCGTGCCTGCGCCCGCTGCGGTACAGGCTGGTGGACGAGCGCGCCCTGGTGTGCATGCAGCGGGTGCGCCGCGACGGCGGGGGTGCCATCGGGGGGCCGCTGTACGCCCTCAACCCAGACCTGCTGCCCCGCGCCGGGAGAGCCGCCTCCTCCTGCACCCTTGACCAGGTTCCAGCAGCAGCAGCAACAGCAACAACAGCAGCACGATGACCCATACAACCGTCGGCCGTCGTCACCGCTGGCGGCTGCTGGCAGGCCGTACGACAGGCGGTCGGCCGCCATGGAGGGCGGGCCAACGGGTGCGGGCGCAGGGGCGGCGGGCCCCCATTCGGGCGTTATGCTGCTTGGTGCCAGGGGCTCGGGGCCTGGGGTGGTGGCCCATGGGTCACTGGCGCGGAACGTGGATGATCAGGCGCAGCAGCACGCGGCAAGGGCAGGGCTGGGGACACAGGAGGAGGCACGGGGGCACCGTCCTCAGCAGAAGCTGCAGCTGGTGGTGCATGGCGGTGGCACAGCGGCAGATGCGCAGCGTGGAGTGGAGGATGCGGCGGGACGCAGGCAGCTGATCATTCTGGGCCCGGGGCAGGCTGGGAACTGGCAGCCGACACAGCCCACGGGGCGCGGGCTGTCGTTGGGAAGTGCGGGCGAGGAGAGAATCGCCAGGGCTGGGGGCGCGGATCGCTTTGCTGCCGCCGGTGCTGGCGGTGTCATCCGCGAAGTGTACGTGGACCGGGACGGCCGGTACGTGCTGGCGCTGCCCTGCGGCAGCAGCAGCAGGACCAGGAGCAGCAGCTGGCGCCGCACGGGGGGCGGAATGCCGGTGCCTCTGTTGCGCGTGTGCCTGTATGGCAGGGTTTTGGAGGGGAGGAAGGGGCAGGCGGTGCACTGGTGCTGCCGGGGTCCGCAGCAGAGCGCCTGGTGGTGGTGGCTGGCGGCGGCGGCGGCGGGGTAGCGAACGCATGTACGGCACAGGGGCGGATGGATGGGGTGGATGTGAGGCATGCAGGTCCGGGGAGGTACATACTGGCGAAGCGGGTCGCGGCAGCTGAGCTGCATGACGGGGGCATGGAACCGCCAACCGTGCGGCAGCGCTTGTAGGCAGGGGCCGTAGGAGAGTGGCGTGACTCGTGGGTGCGCGAGCAGACGAGCGATGACCGCAGGATCGATACACCCGCCCGCGAGATAGCCAAGGGAACTGGGGTGGGGGGCTTGTGCGCTGTAGGGGCACCGGTGCGCCGAATGTGCCAGCTTGCAATGTGATTCGGTCTGAGCAAGCAACTGTGCATGTGAAACAACGGATGGATGCATTTACCAAGGTTGCTGCGGCTCCCGTACCTGAGGGAGAGGTGTGCCCTGTAGCTGCACGGTGGGATTGCCGTGGCGGGGATGGTCGTTTGGGACGAACTTCGTAGTGAAACACGTATCCTCAATAAGCCTCTAATGGCATTTGTATTGCCACGCGCCTTCTGGTGCGTTCGTACATCCGGCTGAGCGCGTGAGCCTGTGCGGCTGCAGGGCCTTGGGTGGCGCCAACGTGTACGTGAAAGTGTTGCTAGGTGGTCGGAACTAACAGCGCCTGCTGCGTACCGGAGAACATGACCACCTGCTAGGGCCTTGGCAGTTATTTCGCTTCGTTGCTAAGGCGCTTGGATGGGGCTCCGTTTGTGGAGGGGGCTCGTAGGTCCTGATGCTGTTGGTACCTGTTGTGTGGCACGTACGCAAGGGCGGGGCTGACAGGGCGCAAAGTACCGCTATCATAGGGCCCCTTGGCACGCCCTGCACAGCGGCCCAGTTTTAGCACGTATTGCGGAAGGGGCCTCTATCTGCGGCTGTGGACTGCTCAACATCTTCAACGGCAATGCCCACAGATTTGTGAGGCATGCTTGATGCTGTTGCAAACGTGCTAGCAACATGGGGTTCGGATGGTTCGGTGTAGCACTGCGCGAAGGGCGTATGCAATGAGTTGCAATGGCAGCGCTTTTGCGTTTATACATTCGAAGGCTGACTTGCAGATTGCGGGGTTTGTCGTGCAGAGTGGTTGTGGCAAAGCGTGCAGCGTGGGTGGTCAGGGTGTGGGAGTGAGAGGACGCGGGTGGGACAGGCACTGGCAGCACAAGCGCATGATGAGGCGAGGCTTAGTTGAGTCTTTGTATGTACCGGATTGGGGCGCAGACGTGCTGCTGCGGCATCCCGACCCCTGATGTTCCGTTGCCGTGTGCTGTTGTTGGTGAGCCGTGCCAGGGCGCACGCTCGATAAGCAGGTGTGGGGGCAAAGGAAAGGCTGAGATGGGCATGCGAGGTAACGCGCAAGTGACAGTGTCTTCAGAAATGCATGTAGGTTTTTTGCTATGTGGTGATGGGAATATCGGAATTCTTGCATCGTGGTCGGTACGGCGTCGCTAGCTGGAGATGGACAAGCATGGCCAGGTGTGGCTCAGTGCCAGTTGCCTGCGCTGCGTCCCATGCAGTGCGATGGGCCTAGCTCCAAGGTCAACGTGGCAGTGTGTCAAACGAGGGCGACCTCCGGCATGGCATGCAGCCGAGCCCCGAGCGCCATGAGGAGCTGACTGCTCCGAGCGCTTGAAACAAAAGTGTAGTCGTAGGACCGGGCAGGGACCGTTGCCCTACGGCTCGTGTGGGAAGTTACACCCACATGTAACAACTGACTGACATGGGCAGTTGGTTTTGCAACGTGGTTCTACTCCTCTGTGATACTGAAGCAAGGGCCGAGTCAGTTACATAGGTTCAGCGCGCAACATCAAGACCAAATCAGGTGGCCTACGCGAGGGCAGGCATCAGCTCTCATGCCGACATACAGCACCGGGGGAGCTCCCCATTCCAACAGCAGTCGACGGCTCTCGCACAACACCGCACGACACCATGCAAGACCAGTATTATTGCGTCGTCAGCAGCCTCAGCACAAACGCACCCAGCACCACGGCAGTACCGGTGGTGGCATACGCTGCTGCCCCCAGCACCAGGGGCTCCCCTGCCCCGACCGCCCGGTCCGTCCGTACGGCGCATACTATTGCCGTGCAGCACGTAGCGGACGCAGCTTTCCACCGCGCTATGCCGTGGTGGATGGTGATTGTTGTTGGTTGGCCGGCGTGGATACGTGGTCGGCAACTCGGCATGGGTGCAGGGCCGGCAGGCGGCAGCCATCCCGCCGCCCCGACAGACAGATTGCCGGTTTGCCGCACCGGCATGCAATAGATGGGAGCACCCTACAATTCTACATGCCTTCGCCTGTGACAGCCCGGATCCTGGCGTGTACCATGGTGCGGGTCAGCGCAGCACCCATCTGGTGCGGCCCTGTGCCCTTGTTCAACTCGGAGACCTGGGGAGACTCCCTGCCCCGCCCCTGCCGTTGCTACGGCTGCCCGTCACCTGCCCTGCCCTGCCATGCCTCGGCCGCTGGCCTGCCTCTCATTCCCCTCCTCAGAAACCACGGACTACGCTAGACCTTGTCAGCCAAAGCCAAGGGAGCGCGCTGGTACAGAAAGGTAGAGCGCTTTTCAGGAGTACCTAAGCAACCGTTGTGGCAGGTGGCGGAGAGTAATCAGCATGGTGGCCAAGAGGACGGGAGTCTTGCGACCGCTTGCAGACCAAGTAACTCTTGCCTCATGGAAACTATCAAAGTGCCGACCCGAGACCCGAGGGGCGGGCGGGCCGGTATGAAGGAGGGCACGGAGTGAAGTTTAAACGACGCCTGGGAAGTAGAGAGGGCGGTCACAGAGGGACGGACTGCATACCCCTGTAGCACGCACACATGCTAGACTGCTGTATTCCGCTTCTGATACCTTGCTGACAGCCATCATCTCCTTTCCGTTGAACGCGTCTGACCGTCCGTATGCCCCAGACCCCGCCGTTCTGATGTTGTTGCTCCGCGTTCACGGCTCTGAAGCACCTTGGTTGGCCATAAACAAGCAGCACTCAGGATGTATCGCATCATGGCTTTTTACTGTGGCCGGCCCGGCACAGCACTGGGGTGCGAGCCCCTGGTAAGCCAAGCCCAAGGGAGCTCAGGAGACAGGAACGCTGCTGCAGCAGCGCCGGCCGACCCGGCCCGCAAGACAATCGCCAGCTCCGCCGATTCCCGCAGCAAAGCAGCCACATTGAGTCAGTTGAAGCTGTCGCGTCACAAATCTTTGTCAGAATCAGCGCGACGTGACCGTCACCTGAACCGCCCTGCGTATAAGAGCCCGGCAACGAGGCGCACAGATGTATTTATTTTCACAAACTCCGTTCTCCAGAACAACAAGTAAGCAGCAATGAGCCGTACACTGTCTCGCCCCATCGCCAGCGCTGGCCTCGGCACTACTGCGTCGCGCGCCGTCCCCCGTGTCATGGCAGCGCCCCTACGCGGTCAGGGCGGCTCATATGCCTCCTCCACGAGTATCTTCAGCTCCATTCCTCTCCGGGGCCGGGCTTCGCTGTCGCGCTCTGCCGTTGGCCGTTCGCCTTCCGCCGGTGACACGACAACCGATGGGAAGGAACCCTTCTGCGGCGCTGCAGCTAACGGCAATCCTACATTTCCTGCCAGAATCCCTCCCAGCGCCCTGTGTTATGGAGATCTGTCCGTTGCCCAGTTCCTCCGTTGGCTGGGGCTCGACTGGGAGCTTGCCGACGGCCGCTTCGTGAAGACCGGCTGCCCTCACTACTTCTCCTTCAGCAAGGATATGACGGAGGCAGTGGTCCGCATTCCGGTCTTTGCCTTCATCGGCGGCTGCTGGTGCCCGGTGGAGGGCGCAAGGATCGTGGGCAGGGTCCGCACCGACACCTGCAGCGGCACGCCCTACGCCGCGTTCACGATGGTGGGGCTGACGGAGGCCCTGGCGGACATGGGCGTGGAGGAGTACGAGTCGGTGATGCTGGTGGTGGAGCGCGAAGAGGGAGGCCGCATCCTGCGGGTGGGGCTGGCGGCGTGGACCGGGGGTGCAGGGCCTGGGGCCGCCGCTGCCACCCGCCGCGGCCGCCAGCAGCGCCCGAGCAGGTGCACGAGATGGCCGAGGAGGTGGGTGAGGCCACGGCGCCGCGTAGTGCATGCAGCGGAGTACATGTACCAGTGCAGTGCAGTATGCAGTGCAGTATGTTGTTTGGTTGGGGATGGGGGCACCGGCTATCATCGGGCGCTCCTTACTTGCTGCTCCTTGTTACTGAAGTGCTTCCGGCCTGCCCCGGCCCCCGCCCACCCCTCCATCTGCCCCCAGGCCCCCAAGGCCGCCGCCGCCGTCGCCGCCACCGCCGTCCCGTCGGCTGCCACCGGCTCCACCGAGAGCTTCAAGGAGATGCCCGGCCCGCGCACCACCATCACCGTGGGAGGCAACACGGAGATCAAGGGCAGCACCGTCTACATGGTGAGGGATAAGGAGAAAGCACCCTGCTATTGATAGTCATATGGAGGCCGTGAGGCCCTGACCTGGCGGCGACGTCTGTGTGGCAGTGTCGTGGCGTTGCTGGTGCCACAATGGTACTGTAATTGGACGATGCCACAATTGACATCTAGTGCCGCCTGGCGCAGTGTGCCGCTGCCGCCAAAGGAGTTGATGAACACATCTGATTCGCAGCAGGGCACACTGTGCCTGCCCGCGCTGCTGGTAATGCGCAACTGCCGAGCCTGTGCTCTCCCGCCCCCCACCACCACGTGCCGTCACGTGCCCTCAGGATCACGCTGTCGACGTAACCCTGAAGGGGAACCTCAATGTCGGCAACAGCACCATCTACCTGCGGGTCAGTGCTGAGGGTGCTGATGAGGGCGCGCTGCGTGCTGCCCATGATAATAGTGAGCATGCTGACACGACGCCGGGATGCCCCTGACCAGCGTGGCACGTAAATCGTGTGTTAGGTCAACTGGGGGCATAGTTGGGCAGGGTGATTCCTCATGGCAGATTGTTGCTTCTCGCTTGCATAAACTGTTGGTGTCAGGTATTCTGCTTCAAGCTGCCCTGGTTGCTGACGTGCGTCTGCCCTACCCCCTTGCCGCCGCCCCTCCACCTTTCCGCAGCAGAACGCGGCGCCCGCTGCCGCCCAGCCGCCGGCTGGCGGCAAGGAAGAAGGGCGCAGAAGAAGCGGCAGGTGGCCAAGAAGGTGAGCAGGGCGACCTGGGGCGACAGGCGGCGTCGTGGTGTGGTAGCATGCATGCCAGTCGCGTTTTTTTTTGCGGTGCGCGGTCCGCTGGGGTTCTGCCCAGCACTGCAAGGCAGGTGTGCTTTGCTACGTAGTACCCTTCCGCCGTGTGTGTGACTCAGCATGCAAGGGCGTGCTACTGTGCTGCGGCGACCACCGCTGAGCCCACGTGCTCGGGCTTACGGACACCTGCTCTGCCCCTTCGCCCCAGGCTGCGGCGCCCGCTGCCGGCCCTCGACGGACAGCGGCAAAGTGCAGGGGAAGCGGCAAAAGTCCAAGCAGGTGAGCAGGTCGACAGGCTGCGTCGCGGCACCGTAGCATCCTGTCATGCCAGCAGTGGCAGTGTGACGGGTGGGTGGCGGTGCGGTTACGCCAAGCACTGCTGCAAACGTGCGCTCTGCTGGTGCCCATGCCCCGCTTGTGTGACTCCGTCCGTATGCAAGGGCCTGCAAGTGTACTGCGGCGACCATCCAACAACCCACCTGCTCGTGCTTACGGACACTTGCCCTGCCCCTTCCCGCCCTGCCGCCTGCGTGCCCACAGGCTGCCGTGCCCGTCGCTGCGCCCGAGCCTGAGCCCGCCGCCGCCGCCAAGGGCAAGACCGAGGCCGCAGGCGTGCTCTCAAGACACCCCGCGGATCCGGCAACGTGTACACCACCTTCAACACCATCATCAATATCTAACACACCCACTGCTACAACCTGCGCGAGAACCACCTTGAGGCGACCTTGTGGCACAGCGGCGGGTGGTAATGGGGGAGCGGCATGCTGCTGCGATGCGCGTGATGTGGCGCCAAGGCACCTTTTGCCGCTGCGGCCGAGCTGCTGATGGAACGCACCGACGCACCTGGCGAGTTTCCCATCACACGTGCCGAGCGACCAGGCGTTGCGTGTGCACGTGGCTGGACTACGTGAGCATTGCGGAGTTCCGAGTATGCAAGGCAACTGCGTTTCGATGGACTGAGTGAATGTGGAAAGCATGTACATGCAAGTAAGGTGGCAAGCGTGAGCTAAGCCTGCATGTGCAGCGTGCGATATTGGCACGTGTACTCGTCATCTGTGAGGCTGAGTGCAGTGGGCATCTGCTTTGCAGAGCAATGGGGTGTATGTGCAGCTTTATTTGTGTGATAACGTGCGGCCGGTCCGCCCAGGGTCCGCCCCTTACCGGTATCTTGTGTGTATTAAACTTCTAATCCTGACCCAACGGCTTACGTGACTTCTGTCAGCTTCCGTTCTGCCTGATTCCGCGTTGGGGCTGGGGCTCCACTGATGTTGCGCCCAGAGGCCTCTAGTTGGGCCCTTGCGTTGTTTGGTAGAGGGTGGGCGCATGCTGGCGCATGACGTACGGTACTGCATTACTTCGTTCCGCCGTTTGTTAGGAGGTAGGCGTATCACGTACGGCCTTTGCACGAGCACTTGACCGCCCGACGCTACACGTCAACCTGCCTGTTGAAACGAAAGCCGCTCCTCAGCCATTGGCTTCTACACCATGGGTACAGGCCATTTCCACCAACATCAACTCTTGCATGGTCACGCTACAGCACGTGCAGCAGTGTGAAGCCGGGCCTGGGAGCACCTGAGGACACCACGCACCCGCCTGGCCCACCGGACAGCCGGACACGGCTCAGCATCACTCGCCGGCAGCCAGCTGCGCCAACCCCGCAACACGCACGCGCTGCATCGCTGCCCCTCCGGACACGCACATGCATGTGACAGTATGGTTAGCCCCATACACGGGCTAATAATGTTCCTGACTGCGCGCCGCGGCGAGATGCGCGCACGGTAAGGCGACACCATGCGTCCCCCATTCCTGCGGCTAGGTATGTATGCTTCCTGCCAGGCCTCGGAGCTTGCAGGGCAAAGGTCAGCTCCTTGCCGGTGTCGACCAGCAGCACCTCGATCAGGGTCCGGCAAGCTCCCGCCCCCTGCCCCCGCCAACCAGCGCTGGGCACACCATCGATCCGGATGCCCTCCCGCAGGCTGCCAGAGAAGCTGCCCAGCACGCCGTGCGGCAGCGCTGCCGTACCGCCACCCGCCGTCGCCGCCGTACTGGTTACACTCGCGGCTGACGACAGGGCGGCGGCTGCGCTGTCTGATTTTCTGCCGCTGCCGCCGTACACACCGTGCGGCTGTGTGCTGGCACGGAGGGCCTCCGCCGCTCCAACAGGCTCTTGACCGGCCGGTGCGTCCGCACTGCGTACGCCGGGGCTGCATGCGGCTGGGCTGGCCAGGGCGGGGACTCCGGCAGCTGCTGCAAGCGTGTAGGTGCCGGACGGGGTGGAGGGCGGGGGCGGCAACAGCACCACCTCGCCGCCCCCCTCCAGCCGGACCTGCAGGAAAGAAACCGAGGGCCATAACGGTCGTGCAGGGTACATGGCATTCCTTCGAGTAAAAAGAATGACGGGGCGGCAGGACCAGAAATGGGCCCCGTTGACGACCATGTTGACGACCACCTGAGAAGCGCTTGCTCCATCGGCTCCCTTCCGCCCGCACCTTGACCTTGACGTCCCTCCCCAGCCGCTTCGCCTTGACAGCAACGTCCGGCTGGACGCGGAAGTGTGCAATCGCCAACCGTCGCGGCCCAATTGCCAACGGCTGCGGACCCGGCACCCACTGCCGCTCCGCCGCCCCTCCTGACGTCTGCAGCTGCTGCTGCCCGCCACCCACATGGGCCGGACCAACAAAAGTCGAGAAGGAGGGTTCTGCAGCTGGCAGCGTCAGGAGGGGGTTGCTCTCGCCCCCCGGGGGCAGCAGCGCCTTGGGGCCATCCCTTGCATCGAACGACGCCAGCTCCTGCACGTGGACCCGTGGGCCGGCGGGCGGGGCGCCAGAGTCGGACAGGGAGGAGCCCGCCACGTGTCGAGCAGGCGCGACGGTGGCGGCGGCGGCGGCGGGTGCGGCAGGGGTGGTGGAGGAGGCGCTGGGTGCTGGGGTTGGTGCTGGGGGCAGGCCACGGGGCAGGCGGGGTGGATTGGGGGAAGATGTCGAGGACTGGCCTGAGGCGGGTGCGGGCGGAGATATCAAGTTGGGGCAGTTGACATATTGTAAAATCTAGCTCGGTATTGTGAGGGCTGAGGCGCGTCCATCGCAGCCAAGGCCACAGAACCTGTCGGTCGCCCTGTTTCTGCACGCATGATAGCACCTCTGCGGCTCAAGGCTCCCGCAACCAGGCTGCCCAACGATGCAGCTATTGCAGGCGGGGCGTCTCACCAATGTAGCGCACGGTGATGTGGTGGTGGCCCAGCAGCGACACGGGCCGGTCGTCGGGGTAGGACCTGGGGGCCGGTGCTGTGCATTTGGTGGTAAGGCCCGGGGCGCCTTACGTTGACCACACCATTGCACTGTACGGCACCCAGCCGATTCGGGTGGCCGCCCTATTTTCGTCTATGCCGACCTGTAGTCGGGGATTACTAGTTGCCGATAGACTAGTGGTCTTGGGGAGCAGACACTGGGTCAGCGTCCCTCAAACGCTACGCTAACGCTCCAACAGCCGGGGACAGCGGGCAAGCAACAGGTGGCAGGGTAGCCCGGGGGCGCCTAGGAGGGGCCCGACGGAGCCCAAGAGAACAAGGTGTCGTGAAGCGCGCACGTGTAGTGCACCACGCTCCTTTGTTCTACAGTGTGACCAGAGAAGAACGAGTGTCAGCTGGGTCCCTTTCACACTTGCCCCCTGTCCCTTGCTAGCTCGTTGGTGCAGAGAAGTACCGCCGCGCCCTCCCTGCCCGCACTATGCCCAGAGGACACCCACCCGGCCCAACGCTGCACGTCGACAAGTAAACAGGTCTCCTCCCCGACCTATAACGTGCACCTCAGGGCCACGGCAGCACCCTTCAACCCTCCCTCTTTGCCCACCCACCCTCCTGCCGCAGCACGTCCGCCATGATCCCCAGCGCCAGTCACAGCACCCCCAGGCAGCGCTCCAGGGGAGGCGCCGCGGGCCACCAGCAGCAGCGCCTCGCCGTGCCGGGTGAACTTGTCGCGCTGCGGGTTGGGGCGGTACGGTACGGCACTGCGTGGCAGAGCGGTAGGGGCCAGTCTGTACGGCGTGGCGCACACCCGTATCAATACGGCACGGGGCGCCGCGGTAGGGTAGTAACAGTACCGTACGGTATGGCGATGGCAGGCAGGCAGGGTTCTCAGAGCGTCAGAGGGATGCCAGGAAGGCACGGTGATAGGCACATTGAGGGGCAAGCTGTGCGTTGGCAACATGGGGCCCGCATGTAGGGCCACCACGCTGGGTGGAGGCGGGATAGCACGCGCCCAACGTGCCTTGGGTCCCTAGCCGGGAACCGGTGCCCTGCCACGGCGCACCGCGGCACGTGGCAAGGTAAGACACGTGTCCGTCAACCACAAGCACGACCCTCACCCCGGCGGGTGTTCCGCTTGCATGCATACGTTGGCACTGCATAGGCAGAGCACGACCCGGCGGGCACCACGATGGAGGAACTCTGCAGGTAAATCCTTGTCCGCGACCGCAGCAAGCCGTCTGGGCTGCCTGGCTTGAGGTCCTACCCCATGGTGGTGGGAGCAGGTGGGAGGCTGCAGCGGGGCCGGGCGGCGAGGAGCCAGCAGGTGGCGGGGGCGAGCCTGGCTTGCGCGGTTCAATGTCGCTCCCTCCGTGGTCAGGCCGGAGGGCACCAACAGCAGCAGTCATATGGAATGATGACCGCATGCAGCGGCGTGTTGAGCACAATGGCGACCGTGCAGGGCTGGGAGGGCTCTCGTTGCAGGTGTGCCTGGCCCAGGCAACCTGACCCTAAACGGTTTGCCCAACTGCGGCGGGCCCCTCTGAAACCTAAAGCCAAGGTAAATGTACTGCATTGGAGGCCTGCGTTGCGAATGAGCAGGCAGTAAAATGAGTGCTGTTTGTCAGGGACAGCCCTGCGCGGTATTCAAAGCAGGGGTTGCTACACGAAGCGCCAGCAATTTCTGAGCGGCTCAGTCGTTCCATAAGGTTCCAACATGACTATTCTGGCGTAGCTTGAAGTTTCGGTGAGTCACGCATGAGCCGTGATGGTTGAGCCCCCGCTTAAAGATGCACACATGCAAATGACGCAATACTCGAAACCCTAACAAGTAAACTACCTGGATTCATGCTGCCTGCCACCAGGATCACGGCGTGCCTGGTCTGCGCTCAGCAGTTCTTCCATACGCTGCCGGTCGACCTCTGGGTCATTACATTACGCTACACTGTCATATTCGGTGACACTCACTTCATGTCGTTTAGGCCACTTAAGCCGGTGTGCACCTGCCAGAGCACGGCGCTACGTCCGCTTGTCCAGTCGTCACGCTCGACGTTTGTTGCCTATGCCGTTATGGCTCGTATTCAACGGAGCGGTACAATTCCAGTTGCCGGGCCGTGCCCTACCCAGGTGCCCTGCCGCCCCGCCACGTGCCAAGGGCCGGTCTTGGGCGGGGCCGGCCGTTCCAATGCTGCCAACCCCACTGGCCACCCCGCCAGCCATTGATGGTGGGTGCCAGCGCAGTTCTTCCCGTGTTGTTCCAAGCGAGTTGGATGTGTTGGAGCGTAGGGCAAGCAGCCGGGGGCGCATATGTTGCTGCACGTCCGGTTATGTGCCCCCGGGGCGCATGCGAAGGACGTGATGGATTGGATGAAGCCTCGCGGCCACTTCCTCAACCCACCGCTCCCCCCACGCGCCTTTCCAACCCAGCAGACAGCTGCGGACACTGCTGGCCTGTCCATCATGGTGGAGCAGCGCCAGGCCATCCCATAGGTACGACGCCGCTGCCCTGTGCAGGAAACACAACAGCCCATGCTCTTTCCGGTCACCTGTGTGTGTAGATGGACATGTGCACGACAGCAACAAGGATGATAACTTGTGGGATGCGTTGCCGGTTGACCGCTGCCGACGCCCTGCCTTTGCGCAGCGGCATGAGCCGCTGGTCTGCTGGCCGCAACCGCCGCCACTCCCCGCCGCTCCGTGGCATCACAGCGCCACACAGCCCAACGCGCGGCTCCGCCAGATGCCTCCCCAACGCCGCCGCCATCGCAGTGGCGCCGTGCCAGGGGCTGAGAGGGCTCACCGTTAGGCCCCCTGGGCCGCACCTGTGCGGGCTTCGGCACCCAGGGGTGGCGCCGCCGCTGTTGCTGATGCAGCAGCAACAACAGCAGTAACACCAGCAGCAACAACAGCAGCAGTAACAGCAGGAGCAGCTGGGAGTGGAGCTGGATGGGTCTGGGCGCTGGCGGGCACCAGGGCTCGGGGTTGGGGCCGCGGCCGAGGGGTTGCGGACGGTCGAGGCGCGCCTCAGCTACCTCGGTGGCTGGAGCAGCTGCCTGCGGGTCAGGTGCAGGAGGGCAAGCTGCTCTGCTGCTGCAGGTGCGTAACTTGAGGTTCTGTGCATGGGCGCCAAAGTCCTTTCCTACCTGCTCTGGCAGGTCACTGACGTCCCACTGCATGCCCTCGTACCATCCTGCCCCTCGGCATGCAAGCAGCCCCACGCCGTTGACTTCAAGTCCCCGGCTCACCGCGGTGCGCCCCTTATGCCAACCCCCACAGGCCCTCCTCCGGCACCCCGGCGGCCTGTCCCTGAGCAGCTGCTGGAGGCGGGGCCGCCCCAGGAGGACACCGATACCGCACGGGCGCTGCAGCAGTGAGTGGTCCAGGCTCGGGTGACTAGCCGCACAGCGCCATGCTGTCTGATCCGAGCCTGCACGGGCAGATGCTCACGCTGGGGCGCGACCTGAGCTGTACCTTCCGCCAATGCCTGGCGCCGCAGCAATTGCGGAGGTCCTCTTACTTCATTGCTGTATGCCGGCAACGTTGGGAGACTTGCGCTTGGGTGCCCGACGTACGTGACTCGACCTTCTGTGCGTTGTAACGCATCCACAGCCTCATATACGCCTGCGTGCGCGTGCCCCTTGCCGCACAGGCTGGTGAGCGCCGTGGCGCCCATCCGCCCCCTGTGCGTAATCTCGACCTGCTGCCGCGCCTTGAAGGAGGAGCCGCCGCCTCCTGCACCTCTGCCCGGGCACCAGCAGCGGCAGCAGCAACAACAGCAACACGATGAGCCGCAAGGCCATCGGCCGTCACCGCTGGCTGCTGCTGGCAAGCCGTACGACAGATTGCCGTCGGCTGCCATGGAGGGCGGGTTAGCGGCCGTGGGGCGGCGGCCCCCCAGCCCAGCGTGTGCTGCTTGGTGCCAGGGGCTCAGGGCCCATGGGTCACTGGCGCGGAACGTGGATGATCAGGCGCAGCAGCACGCGGCAAGGGCAGGGCTGGGGACACAGGAGGAGGCACGGGGGCACCGTCCTCAGCAAAAGCTGCAGCTGGTGGTGCATGGCGGTGGGCCGCAGGCAGCTGATCATTCGGGGCCCGGGGCAGGCTGGGAACTGGCAGCCGACACTGCCCACGGGGCGCGGGCTGTCGTTGGGAAGTGCAGGCGAGGAGAGAATCGCCAGGGCTGGAGGCGCAGATCGCTTTGCTGCCGCTGGTGCTGGCGGTGTCATCCGCGAGGTGTACGTGGACGGCCGGTACGTGCATGCGCCCCTGCAGCACCTGTAGCAGCAGCAGGAACAGGAGCAGCAGCTGGCCCCGCAGGGCGGGCGGTATGCCGGTACCTCTGTTTCGCGTGTGCCTGTACGTCAGGGTTTCGAGGGGGAGGAGGCCGCAGGGGTCCCCTGGTGCTGCCGGAGTCCGCAGCAGAGCGCCTGATGGTGGTGGCTGGCGGCGGAGGCGGCGGGGGCGGGGGCGGGGAAATGGCCCGTAGGGCACAGGGGCTGCTGTAAGTAGCGGCAGCTGAGCTGCATGCTGGGGCGTCGGAGCCACCAAGTTCGTCCGCGGCAAGCCTTCTATGTCGCTTGGTAGAGGTGAGTGCTTGTTGCTTTCGTACGTGCGGCCGTGTGCTTGGGTTTTGCTGCAGGACCTTCCAGTGGGTGTGGCCGCCTGAGGCGGGGCTGATATGTGCATAGCGTGTTGCTTGTTGGTCAGGGACTAGCCGCTTCTGCTGTGCACCAATGTCCCGAGCATTTGACCGGTGCCTCGACAGTCCTTTCGCTGTCTTGCTACGCATGCTTGGATGCGGACATTGATTCATGCGGGTATTGTGGGGCCGGGCACTCCCGGCACAAGGCCACATGGAAGCTCTATCTGGGGGGGGGGCCCTTGGGTTCCACTGATGCTCTTGGTGCCTAACATCGGGTACCTGTACTACGCAAATGGCAGGGCGGCAACTTAACACGAGGCCCGCGTGGGAACGCGCTACGCAACGCGCGCGTGGAAGGCAGCGTATGGAGATGCCTCTGCAGGTGTGGAGGATTCAGTGTAGTGCACTGCGAGGGTCATTGCCTATGGGGCGTGGGCTAGGCAGTTGCGCGTCCCCTTACCAGCAATGCAGGACATATGCCACGCTCAATGGGGGCTCATTGCGCAAGGGGTATGTGAGCGGACCGGGAGAGCTCCAATGGTTTGGGGCTCGACGTCTGGCCTGCGGGAGGCACTGTTGTGTGGGGCACACAGGCGGTGGTCTCGAAGGGTTTACGGTGCAGTGTGTAGCGTCGAGATGTCTGATCTGCTATGCTGATGTGCATGATGGAGAGCAGTAGTTCAATTGGACGGGAGTCAAAGTATCAGTGTCGGGCGAAACCATGCTGCCTGGGAATAGCTAGCTTGAGCATTCCATTATTGGGCTGGCCAGTTCACGAGGGCGAGCAGGGGAGCTCCCCTGAAGGCGATAGGGAGAAAGGCTGGGGCGCGCGTGCGGCAGTGGGAGTGTGGGACAGACTGAAAGCGCTGGAAGACATAAGTTTTATTTGTACTGCAACTCTTGTGGTCTTCATACTTTGGTGATAGCCGTCGCAGCCTTTTACCTTGTACCTGGCCGTGACCCTTCGTATTCCCGGGGGTTCACTCTCGATGTGTTCCTCCCACTAACAAGCATTGAAGCGCCCCATTCACCGGCACAATAGTCAACATGGCAGTCTAAAAGCTCCGTGGGTTTTGTGCCGTGGCCCGCCGAACGCTGGAGTGCGAGCCCTTGATAGCCTTACTCAGGAGGAGCCCAGCAGACAGGACACTGCTGCGAGGCGCCAGGGGCCAATCAGCGCCGCCAACGCTCAGCAGCTCCGCTGATTAAAAAGCAAAATATTTACAGTCACATTTGGTAAAGCCGTTGAGTCGCAATCTGCGTGAGTGATGTGACGTCAACCGAACCGTCACCCTGAAAGGGACTAGCACGAGCAACACAGCTATATCCTGTATGCTCACATCGCATTGTTCATCAGAGGAAGTCAATAGTGATGTGCCTCGCACTCTCTCCGCCCAGTGCTGGGGCCTTTGCGCAACAGCAGTTGCGTGTGGCCCGCTGCTCGACGGCAGCACCTCCCAGAAGCCTGGCCGCCTACACGGATGTCTACACCTCAGCGCCTCCCAGTGGCCGTGCTTCGCTGGTCTGCGCTGCCGTCGCTCGCAGGCGTCGTTCGTCCTCGCTTGACAGAACCACCAACCAGCTGGAGACGACGCGCGGCCGCGGCGCGGCTGCTAAGCGCGATGCCAAGTTCGGCTACCGTGTCTTCACCACCGCCACTGCTGTGTCCCAGGGCGTCCTGAATGTCGGCTGGCTCCTGAATGGGCTGGGCCTCGACTGGCAGGTTGACAACGGCTGCTTCGTGGAGACCGGCTGCCCCTTCTTGACCTACAAGAACAACATGCAGGAGGTAGACGTCACCGTCACCATATACGTTGTCGTGGACGGCTGCAGGCGCCCGCTGGAGGGTGCTGAGATTTTTGGCAAGGTCCGCAACGACCACGTCCTCGCTGAGTTCAGGATGAGGGGCCTGAAGAAGCCCCTGAAGGACATGGGCGTGGTGAAGGGCGACCCGCTGTGGCTGACGGGCTACTACAGCGAGGATGGCCGCACCCTGTCGGTGGAGCTGGAGGTGCTTAAAACCTTCGCGGCACCCCCGCAGGCGGTGGGCCCCAAGCTGATGTACATGGAGGCCAACAAGGTGGGCAAGCCACGGCGCCGTGCAGTGCCATGCCGGGTAGCATCTGATTCAGCAGGCCGTTTGGTGGCATATGGAACCATATGCCACCAACGGCGGCCCACCCAGCCCTGCCCCTGGGTAGGACAGGACCGGGAGGGTTGCTCATGTTACGTGGTTGCTCTTCACTTGTACAGGCAAGTATTGCAGGTACACCCTTTGGTTGCCGAAGCTTCCCTGGTTGCAGTGGTAAAGTGCATCCGCCCTGCCCCATGCCGCCCCATGCATGGCCCCCGCCTCCACCTGCCCAGGCCACCGCGCCCGTCGTCGCCCTGCCGGCCCCCAGCGAGCAGCTGATGACGCTGCAGGAGCGGCAGCACGGCCAGGAGGTGAGCATGCCACCTTGAATGTGGTACGGTAGCATGCCAGCCAGACGTAACACGTGGGTTACAGTGAGATCAGGTAAGGTACCGGTGATGTCCCCACACGGAATATGCATCTGGTACGTTTGCGGAGAGCGTTTGACGCTTGTATTCCACTACTGAGCTTGCTGGTGTGCTGCGGCAACATGTCAACGCACCATCCTCTGCTGACGGACATGGCACCTGCCCTGCTCTGCCCTGTCCTCTGGTGCCCATCCACCGGGCCCCAGGTTGCCATGCCAGTCGCTGCGCCCGAGCCTGAGCCCACCGCTACCGCCCAGGTCGAGGCACAGGCCGCCGATGTGACGTCCCGCCCAGGCACCACTTACATCACCAACAACTACTACACTTACAACTACCACCACCACCACCACTACAACCGCGGCAACGACCTGTGCGGCAACAACCAGCAGGAGGCGAACGAGGGGCACAGCAGCGGCGGGTGGTAACGGGGGAGCGGCGTGCTGCTCATAGGCGCGGGGTGGTGCCATGGCTCGCCGTTCCAGCAGGTTGCGGTGGCAATACCACTGTCGAAATCGTGCGAGTGTTGTGTCATCCATAATGCTGTGCCCTTCGGTGAAGTCTGGCGTAGCATGCCTCCGCGCTGAGCTGCTGGTTCGCCGCACGCCCCTGCCGTGACGCCCCCTGCTGCATCTATCATCTTGATGAGTCCCACCAGACACAGTTGTCCCGCCTGACGTGTCGAGTGACAAGGCGCTGGGAATGGTTGTGGGTTAGCACTGTGTGAGCACTAAATACCGGTATATGGCTGGGCATTGGGACCACCGGTCGTACAGCAGCGAGTGCTCGCTATTATGATGGCAAATGATGAGGGGTTATCTGATGGTGACGGACAAGCCCCTGCGGTGGCTGCGCAGCTGCGCAGGTCGAGTCGGGGCCCTTGTGATGTTAGTGATGTCTGATCGTTCCAGTAGTGGATGCGGTAAGCATATGCAAGACGGCAAGGGTGAGCTTACCAAGCAAGCGCATGTGCGGTACCGGTACACGTTAGTTTCTATCACCTGCTAGTCAACCCAGCGGGATTCGGTTGGTGGGCGCCCTGGGAACCTGCATGGTGCAGCAACCGGGTGTGCAGCTTTGTGCACGTCAGCATGCACTGATTACCATACCGGTATGAATGACGATGCGACAGCCCCACCGACACTCGCCCTCCCTGTGCGTGCTTCATGACCTCGTCCTCAAGACTGTGTGCAGCATTGAGGTGCGGCACCATAATTGCATGTTGGGCCCAGAGGGCAACAAATGGTAAACCCTTTGATTGCGCGCAAGAGGGGTTGGTCTGCAAGCCACATGGTACAAGGAGCTGGCTGTCATTGTAACAATACCAATAGTATGATGTATGGCTCCCACGCTGCTGGCAGTCTCGTTCCCTACCAGCGGAGGACAACCCCCCTCGTGAACGAACCCCCCTGCTGACAATGCTAGCCGTCTGCAGTCTCCGCAGCTCGCGGCTTAGTCCCTGCTGCTAGTAGCTGAACTCAGCAGCCACTAACGCACTTAACTTCAACAATACATGGCATCAACTTCAAGATGCCACGGCATCCTGCAGCGTTCTCCAACAACCGGCCCCGCCTGAGAGCACCACAATGAGCACCTTGCCCGCCGCACAAGGCAGTAGGCACTACAACCGGGCACGGCTCACCAGTGGACAGATAGAAGCGCCAACCCCCCAACACGCATGCACTGCACAGCTGCCATTTGCTTGGGACAACCGTACCGTCCAGCCCGCGTACACAGCCCTACGTAGCCCCATACTGCAGCCACAGCCCCGGTGACTTCCCTGGCTGCGTGCCGCGGCTGCCCCGCGCTCTGCTGGGGGCTGTGCATGCTGCCAAGCCTCGGACCTTGCAGGATCGGGACCTCCCTGGGGCTTGCATTCAGATCCGCGCGTGCTCCCCCACCACCGTGTAATGCAGCTGCCAGTTCAGCCGCCGCCCTGCAGCGTGCTGGGCCTGCACGGTGGGGGACAGTGGCAGACACGCGGCAAACACGGGCACAAAGCCGTGGGTCACAGGAGGAGCCAACTGGGGGGCATGGCGGCGACTTGCTGGGAAGCCTCTACCCAGCGCCCGCTCCCGCCCGCACCTTGCACTTTAGCCACTCGCCCGCCTCAGTGCCAGGCGCTAGCTTCCCTCTGCCCATGCAGCCAAGCTAGGCTGGAGTTACTAGCAACTGCAATCGCACCTTGATGCTGGGCGGCACGTCCCGGGGGTCCTCCGCTGAGTCCCCGTCCTCCCTGGCTGCGGCCTCGAAGTCGGGGTCCTCGTCCGACTCGGCGCCGCCCGCCCCCGCCGCCGCACCCGCGCCCGCGGCCCCTCCTGCAGCCGCCGCCGCAGCCCCCGCCGGCTGTGCGCCGCCCCCGCCGGCTGCCTGTGCGCCCAGGCTGGTACCGCTGAAGAGCGCCCGGAGGCCCAGGGCCAGCCGCCGGGTGAGGTCCTCTGCTGCCTTGCCGCCAGAGGCCTGCGGGTGACGCATGTCACACAGCAATGACGCGCACTTCTACATAAGCAACTGCAGTCGTAGCAGTGAACGTCGATGCAGCACGAGAGCCCATGAGTATGCAAGATGGCATGGGGCAGGGCAGCTTACCGTATCCCAACCGGTACAACGTCAGGACGCTCCAGCCGTTAGTGACCAAACCACCGATACTGTACCAACTACCCGCCGTATACGTTGTCCTGTGACACACCTTGTTGGGGTCTGCGTACATGAGGGCGTCGTGCAGGCAGGCCCACAGGCGGGGCAGCTGCCGCGGGCCGGGGCTGGCCAGGTCCACAACCACCTGGGGCGTCAGGGGAGGGACCCCGCCGCCACCGCCACCACCACTGCCGCCGCCGCTGCCAGCTTTGACGCCGCCCTGGGCTGCCGACGGCTCCTCATACACCACGCCCTCCTGGCCCTGTGGGGTGGCGTGTGGTAGGATCAGTGAGGCGGCGCCCACACCTGTTCCGTTGGCACCGAGTTCGCAGCAAACGGCCACATTGATAGTTGCGCCACTGTCATTTTGCTGCAGCCGGGATACCGACTTCAGCGTGCACATTGTACAGGAAACTTCCGTGCAGGCGTTTCAATGCTGAGCTCCTTCCCCGCCCGCCCCCGCCCCCAACCCTGCCCACCAGCGCCGGGCACACCAGCCGGATGCCCTCCCGCAGGCTGCCAGAGAAGTTGCCCAGCAAGCCGAATGGCAGCGCTGCTGTACCACCGCCCGCCGTCGCCGCCGTACTAGTCACACTGGCGGCTGAGGACAGGGCGGCGGCTGCGGTGTCCGGCCTGCCGCTGCCGCCGCGGCCGACACCGCCGCCTGCGCCACCGCTGCCGCTGTGTGCCGGCACGGAGACCCTTTGCCGCTCCAGCAGGCCCTGACCACGCCGCCCCCTCCTGAACGTCAGGCAGGCGGACAGCCCGGTTGCCGCACACGTCACCTCCAGGTCGCCTGCGGGGCATGCAAGCACGCTACGTGGCCGACAAGCGCACGCCAAAACGGCGCGTAAGTGCCACACCAGTTCTGGATACCCACAGACCACAGCCCGGGTTTTTACCATGGCAACCGATCTTGCTCTTCCTCCCTCCCCGCGACCCACCCCGGTACTCCAGCTCCGCTGCGTGCGGCATCAGGGCCCCCCTCATGACCAGGGCGGGCAGCACCACACGGTACACCTCGGGCGCAGTGCAGCCGTGGGGCTCCGAGGTGGTCGCGGGGGCGTCGGGGCTGCATGCGGCTGGGGCGGCCAAGGAGGGGGCTCCGGCGGCGGCGGCAAGCGTGCGCGTGTCGGACGGGGCGGAGGGCGGGGGCGGCAGCAGCACCACCTCGCCGCCCCCCTCCAGCCGGACCTGCAGTGAAACAACCGAGGGCCATGACGGTAGTGAATGGTGGTAGATGGTAATTCTTCAAAGAAGAGCAATGAAGCGGTGGCAGGAGCCAAAAGGGGTCCCCGTTGACGACCGAGAAACCCAGTCTCCATCAGCCTGCACGGTGCCAGCCGAGGCCCCGTCCTCCCTCCCGCCCCCACCTTGACCTTGACGTCCCTCCCCAGCCGCTTCGCCTTGACGGCCACGTCCGGCTCCACGCGGAAGTGTGCAACCGCCAACCGCCGCGGCCCGACCGCCAACGGCTGTGGACCCGGCACCCACTGCCGCTCCGCCGCCCCTCCTGACGTCTGCGGCTGCTGCTGCCCCCCAGCAACGTGGGCCGAGCCGGTAAAAGTCGCGAAGGAGGGTTCAGCAGCTGGCAGCGTCAGGAGGGGGTTGCTCTCGCCCCCCGGGGACAGCAGCGCCTTGGGGCCCTCCCTTGCATCGAACGACGCCAGCTCCTGCACGTGGACCCGTGGGCCGGCCGGCGGGGCGCCCGGGTCGGACGGAAAGGAGCCCGCCACGTGTCGAGCAGGCGCGACGGTGCCGGCGGCGGCGGCGGGGGTGGTGGCGGCGGTGGAGGATGCGCTGGGTGCTGAGGGTGGTGCCGCGGGCCGGGTGGGGTGGCCAGTTTGTGGCTTGGAGGATGAGGCTGGGGACTGGCCTGTGGGAGGCATGGCGCGCTTGCGGATGGAGGGCCTTGCCATCGAAAGAGGGCAACAGAGGTAAGGTGTGTGTTGGGTGGGCGAACAAACACTTTTCTACCCCACAGCAGCGCGTAGTGCCCCCCTGTGTGCGGCAGATGCCGGTAGGTGGTAGCCGTTAAGGAGAAGGCGTCGTACCCTTGCGCTGAGGTTGCAAGGGAGTCCCATGGATCACACCGTTACCACTGGGAAAGCGCACGCCAGGCAGCTAGCGGGTGGCTTGTGCACTTGAACGTAGTCTGCTGCACCCTTTTACTTTTGCAAGGGGGCGTCTCACCAATGTAGCGCACGGTGATGTGGTGGTGGCCCAGCAGCGACACGGGCCGGTCGTCGGGGTCGGGCCTGGGGGCCGGGGACAGCGGGAGGCCGGGTGCAGCAGCAACGAGAGGCACGTTGCAAGTGGCCCAGGAGGGCCCGATGGCCGGATACCGCCATACCGCCAAATTGTACCACGGATCGTACGTGCAGCTTTACGCTCCCTCGCCTTGCGGCCACCCGCACAGCCACGCAGTCTGTAAGAGCGAACCTCTTTGTCCACCCCTGCACCTTGCTTGAGCGGATGGCGGAGAGCGCGACCAGGAGCAGCAACCGCCCTGTCTGCTTGCCGCCCGGGCCCCGGCCCCACTCGACCCGCACTCCGTGCCTGCCGCGTCACGTCCGCCAGCAGCCCCCGCACCAGCCCGCACCAAAGGGAGATTTGCATGGCCACACCTCTCATCCGCAATGCAGCAGAGACCCGCACGCCCTGCGCTGCCACACAAGCGGGCCAGCAGCGCCTGCCTGCCCGATGCCGTACGCCGATAACTTCTTCAAGCGCCTCAGCGCCCTCCGGCCCCACCCGGCCTCCTCCCGCACCCACCCTCCCTGCCGCGGAGGCATGCCGTGGTACCACCAACTCCTTCTGATTCGGTAAGACACCCCGCCATGCAAGCCACACGCAGGGGAGACCCACCCTCCCTGCCGCAGCACGTCCGCCATGAGCCCCAGCGCCAGTCGCAGCACCCCCAGGCAGCGCTCCAGTGGGGAGGGGCCGCGGGCCGCCAGCAGCAGCGCCTCGCCGTGCCGGGCGAACTTGTCGCGCTGCGAGGGTTGGGGCGGCAATCCATTAAAGGGTGCCGCGTGTCATCTGTGGCAGCCTGGTGGGGCTCACCGCACGTGCACGTGTGCAGCAGCCTTGACGAGGTGCACCAGCACGCCGCAGAGCTGCCAGGCACTGGCAGCACTTGGGCACCCACAGCTATGCCGTAATATCTCCATCGCATGTGGATGCTTCCCCGTGGGCTACCGCAGAACGTGGCAGGCAACGGCACGTGGCATGCAGTGACGCATGGGAGCCACTTGCAAGCACTCCCGCCGCATGGCGCGCCTTGCCTTCATGACTGCACTGGGGGACGCACTCAATTCACACGAGCATGCGAGCACCACCGGAGGCGGTTGCATGTACGGTACAGGGTGGGCACCCGCACCCGCGCCCTCACCTTCAGCCATATGGGCTGCCTGGCCTGAGGCCCTTTCCCACGGTTTTTGAAGACAGCAGCGGGCCCGGGCTGCGGTGGGGTGGTGCTAGCGGGTGGCGGGGTCGGGCCTGGCTTGAGCGGTTTCGCGCCTCCCCCGCCGGAGTCAGGCCGAGAAGGTATCGCAGCAATCATATGTCGTCTTGCACTGTGACTTGCGTACTTGTGCGGTTACCACAAGGGCACGAGTTCAAGTCTTGTGTTGCCCTTGTGGCAGATGTGTTCGGCCCTGCCAAGCATGGCGGGTGTCGGGAGCAGTCCAAGAGCTTTGCCCCACACAGCACGACCCATGGGAACATGCTGAACCGTTCGCGAGGCAGATGTGTACAGGTCTGCAAATTTTACGACTCATCCTCTGCGAAGTGGCGCAAAGCGTTTGTTGAGTGCCTCGGCCTAGGTATCGCTTTTTGCAGGTGTTGCGAACAGGGGTCGCACTCCGCAGTTCGGCGTAGAGCCTGAGGGACTCAGTCTTTGCATGAAAGCATGCTTATCCTTTCGCATAGAGCAAAGTTCCTGTGCCGGTCGTCTTGAGTCATGCATGGCCCCGCGCAAATTTGAGCTAAGGGGCACTCCCTTGGGACCGCAGAGCGAGGCACCCATGCAAAAGCGAGGCGTTGCACGAAACCCTAACCAACCATGTGACAACATAACAAACTGCTTGCTACGGCAGCCTATAAGCGCCTTGCCAGGTCTGCATTAAACGTCCTTTTCACGTTTCCTGTCTCTTGTCAAGCTTCGCGTGTTGACTCCTGTACCACTCTACACCTTGACCATATAACAACACACAAGAAGACAGTGCACTGGAATCAGTGTACAGTTGCCCACACGCGCAGTCACGCACGCAATGGCCACGCTGCAAGTCCTCACGCTCAACGTTTGGGGGCTATGGCTCGTCTCTAAAAAGCGATACAACCGCATACTCCATCTCGCGGAGTTCCTTGCAAATGACAGCGAAGACAAGCACAAGCTGGTGCGTGCTCGTGTTCGTGTTGGTCCGTGGCTTGGCGCCGGGAGTACGGGCACCGAACCCACCCCACGTGCGAGCAGCGTCGAGCACCAGGCCAGCGAGGAAGCGCGCCAGCACAAACGTCAGCACTACCGCCCCCAGCGGTTTTGCTGGAACACGAGCTCTTTCCACGCCAATGAATGGCTCTTTCTTAGCGTGCAAGCGTTGCCGCCCTCCTTGAACGCCACACCCCGCGCGCAGGACCTGGTGCTGCTGCAGGAGGTGTGGGTGGACAGCGACGCAGAGGTGCTAATGAGCGCCGCCAAGCTGGGCGGCCTGCCGTACGCCATCCACTTCAGGTCGGGCGTCTTCGGCAGCGGCCTGCTCACCCTGTCCAGGTGCGTGGGAGTGAGGAGTACATATGGGTGAAGCCCTCTTGTTCACCTGCGTGGGTTATCCCGTGGCCCACGGGTCCGCCAACCGACTGTCGTTCGCCCCTCGACCTCTCGGACCTCACATCACCGCCCACCACCACCATGCAGGTACCCCATCACCCAGTGCAGCTTCCACCAATACATGGCGGCAGGTGGGGCAGGCGGGGCCCGCCGCGGGGGCTCAAGATGACGGGAAACGAGGACATAAGGGCTGTGGGTTTGGGTTATGGTGGGGCGGTGCAGGCGGCGGCAAAAGATGCACAGCTCGCCCCGCAGTAGCCAAGCCGCCAAGGGCACGTGTCGAAGGGCAGTCCCGTTAGAAGGCAATGTCCAAGGCTGCCGACCTGCTGGGTCTCCTCCCGCCGCCATCTGGTCGCGTGCCGCGGCACTAAGTTCTCGGGCCGCCGCGTGCAGTGCCGTGCGTGCACCGCGCCGTGTCCTCACCACAACATCCCAACTCCCCCCTGCACCCGGGCCTCGCTTCCTGTCCGGGCAGTAATGGTCGTTTCGCCCTGACGCGCTCCGCCCCTCGGCCTGCAGGCGACCCCATGTCCATCTCGTGCGGGGACTACCTGGCAGCAAAGGGTGAGCGCGCCGGGCGTGAGGGCTGAAACTGCAGCAGCATGAGTGTGAGAGGCTGGGGCCACAGGGAGGCAGGCGTGCGGATGGGGGAAGGCGGGGTCCAGGGTTGGGATTGGGCGGGAGGGGTTGGGGGGCAGGGGCGCAGGCGAGCTGACAGGGTACGGTTGAGCGAGGCAAGGGCTGCATGTCTGGTGAGGCTCGAAGAGGACCACGTGCCACGTGCCATCCGGTTGCCGACTGCCACGTGCTGGCAACGCGTCGGTGGCCTACCCGCAGGCGTGGGCTGGATCCGCGTGGACTCCCCTGCTGGCCCTCTGGACGTGTTCAACACACACCTGCACGCCAACTACTCACACAAGTACGACAAGGGGACAGCGACAGGGGCGGAGGGCACGGCGGGTGGCGGCGACGCCACGATTCCGGAAGCCGCGACTGATGACTATGCGGCGTTCCGGATGGCGCAGGTGGGTCCGCGTGCACAGCGGCACGTTTTCATCGGCCCAGTAGGCAAGGTCAGGTGTCGTGATGGCCCTGGTAGGGGCTTCCGCATGTTGCCCTGCACTTTTAGGAGCGGTCCCGGCTCGTGGCGAACGTCCTGGTGCTGCTGAAAGTGCGTGCCACCATCGGCAGCGGCTTAACTACGCTGCATTCCGCTGCCCTGCCCAGGTTCTGGAGCTGTCGCGCTTCGTGGGGCACACGGCCAAGGCCGGCAGCGTGGGATGCGTGCTGGGCGGCGACCTCAACTGCAAGCCCGACACGCTGGAGACCGCCATGCTGCAGGTGAGGCACACACACGTGGCGACACGTGCGGGGGCAGACATGCGCGCGTGTCGGAACGGGCAGATGCAACTGAAACTCGTTCTTGCACTATCCACGTGTGCACGGGACATCGCACTCATTCCCCTCTCCTCTTTCACACAGCTGCAGCTGCAGCCCCAATCCACACCTTTAACTCCGTCCGGCCCTTCTCCACTCCCCACGCAGGCCCTGCTGCCCGGCCTCCTGGACAGCTGGTCGGCGGTGCACGGCCCGGCCGAGGCGGGCCACACGTGCAAAGCGACGGGCAACAGCTTCCAGCCCAAGCGGCAGCAGCCCAGCCGCATCGACTACGTGATGAGCACGCTGCAGCCGCAGGACTGCGCCGTCACGCTGCAGGTGAGGGGGTTGCTCGTGCGTACGCCAGCCGCGGACAGGCGCGGGGTCGTTCCTGGATGCTGCGCGGTTGCAGCACCAGCCGGCGTGTGGCATCGCCGCTGGCGCGTGTGAGCTATGCGAGTTGACAAGACAAACGGCGCCTTGGCAGCTGGCTCAGCGGGGCAGTCAGGCGGGGCCCACTGCAGTCGTGGCAGGTCGGGGATGGGGCGCATCTGCCCCGTTGTTGCGGTTAGGAGCTTTTAGCGCCCAGCCCGCCGGGAGCTGTATGCCCAGGCCCCCAGAAAGCTGGTGTCGTGACCATCTGCACCGCATCACCCCACACCTTTCCGCATGCCTGTCCGCTGTGCGCGGCCGCCCCCGCGTCCGTCGCCGTTCGGTCTCCAGCAGCACACGGTGCCGTTTTCATACCCTGATGCAAACCATGAGCCAGTGCCCCTTCCTTGCGCACCTCTGCTTCCACACGCCCCGGTCCTCCATCTCCCGTACCCCCACCTGCTAGCTTTCTTTGATAATGCAGTTGCCCCTGCCCAACCCCCTGCCCACCCGCCCCCCCTCCCCCCACAGCGCACGCCCCAGGGCCACTCCTTCTCCGATCACTGCGCGGTGCACGCCACGTTGCGCCTCCCCGCGCCTGGCACCCCCGCGCCGCCGCCGTCCACGCTACCACCCGCTGCGCCCCAAGCCGCAGCCGGGACCGCAGGGGGCAGGCGGCAGGGGCACGCCGCCGCCGCCCTCGCGCGCGCCCAGCAGTACCACTCGCAGCTCGACCGGCTATTGGCCTCTGCGCACGAGGTGCTGGGCACGGGGGCGCAGGCGGCGGTGCAGGCGGCGCAGATGCACCAGCTGTTCGCCTTCATGATGTTTGCGCAGGTAGGGGACCCGTGGGTCGGCGGGTAGGCGCGGGGCCGTGAGTGGAGGAACGGAGTGCGTAGGTTCGGGCCTGGGTCTGGGTTTGGGCAGTGCCGCTCTGTGCAGCTGTTCACCTGCGTGAAAGACGGCAGGATACGGGGCGTACACTATGTAGTTAACGCATTACCGCCGTTTCTCACCATTTCTCCCTCCCTCTTTCCTGCCCTCGTGCCTCCCTACGCCGTGGTGCTCTTCAGGTGAGCTGCATTATGTCTTGTGTCGTTGCTTTGTTGCGGGAGGGGCGCTACGCACGACTTAGGAGCATTTCGCGGCAGGGAGTCAGCAGGGCTGGCATGCCCCAGCTTTATTTATATGGAATACCGTGAGGTGAGTTCACTCAGGTACGTTCGCTAAAGCTGCGGCACGCATTCTGTTTGCCTGCCTTCGGGAGACGCTGCTGGACATGCCAACACCTCCGTCAAGACCAAGTTCCGCACTACCACGTCACGACTGTGTTTTTAGCAGGGTTAATATGTAGTTAACATGGTCTGCAAACATGCGCCGGTGACCGTCCTGACCACCAGCTGTAACGTTTGCTCTACAGCGCCTGTTTCTACACTGCCTGACTCCTTCGCCACACATGCAGGGCCTGGGCTTGTGCGTGGCGAAGCCGCTGTTCAGTTGGTGGGGCGTGGCGCTCAACCCCGTGGTGCTGCTGCTGCTGCCGCTGGCGGTGCTGCTGCTGGGCGTGGGGGCGGGGGCGCTGCTGCTGGTGGGGCTGGTGGCGGACTGCGGGCAGGCGCGGGCGCTGATGCAGGCGCTGGAGCAGGTGGAGGTGGAGCAGGTGGCACGGGCGACGGTCGGGCAGGGCAAGGAGCAGGGGCAAGGGGCGGGGCGGGCGGCGGAGGCGAAGGCGGGCGGGGCGGGGAAGTAGGCTGGCCTGGGAACTAGGGCAGGGTAAGTAGTGATGGTTTGTATGTACGGTGGTGGTGATTTGTGGCTGGCGCGGGGTTGTACTTGTAAGTGGCTGGGTTTTGATTGTGTTGCATGTTCAAGTACAGAGGTTTATTGCAAGTGTTGGGAATGCAAGGAATGAGTTGAGTCTGAGTTGGTTGGGCGGACACAACGACATCGCTTTGGCGGGCAGTAGCCGCGCGACCTTTCGTGAGCCGCTCGAAGTGTTACCTTCCCTGGCGCTTGGGTTGTTTTTGTTGTAGATGGAATTGTGCGTATGGAATTCGCGGCTCAGCGGGCAGAGCGAGGAAGGGAGTCCGAATCTGACGACGGACAGGGGCCGTACGAATGAGGCAGAAGCTGGACCCGTGCGATGTACCGCTACCTCTTCACCAACATTAACAAAAGGCCAAGGTGCACATGCCACTGTAAGAACACTCTTTGCATAGCGTCTGCTTCACCAAATGGCAGGCCGCAGATGGGTCTCGCTGTTCGCGGCGTTCGCGGTGGCCTTCGCGGTCGTCGCTACTGCTGGTGCGTCGTGGCTTCTTCTGCGCAAGTCCACTGCTTCGCCAGTCAACCTTTCTAACCTCTTTGTAATGTCTCAATTGGACAGCATTGCTCCTGGGATGGAACCCGGCTCAGGCAATTGCGCAGTTCATCAGCATGCTCAGTTCAAGCTTTCTTAAAGCTGCAGAGAATACCAGCCAGATATCATATTGACAACCCAACATTCATCACCATCATCGTTGTCGCGCCCCTGCGTCACGCAGGGATGGCTACGGCCGCCCCGGGGCGCAGGCGCCTGGGTGTGCGGCTGGTGGATGGGCCGAGCCGCACTCAGGGCCGGCTGGAGGTCCTGGTGCCAACCGTGCCCGACCTCAGCGGAGGCTGGTACCCCTTTTGCGACGTGTCCTTCACGCAGGAGCACGCCAAGCTGGCGTGCAGGCTGCTGGGCTTGAAGTACGGGCGCAAATTCTATGCCAGCGGGGTCAACTATGACGCAAACACCACCGGAGACGGGTGAGAACCTAAGCATGGACCCACAGGCTGCCTGCCGAGTGTTGCCTTAACATTCAGCTGCAGCGTGGGCCGATAGAGGCGTGTGAGTTCAGGACCGCCAGCCAGGGGCGGAGCACACCGTATCCGCCTGTGGCCCTGTGCTGCACGCGGCCGGTGTGTCATTCTGAATGTGAGCAGCAGGGCCGCACAGCTACCGTTCTGCAACATGCCGTCACAAGTCAGTGACAAGATACTCTAGCGTACGCACGTACCTGAACCCGCTCCTCAGCGGGATTGCACAATCACGGCACCCGGTTCTCCATTCGTCTTCCTCCCACGCTCCCCCACCCCCTTCCGCCCACCATGCAGCGCCACCTCCGGCCTGCAGCAGCTGGCCTGCAGCCCCCGCCGCGGCCGCAGCCTCCGCGGCGTGGACCTCGACCTGGAGCACGAGCCCCAGGACCAGCAGCTGCGACAGCAGCACGGCCGGCAGCTGCAGGCGCTGCCTATCGACGACGTGCCGGTGACCTTCAAGGTGGCGCGCAAGCTGAAGCTGCAGTGCTCTGCGCTGGCGTCCTTCGAGTGCCTGTCGCCCGGGCCCTGGGCGGGCGTGGAGTGCAGCAGTGAGCGGGGGCCGGGGGGCGCGAACCAGGTGCCGTGCTGTCAGGGCGCTCTGTTGGAGCGGCATCGGGGGAATGGGCGGATGTGGAGGTTGTCCACCCTGCCGCACGCATGGTGTCGGTGTGCTGGGAGCGGCTCGATCAGCGGCAGCAGGGCATCGAGGTACGTACGTTCGTGAGCACGTTGCCCCCATTTGAGCCCTGTGCAGCCCTCAGTGTGTGCTCGCCCGTTGTTGTCCGGCCCGTACCGCAGGCAGGCCGTTTACAGGCCCCGCGACCACCTCCCCTGCTACCCCTCCGGTCCGGCCGCCTCCCCCAGGTGAGTGCCCATGCCCCACACCCTCGGCGGCCCTGCACTCACTGCTTCTGGCTGCCTATTTCATGCACAGACAACCTACCGCAGCTTGATAAGCTAGCACAGCCTGCATGCTGGCTACCATGCCCCTTCTGTCCTGAGCAGCAATAACCCTGTTTGGCATGCTACACAGTGCCAACCACGCATCCCGGTAGCTCCTCGGTACTGGGCCCTCTTTCCCTCCATCTGCTATCCTTGTGATTCTCTTGCTTCCGCTCCGCTTTCAGAGTGCACGCCTTACGCACCACCCGCACCCCTTGCAACCCCACCCCACCCCCCAGCGCCCCTGCTCAACGTGAGCGACGTCATCCGTGTGGTGGGCGGGGCGCTGGAGGACGGCCGCGTGGAGCGCAACCTGTGCGCGCCGGGGGGCGGCGTGGAGCCGTTCAAGGGCTGCAGGGACTACGGCAGGGGTGAGGCGCGTGTCTGGTGTTCCATACACCACGCGCTTTAGGTCGGCTTGCGAAGTGTGTCGCCTACGACTGCATCCGACCTGCGGCATACAGCAGCCGGCCGCAGCCTGCACACCAGGACGCAGTGGGAGCCCAGTCACCCAGTCGGCTGCGGACTTGGTCCTCTCCGCACTTGCAACGGTGCACGTACTCTTACTTGCTGGTTCATCAACCTGCCGTTGCGCGGTTGTAAGCGGCTGTAGTCAAAATCCACTTCCCTGCCACATGCGCACCTTTCCCTCCAACCACTGGGCCCCCACATCCTACCCCGCCTGTTGCTCCTATCATATCCTCCTCCTGCTGCAGTCGAGCTGCTGCTGCCCAGCCCCTCCGCCCCGGGCACCAAGGTGTGGGCCCCGCTGTGCGCCGCCAACTACGGCGTGTGGGGCGACGCGTTGGCGCGTGCCGTGTGCCGCCAGCGCTACATCGCCCGCGAGCAGGTGGACGGCAGCGGGAGGGTGGTGCAGAGCGTGGGCGGCACCAGCGGTAACTTCAGCTTCGCCGTGCCGTCAGGTGGGTAGCCTTGCGGGTGTTTGGTTCAGCGTGAAGGGGCCCTACGTGTGCAAATCGATGAACAATCCGTGCACAGGCCTTGAGCACTCCATCCCATACATAATGCCGTATCCCTTCCGCCCTGACCCATGTTCTTGACCGTACTAAACGCACTGCCTGGGTCGCATCGCCGCAGGCTCAGTGCCGGCCAGTGGCTTCAAGCCATCCACGTTCGCCGCCTGGGCTACGCTGCCCCCAGCCGGGCCCAGCTCGCTGCTGAACGGCCTTGACACCGTCAACCAGGTGCCTGGACTGCAGGTGGGTCCATGTGGGTCGTTTGCGAGCGGGTTGAGGCGGGACAGGCCGCAGCTCCTTGGTGCTGATGTTCTGATACCGTCAGTCAACGAGCTGTTCGAACTGCACGTCGGTCACAGCAAGGGCCGGTATGCGTGCCAGACGGAAGTGTAGACGCTGTCCACCAAGGAACTGGGGCTCGGATCTCGTGTGGTTGGGATGCTGTGTAGATGTTGAAGCAGGTTGAGGCAGGGGCATGGCGGGGGGCCAGGGAACAGGGTTCGGTCATGGTGCTGCAGCCCAGCCTCCTGAGCGTCCCACGTCCCATGCCTCACCCACGCCCCACCACGTGGCCTGCTGCAGGTGTCGGCCACGCCCTGCCAGGGGCTGTACGCGGTGGAGTGCGAGGTGCTGACGCCGCTGTCGGGCTGACGGGCGCGGGCAAGCAGTGCACAGCGGGGCGCGGCGCAACACGGTGCCAAGACTCGCTCCTTGACCGGTGGGGTTGGTGTCGCCCGTGTAATGGCAGGCTCGCAGCGTCCCAAGCCCGTAAGTTGCGCCGGCGACGTCTGGCTAGAAGGGTAACGGCCAACACTGCAACATAGTTATGTGCGCAGGGCCATGGCGTGAACGTTAGTGGCTTAGCAACTTCTGTGTGTAGAAGTCTAGTCTATGCGCCCGACGGTTCACATGCTCTAGGAGATGCTCCAGTAGGCGGCTGAGCGTACGGCTCGGTGATTCATGACACGTGGCTGTTGCGCGTGGACGGGGCCGGCGGATTATAAACTTGCCAGCACCACCATTACCCTTGCGCCACCTCACTTTGTTCTGGGCGACGCTGTTACTGCTTGGACCTGTCTACGGGGATCTTACTAGCCGCATTTAGGCCTGGGGAATGTGAGCGGTAGTAGTAGTACACAGTACCGTAGTAGGGCGGTAAGCTGTAGGTGCGGCCCGACCAAGGGCGGAGTAAGCTGTACGGAATTCCGTGTTGTGCTCGCAAGGTTAGGTGGGTGCAACTCCATTCATCCTGCTGCTGCCAGCGTTAGCTAGTGCCTGAACGCTTCTGGTGACTTCCATATACTGCGATTTATCCACACCACTGCTAGTAATTGGGGGCAGGCTTCGAAGGCTGGTACCGGTTTGTGCACGAAGTTTTGGAGTATTTGGACCCGTGTCTCCGCGCGCACAGCGCCCAATAATTTCCATTACTGCTAGCTGGTGACATCTTCGGCGCCGAATACGGACGATTCTGTAATGCTCCTGATCCCACCAGAAGCTACTCGGTTGCTGCTGTCCTGCCCGGTCCGCCTTTCCAAAACAGCAAGTGTCTGCAGTGGGGAGGTGGTTCCAGGGGTGCCGAGCTGCCAGCCACGGGCCAGCGGGTTACACTGCAAGCCCACCAACGCACCAAGAGGCAAGGCGAAACGCGTCTGGTCCACCTGCACTACGGCCCCAATCATGGGTCACACAGGCGGCCATCCGTCCCTAATACCTCACACTACTCCTGCACCAATCACTCCGAGCAACCATCCTTGCACCTGACGGTAGAGCAGCCACGCCGGTTCTGCACCTGCCAGCCACAAACCCCCGACTGCCGCTGGACACAATCACCCCCGCACCACAGCGCCATTACTGTACGTGTGCAGTGGGTCCGCCGATAAGAAGCAATAGGTAACACGCATCTAGTTACCTGATACCACTGTATCAAGTGTCAACGTATCACCCAATCTGTCAGCCCACACGCAACACCTGCGGTAGTGGCGCAGGCGGTGCAGCCCCACAGCGGGCAGTAAGGCCGCACAGCGGGCCCCCAAGCTACGTCTGGCGGTAACGATGCAGGCGGTGCACCCTTGCCTCTGGCCGTGCAGGCAGTGCAACGTGCGGCCCCGCCACCAGTCTGCGCTACGCCTGCTGGTAGTGGTGCAGGCGGTACAGTAGCGCGCGGCCCTTGGCGTTGCCGATGGCCAGCAGGCCGCAGCGCGGCGAGAAGTCCAGCGAGTGCACGTAGTGCAGCGGGGAGCGACCCGTGGGCCAGTTGGAGAAGACGGTGAGCGAGGGCAGGTGCGCCAGGCGCAGCGCATCGCGCTTCATGCGGGAGGCGAACGCCAGCATCTGGGGTTGGCGAGGGGCGAGGGAGCGAGTATGTGGGCGTGGCGGGATGGGTGCCGCCAGGGCCAGCGGCTGTGGTACATGCCCGTTCGGTGCGACCAAGGGCTTTAAGTGGCAAGCGCAGGCCAACTACAAGGTATTTCAGCCGGGGCGTGACAGATGGCAATTGTCAGCTGGAGGTGCTACAGGGCTGGGCACAAGGTCAGCAACAGCTAAGCAGCGTCCACCATAGCAGTACTCATGTCCATTCGGCTGCTTTTTTGTATGAGTACATACACGGCGAGCCCGGACCGAACGCGCACCTGCGAGTCCGGGCTGAACAGCAGCGTGTCCACGTCCGTGGTGAGGTTGAGCAGCTCCCGCTGGGGGTCCACCGCCACCCGCGCCGCGCCGCCCGCCCCGCCCGCCGCCGCCGCCGCCCGCTCCACGTCCGCCATGCCGTACACGTTGACCACGCCGCTCTTTGACCCGGTGGCCACGTAGCGGCCGTTGGGCGACAGGGCCAGCGAGGAGGCGTCGCGGATGTTGCCGCGGTCGGCGAAGGCCAGGCGGCAGCGCCGTGTGCGCAGGTCCCACACGTGCACCACGCCGTCGTCGCCTGCGAATGAAGCAGACGCCGCAAGTGCGCATGTATAATGGTGCTGATCAAGGCAAGTTTGTGCACTAAACAGCAACACCAATCCTGAACCACCAGGTACGCATTTACAGGATTCAACACGGTACCCCATGCGTGAGCCACACCGCCGTCGCTCTTAACTCCCGCACCTGTCGAGAAGAGCTCCAGCCCGTCCCTGGCAAAGGCCATGGCCCTCACGGTGCCGCTCATGCGCAGGCTGGCCACCCACTGGCGGCTGCGCAGCGACACCAGCGGAATGGCGCCGCCGTCGCCGCAGAAGGCCACCAGGGGCTCCGAGGAAGGGGAGGAGGACCTGGGCAGGGGCGGCGTGGGCGGCCAGGTAAGGGTACGAGCAGCGAAACTGCGAGAATATATGCTGTTGGACAGCGGGCAAGGTTGCGTTTACGGCATTGTGCTGACGTGCAGGTGCAGCTTTTGGAGGTGCCACGTCCCTGCTTGAGCTGCAGCAGGCGCTGGAGCGTGGGGAGTTGGCAGCACAGCGTGGACTGGGCACATGAGAGGAGGCGGGGCGCAGGTGTCGGGAGAAGACGCGACGCTAGCACCTTCCCCGCTGACAATGACGTGGCCTGTGCACAAGCCCCAAGGATGCACTGCGCTCTGGAGGAGTACGCAGCTCACCCTGGAGGCGACACCACGAAGCTCTCCAGGCTCTTGAGCTCCGGGCAGCCCGCGGGGCCCGCCACTCGCTCCACACGGCCCGCCCCCATGTCGTACACGTAGAAGAACGGCCTGCGCGCGGACACGTCGGCGGACACATATTGAAAATGCGTTTCTAGCTCGGACGACACTATGCCCGCTGGCCCTGTACCAGGGCCTCCGGGATCGGTGTTACACACGGTGTGCGCAGGCAGTCCAGCAACCCATGAGGACAAATGCGGTAGTCCTGCACCCCGTCAGCACCGCCCCAACGTCTTCAGCAGCTGCCACACTCCTGCACTTTGGTGCATGGGGCGTTGCATGGCCGCTTTCATGTCCCGCTATCTGCGCCCGGCCAGCACCACCCTGTCAGCCGCCGCCCGGCCTGCCTAGAGCTTGTACTAGCAACAGCAGCAACGCGACAACTGTAAGTGACCGGTTGCATGGGCCCCCACCTGCGCCCTGTCAGCACCACCCTGTCGGCTGCCGCGGAGGGCCCCGGCTCCGCCGCAGCGAAGGCGGCGTTGTGGAGCGGCATGTCGTCCAGGTGCACACCCTGGGGGTATGGTACAGGGGGTGGTTGGAGGCGTGAAGGTGGCACAGCCCATCACACTGTCACAAGCCCAAGCCACCCAGGGCAGCACCCTCTTCCCCAAGGGGCGTTTGCTCAATGTGCCGTGGCGTAAGCAGCTCACACGCCCACGCCCACAAGCAGCAGCAGGCCGCGCAGGCAGTTTACTTATCGCAGGCTGCTCAGTGGCCACCCACACAGCACCCCCTGATGCACACCGCCGGCGCCGCTGCCCGCACGCGCACCTGCAGCAGCGGGTTGCGCAGGCCGTCCACCTGGAACAGCCTCAGCTTCTTGTCCAGCCCCGCCGTCAGCAGCAGCTGCCCGTTGGGATGGAAGCGCACCGCCTGCACCACCGCCTCCGAGCGCTGGTGCTGGTTGGCGTCCTTGAGCCGCGTGGTCTCCAGCTGCCCCTGCGGCAGCCGCTCCGACCGTCCGTCTCCACGCACAACCAGCCCCCCGGCGCGTGCCAACAGAGCCGACGCGTCGCCGCCCACGTCATCGTCGTCGTCCGTGGCGGCGCCGTCGGCTTCATCGTCGTCGCCGGCCCTGGCGGCGGCGGCGGCGGCGCGCTTCTTAGCCCAAGAGGTGCGAGGGTTCATGGCGGCGTGCTGCTTCCGGAGGGCTGCCTCGTACTCGGCGCCTAGTGGACGGGGATCGAGGACGGAGAGTGTGCGTGTCAGGATCAAGGGGAGCCCGAAGATGGGGTCATATGCTGGTGTGTAAATGTGCTGTCAGCTGTCGGGAAAGCCGAGCGTGGGTTATGGGCGCCCGGGTGCAATCCATGGCTGCTGCGCTGTCGCCAGTGCGCAGGCTGGCGGGGCCAGCCTCATGCGCCTGCCTCGCACGGGTGTGCTCGTGTGCACGTGCCGGCAACGGAGCCCGCGGCACAGCTCTTACCCTTCCCTTGTTGACCAGTCCCGAGCTGGAAACCCCCAACCCGCCCATGGCTTCGTGCTGGTCACGGGCCGTGGCGATACGCCTAGACGGTATAAGTCCCCAGTACTTAGCGCACACGCCCGGCCCACCGTCCATTGCCGTCTGCTTGTCGTGCGCGCGCAGCTTCCTCAGCCGCGCCTTGCCCGCCACCTCCACCACCAGGTTGGCGTCGTCGGGGTCGGACCAGGCGGCGCCACGGCCTGCGGGGCGGGACAGCAACCATGTTGCCACATGTACGAAGCCGTCGAAAAAGATGCAAGCAGACATCATGAGTGGTACTGCATGACTTGCAGGCGATGTGATGTCAGGGTTGCGCCTGGGGGTGTCAGCAGGCCCGCAGGCGTCACATGCGCGTTGTGCGGGCGTGGGGAACGCTGGTCAAGGGCATTGAATACACCGCAGGATGAGCCCGGTAGGCGCTCGCGCTGCTAAACACATCATTGCATGCCCCAACTGCTGCGCCCCGCCCGCCCACCGGGCCTCACCCCTCCCAGCCCCACCTTGCGGTCGCCCCGGGCCCGCCTGGCCCCTGCCCGCCGGCCCCGCCTCCCCGGAACTCCGTAACCGCGCAGCTGCTGCGTCCTCCTCCTCGTCCGCCTCCCCGTCTGTCTCCTGCTGCCCCTCCCCACCACTGCCCTCCTCGCCATCGCCGCTGCTGCGGCCCTCGTCTGAGCTGCCTGCCGCCTCATCTCCGTCGTCCTGGTCCTCCGCCGCCGCCGCCGGGCCCTTGAGCCGCCCTTTAGAATCCCGTGCCTGGGCAACGGCGGGGAGCAACTGAGCTTGGGGGCTTATAGTGCACCGCGTCTATATTCCACGGCTGTGGAACCATGCAAGAGGCGCACCAGCGTAGCCGGCTCGTCCATACATCGTTAGACACAGAGCGGACGGCACGTCTGCCGACACCAAGGGCACCTGGGACGGCTAGCAGCAGCTTGTTTTCCCTTTGCATCTTTCCCTAAATTAGGGCATATAAGCTGTAATCAGGGTGCTTACGCACAGGTGCTCATGCTCAGATGTGCGCACAGCTGGAACCCGTGCTGGCGTGCGCCATGGGCCCACCTGCTGGCCACGCGCTTGCCGCTGCCGCTTGGTGCCCGCGCCCGCCCCCTCCTCGCCCTCCCCTTGTCTCCCCACGTCCCCGTCCCCGTCGCTGCCGCTGCCCTCGTCGCCGTCGCCGTCTACGCTTCGGCTAGCCTCCTCGTCATCGCTGCTGCTGCTATCGGAAACACCTCTAGTGTCCTCGAAAAACAGGTCGGAGTCGTGAAGCAGTCCGCCTTTACGGCTAGCCTGCACTCACAGCGTTTGCGGGGACGTTAAAGGAGGGATGTCAAGGGGGCTTGCTGGGGGCAATGTATGGGACGGTTGCATTGGTTGCGGGTTGTGCAGCGCAACGAGGATGCCGCACAGGGACCCCTAACAGCAACGCTGCACCCACGCCTGCTACGTACGGCACCAGGCTTGCAGGTAAAGGTGTGACCGAGCTTAAGGTCATCGTTTCAGACGCCACAGCTCGTACAGCACGTTGGCATATGGGTCTCAGTCAGGCCTGGGAAGCGCCTCCGGCCTACGCGCCGTTTGGCGGTTAGGGCAACAACCCGAGCCCCTAGCCCACCTGCTTCACCAGCTCGGCAATTGTGTCCTCGCCCTCTTCCCTTTCGCGATCAAACAATGCTGTCGGATCGTTACCAGCTCCGAACAGGAATTCTTCAAGCTCAGCAGCCTGCAGCAAGACCCGGCGGCGGCATTAAGTGCTGCACGCAGTATTTCGCGGCGGCGGCAAGGACGCTTCTATACATGAAAACCCTTCTCACTTTAGCAGCTCCATTTTCCTTGTAAATAATGCGTTGCTTCTTTGCCTTCTTCATCCTTACAAGGGCTTCGTAATATTTCTGTCGCGGGCTTGTGTCCGTGGCAAGCGTATGTTATCTGTGAAGTCGTGATTGCATAAACGCTGAAATTCTCAGTCTGGCCTTGGTTGCTTGGCATCCTAGTCACGGTGCACTCATTCCATTCCCGTGCTCGACAGCCCACGCCGTGAATAGCCCATAGGAGTGGATAGTTCATTTACACATGTGAAGGATTCTTTATTAAAATAGTTGACATTGCTTCCTTTCCTGTTGTCGCGAAACCACGTCTCGGCTCCGGAGTAGGGGAACGGTGTCACTCCAAGGTGCCAAGTGGTATTCGTCAAGATCTTGCTGCTACCATGATGGGGTCAAATACTAACACTTGATCAGGGCTGGATTGGGTACTGTCTGTGACCGGCGCCCGGTCGTTCAGTTCGGGGCTTCCCGCAACGGGACAGGCAAATGAATCAACCCTCTCCAGGAATTTTCCATGGAGGCATGCAGAACATGCCTGTGGTCGCTGGAGGGATGCCGCCAAACGTCATGATAGTGGCCCCGATGCCGGAAGGACTGGATTTACCGCAACTGGCGATGCAGCAGATGGCCATAGATGTGAACACTATGCAAGCCACCATGATGCAGCAGCAGATGCAGCAGCAGGGCTTCCCTCAGCTCGGGGGCCCTCACCAGGGTGTGGATATGGCCATGGGTATGGGTATGGGTATGGACATGGGTATGCAGGCCCAGCAGTTCCAGCAGCAGCGTGTGGACCCTATGCAGCAACAGCAGTTCCTCCAGGCCCAGCAGATGCAGCAGCAGGCTCCGCCTCCCCCGCCTGGATCCCAACAACAGGGGCAACAGGGGGGCCAGCAGCAGCTAACGGCTTACCAACGGCAGATGCTGGCTGAGCGCGCGGGGCGCGCCCGCATGCAACAGGAGCAACAGCAGCAGCAAGGGTTCATGCTACATTCAGGCGGTGATGGCCAGGGGCAGGGGCAGGTCTCTGACACGTCTCAGCAACACCAGCAGCCGCAGATGGTGCACGGGGTGCTGGTGCAGCCGCCCCCGCCGCCCCCGCCCCCACGCGACAGCGCTGGAGGGGCAGGTGGACTCGCATCTGCGCCCATGGGCGGCGCTCCCCCACCTCCGCCTCCTCCTCCAGCTGCGGCCATGCAGGATGCTGCTGCCGCTGCCAACCAACAGGAACACTACCACCAGCAGCATCAGCAGCAGGTGCACCAGCAGCAGCAGGGCGGTGCGGAGGCGGCGGCCCAGGGCTCCGAGGCGCAGCCCGAGGACCTGGGCCAGCAGCACTTTGCGTCCATGACCCCCGAGCAGCAGGCCGCCTACATGGAGCAGTGGCAGCAGTACTACCAGCAGCAGGAGTATTACCAGCAGCAGCAGCAATACTACCAGCAGGCACAGCAGCAGGGGGCGCACGACGCCGCGGCGGCGCAGTACTACCAGCAGTACGGGCAGGTACGGCACGGGCATATGTACAGTACGGCGGTTAAGGTTCAGCAATGGCGGACGCCGTCCTGTTGATGGATGCAGCATGGGGGCTGGGAACGGGCTTCTGATTCGGTGTGCAAGGAGACTGCCGGACGGCCTTGCATGTGCAGGCTCTCAGGTTCAAAGATCGGGGTACATGCAAGGACGTACAAATTAACCCTGCTAAACACAAAGCCGTGACGTAGTAGTGCGGAACTTGGTCTTGACGTAGGACGTACAAAGTGCGACGTGTTTGCGACAGCACAGGGTTGAAGTAGGAGGCACTCCAAGGGGGTCCGGGGCGCTGCCTAGCCCTGGCGATCCGCACTGATATGCGGGGCTGGCGTCCTGGGGACATGCGTGGACGGGCATTTCCTGCACGTGCACTTGCCTTGGCTGCACGCAACACGTACTTGTTTGACTGGTGTTTCTTCTCCTGCCTGCCCCAGCAGTACGGCTACCAGGACCCCAACCAGTACTACGGCGCGTACGGGCAGCAGCAGTACCCGCAGTATCCTAACGCCATGCCGTATGAGGTGCGTGTCTGTGCGGGTTGAGCAGATTAGTGGGGCAGCAGTTGACATGGAGGTGACAAAGGCCTTACCTTGCCCGTGTGCTTCCTGATGAGCTCATCCCGTGGCGCCAACCCAACCAACAACGAGCTCCGCCGCTGACCCCTCCACACAACAACAACCTGCCCTCGAGACGCTGGCCCCAATGCCCGCCCCGTCCGTCCCTGTGCAGGCTGGCGGGGGCTACCCCATGGCACCCTACGGGGCCGCCCCCGCTGCTGCGGCCGGCTACCCGCCTGCCGCCCCGCATCACCAGCACCCCTCAGAGCACGCTGCAGCAGCAGCCGGCTACGCCCCAGGCCGCATGGGTAAGCCCATGCGTTGTGCAGCATCTTTGCACCATCGTGGCGACCACTGCGTGCGTTGTGACACCGGACTGGAACAACCACCTTGCCGCGCTCGCTGGGTATCACGAGTATCCGGCATACCATCATATGCCACAGCGCTCCGTTCTCTTGATGCCCAAATTTGTACCCGCCCATGCCCCTGCTTCCCACATCAGATCCAATGGCCGCAATGGCGGGCGCAGCCGGCGGCGCCATGGCAGCAGCACAGGGACCTGCAGGCGCCGCGGCGGGCGGGCCCCCGAAGCGCATCCCGGAGTGGCTGCGGCAGGAGATGCTCAAGCGCCAGGCGGCGGCCGCAGCAGCAGGTGCGCAAGGGAGGACTGGTGTAGGAGCACAGCACTGGGGCAAGCGGGCTACCTGCACGGCATCCATGCAGGGTTGCAGGCCCCATGAACGTGTGATTCGGACCAATTGAAACGGGGAGCTCGGGCCCAGAAGGGCCCAGAAGTACAGGAACAAAATGCACAACATGGATCATGTGGATATGGCACTACTTTCCCGCTGCCGCCAGCTGCTGGCCGGCTCATGCGTGGTGCTGTTTTCCGTGGGGCCACAGGAGACGGCAAGGGCGGCTCCAAGGCCGACTCGGATGAAGACGAAGACGAAGACCCGCGGGCCAGGGCGTCGGGCGACAAGGCGGGCGCCAAGCCCAAGCGGCACTTTACAGAGGCGCCCGGCGGGGCGGCGGGCGGCGGCGGTGGCGGCGGGCGGTGGGGCGGGCCCGACGTCCGCAAGGAGATGCTGAGCGACGAGTCGGACGAGTCGGATGGAGAGGAGGTGTGTCGGTCGGATGCCGGCCCAAGGAGCGCAACAGAATGGGAAGAATTGTTGTACAGTCCCCCGTTTTTTAATATGGCAGCGTTGGAGATACCCCTCAGCGACAACTTGCAAGAGGGTGGTTTACCACGTCCTATTGCGGCAACTTGCACGCAGGAAAAGCGCATCCGCCAGGAGATTGTGAACCGCGAAATCAAGACCAACCTTACGCAGATCCTGCTCGAGGTCACGGACACGCTGTTCGGTGAGCCACCTCGTTTGTGGTAGTGCTGTTTTGGGGCTGCAACTGTGGACAAGATGCTGAAGCGCTTTGTCCAGTCTCTGCCCAACAACGCGACGGCATGGAGGGTGCAGCGCTGCGCAGCCGTCCTACAGCGCCACAACGCAGCAGCCGCTGGCGTTGGCAAGCGCACAGCCCTCTGCACGGTCTCACACGTGTCATTGCCCACACCGGCCAACCTGCGTGACGGTCAGCCGCCGTGACCGATGAGACAATGACCTTGTGCACTGCTGCGGCCCTGCGCAGAGGAGGTGGCGCGCGAGGTGTACGCGGAGACGGCCCGCAAGGCTGCGGCGCAGGCGGGCGCCGTCAAGCTGGCGGCGGGGCTGACCCTCGGGTCGGCGCTGGGCAGCGGCAGCGGCAGCGACGAGGAGGAGGAGGATGCCGGGGCGAATGGGACGGATGGGGGGAAGGGCAAGGGGGCTAGGAAGGGCAAGGGCAAGGCGGGAGGCGCGAGCCTGCTGGGCCTTGGGTACGGCTCGGACGAGGAGCAGGAGGGGGAGCAGGAGGAGGCGGAGGAGCACGAGGGTGGCGGTGGGCAGCAGGCTGGGAAGGTGGTGGAGGAGGAGGCCAAGGCGGAGGAGGGTGCGGTGCGGGGCGTCGGGGGCGAGCTTAAGCAGGGGCAGCGGCCGGCGGACGTCAAGCGGGAGCAGGAGCAGGAGGCCACGGAGGCTGAGGGCAGCAAGGAGGTGGACCCTGACGCCGTCGACCGTGCGGGTAGGGCCGAGTCGAAGGCAGCCAGCCAAAGAGTGAGAGATGGGGTGCCTGACTCGCAACAGGTGAGCGCGGAGCGGCGGGCGGGCGCGACGCAAGGGGGTCTGGGGAGTGGGGCCGGGGGCCTTCCGCACGCCTGGCACGGCGCATGGCATCACAACGAGACCCAGCCGCACGGGGAAGCAAAGATCTGCGTCTAGTGTTTTCTGTTCGGCGGTTGGGAGTTAATTGCACTGGTTGCTTGCCTTAATGCACGGCATGCTTCTCTTCTGCGATTACTAAAGGGTGGCATTATCAACCGCTCACGCGAACCACATTACGCGCACACTTAGCCAAGCGGCAAGCTCCGGTCCATCTATGCCTTGCTGTCGCGCCGGCAAAGCAGTAGTGGGACAAGGTGCGGCACAGTGCACGTATTGGACACAATCGCAAACTCGCTGTGAGTTACTCCTGTGTACGGCCCGTGGTACAACAGTTGGTGCATGCATCCCCCTGCGGAATCCCTGTAGCGCACCGGCGGTGGAGCACCTGGTGCCGCGGCTCCAGGCAGCGAGGGCGGGAAGGCGGCGGCGGCGGCGGTGGCGGCGGCGCCCCCCGCCTTCGCCAAAGGCCAGAGGTGCGTCCTGGCGGCGAGGTGCACGGGCACCTGCATGCAGCGGGGGCGCATGGGTTGATGTGCTGTAGACTGAAAGCAGGTGCCTGTGCTACCGTTGCGTTGCTACTCGGGGGTACCGCAGCACTCGTCAAACGCGTTGCTGAATGTCTTGAGTTCGAGCGAGCAGCAGGCGGGGCTAGCTGACGCTGCAGCATACCGCTGAATGCACAGCAGCATGTGCATTGATATCAGCGCATGCCAGAGGCGAAGGCGTGCACCGGAACGGGGCTAGAACAATGGTTGCTAACGCCGCATCCCGCGTGCCTCCTGCTCCCCCAGTGTGTGGCTCACGCGCGACGACGGCAGTCGTGTGCCCGCCAAGGTCATCGGGCCCCTGCCGCCGGCGGCTGCAGGTACGGGGAGGGAACAGCGCCACCGTCCGCTGTGGTGCGGTATGACGCGCTTGCATGGCCCCACACAAGCAACCGCTCCGTTTGTTGTAGTACATCGTTGAAGCAAAATTCAGCAGGCACGCACGCCATGCCGCGGTTTCCGGGCTGTAGGGAGGACACCGCTCGGCTCAGCTGGAGCGCAGTGTGACGCCGTCTGCGGTAGCGTTGTTCCTGGTTAGGCACGCTTGCTTGTTGGTTACAGTGCTCGCATTTTGCTTGCATTCGGGAGGGCACCTGTTGCTTGCCGCCCCGGTGGCACCCTGTGACGGCTCCCGCTGCGTGCCGCCCGCAGGCGAGGCGCAACGCTACGCGCTGGTGGCTGAGGGGCGCAAGGTGACGGCGGCCGAGGGCCAGCTGGCGCCGCAGGAGGACAGGATGCAGCAGGTGGGGGCGGGAGGGCGCGGGCGCTGGTGCGTGTGGTTGCAGGTGGAAGGGGATCGCGGTCGTGCAGCAGCCTGGTGTGCATGGGGCACAGGGCTGACCTGTGCTGGGCTACGTAGGTCGCAAGCCTGGGCCAACATGTAACGTATGTGTAGGTATGCAGTATGTAACGTATGTGTGAGCAAATCGCCTTGGTGGTCCTGTGCGCGGCAACTTGGCTGCGATGATCACGCCGTCGCTGCCCGGACTCCGGATAGGGAGTTAGGAACGCACGTTGCTTTGCGCTGAATGGCTTGGGCTGGTGATGAGGTTGTAGTCCAGGGGTCGCCGCCGCACCCTGCCCCTGCCGCCCGCGTCTTGCTCCTCGCTGCAGGCGGCGTCCGGGGCCCTTGCCGCCGACCTCGACCTGCCAGCGCCTGCAACTGAGCGAGCAGGTACGCCTCCTCATGTCCATCTGGTTAGCAGGTGCAAGCTGTTGCACCAAAACCAGCGCGGCTGCGAGTGACATGTCGGTTTATTCCAATCCTGCCGCGCTGCCGCCAGGTACCGCTTGTGCGGCGCACCTGCCGCTGGGCCCCAGTAGCAGTACAACCCACCTGCCTTGCTGCCTCATCACCATGCTCTGCCCACCGCACGCTGCTCATGAGCCTGTTCTCCTTCCTCGCGCCCAGGCGCAGCTGTGGAGGCGGAGGCTGCCCAGCCAACCGAGGAGGCCAAACCCCCGCAGCCGCAGGAGCCGCCCGCTGCCGCGCCTGCTCTTGCCAAGGCAGTTGCTGCTCCCGAGCGGCAGCCTGAGGGGAAGCATCAGGACCAGCACAAGCAGCAGGACAAGGACAAGGATCGGGACAGGGTCGGGTCCGGGGCGCACAAGGCGGACGGGGCAGGTACTGCCGATGGCAAGCGGTCCGAGCGCGGGGGCGGGAGCGACCGCCGGCGGCGCAGCAGGAGCAGCAGCAGGGGCAGGCGGAGTCGCAGCACGAGCAGGAGCAGGAGCCACAGCAGGTGGGGTGCTGTGCGTACATAGACTCGCTTTCTTACCAAGTGCGCTACAAATAGTACATGTCGTAGCGTTGTCGGTACATACGCTAACGCTGTTCTTGGCTGCCGCCGCAACGCGCAGGGACAGGAGCAGGGACAGGCGGCGCAGCCGCAGCCGCAGCCGCGACCGGCGCCGCTCCCCTGCCCCGCGCCGGCGTACCTCGCGCTCCAAGTCGCGCTCAAGGTCACGAGACAGGTCCAGGTGCGCGGCTGTCGCATGGCCTGCCTGTGGCTCCCGGTAACCCTCTGGCGGCCTATCTTGCTGCTGCTGGTGGTTCAGCTACGTGCACCACTGCCACCGCCTTGCCCTCATGCCCCCTGCCCATCAACTCTCACCGCCCTGCTTACCCGTTTCCTCCCTCTTCGACGGCTGCTAACCCTTCCAGGGACCGCAACCGCGACCGCAGCCGGGATCGAGACCGGGATCGCAGCCGCCGCAGCCGCAGCAGGGACCGCTCCCGCCGCTCTCGCAGCCGAGACAGGGAGCGGAATCGCGATCATGACAGGGACAGGGACCGGCGGGCACGCAGTAGGAGCCGGAGCAAGGAGCGCGACCGCAGCAGGGACCGGGTGGCGCGTCGTGACAGTGGCAGAGAGCGGGAGAAAGAAAGGGAAAAGGAGAAGGAGCGGGAGCGGGAGCGGGAGCGGGAGCGGGAGCGGGAACGGGAACGGGAGAAGGAGAAGGAACGGGACAGGGAGAAGGAAAAGGCTCGCAGCAGGGATAAGGATAAGGGGAGGGACAAGGACAAGGAGGAGGCGTCGCGCGGGCGGGACAAGGAAAAGGCACGGGACAAGGACCGGACTCGCGACAAGGACAAGGAGAAGGAGGGGAAGAGCAAGCGCCGGCGCGCTGACTCGTCGGATTCGGGTAGTGAGGACAGTGGTAGCGAGTCTGACGCGAGTGGTAGTAGCTCGCGCAGTGGTGCAGGTACGGCCTGGTGGGGTGGGGCGGCCAGTGTAGGGCCCGGGGTGGGGGTTGGGAGTGTGGAAGGGCGCAGTGCGCATGAGCGGCCACGCAGATCTGGAATGGGACGGAGTGCTGCTGTACGCGATTGTGTGGATGCCATACGTTTCGCTTGCAGGACCATCAAGATGCCTGCGCGCAATGACTGTGGGGCCTGGCGACGGCGTCCTTGTGCTGCCACCTGACCTCGTATGACGCCCAGTCCTCCGCCCGCGCCCTAACCCGATCCGCAGGCCGCTCCAAGAAGAGCACCAAGCACAAGAGTAGCAGCAGCAAGGGCAAGAAGAGCAGGCGCTAGGGCTCCTGTGCCTGCCCAGCAAAGCAGGCGCTCTGGGTGCCTCGGCAACCTCGCACACGGTGCCGCTTTGCTGGTTCGCGCTCTGTAGCTTATGTAGCCTTGGAGGACAGGGCGCTTTCCGTGTTAGCTCTGCCGCATTGCTGGTGCTCACTTGTAAATGGTAAGCTGGTCGTGTCGCTGGCCAGGTCTTGGTGGGATGTTGGGCAAAGGCGCTGATTGCGTGGATACAGAATGCGCTGTGAGGCTAGCACGTAGGCTGTTGTGTGCGGCACTTGCATGCTTCGCGTTGCTGCTAGCCCATACCTGTGACTGGGGCCGTAGTACGCGGCTCCCGGAGGAGCTGCTGGCCACGGGCGCGGCGGCTGACAGCCCTGTTGCGGTGTTGCCACGTTGCCTGTGTTTCAAACCGGTTGACCTTGATGTAATGTGCAGGCCGACGACAGAAGCGCGCTCCCGTGCGCAACCGTTGCTCCATCGCCCTTACGCGTGCGGTAGTGGATCTGGGGCGGATCTGGGTGGAGCTCCCTTGCACCGCATCAACCTGGAAGTGACGGCCAGGGACGTGTGACGCCTACCTGTAGCCCATGCAAAAGATGCGGTCTGGAGGCGTGGTGCCTTTCAGCATGGGCTTGGAGTAGGTTCAGTACCTCGCTGGCCCTATTCAATCGCCAAGGCATGCCGCCACGCAGCAGCTGCGTGACCCAGCACACTTGGCACAGGGGGATTGCCGTGCCGCCCCATGGGACACTCATGGAGACATGCACTGCCGCCCTTCTGAAATCGTTGAGCGACGGAAGACCTTCCACAGCCACGACGTGCCCAAGAACGCATAAGGAGGACTGATCTCATCTCTTTGCACTTCATTGCATGTTGTTAACCCTTTGCTCACGGACAGCAACACCTGCTCAGAACGAAGCCTTTAGTGTCGCTTATGAGCAGAGACCTGGGGAGCAAGCCTCCAAGCATATCCACGTGCGTGTGTGACGAAACGGTGACCGCGATATTCCTCACGGAAGCCCATGGACATCGTTGGCGCGCATTTGTCGCAGAGTCGGAGACGCATGCTTCGCTGAGCTGCAACAGTTTTTAGCAGCGAACCCAAGCTCAGAGAGTACGTACACGCAACAGAATTGCTATACAGCAATCGCCCGTTCCATCGATGCCAAGGCTGTGTCGCTTAACAGCATCTCCCACGGTGCTTCTCGTTCCTGCCCTCTTCCCCGTGGTGACCACCCCACTGGCCCCGCAAGCGCAGTTCCCGAGGACATCCTCGCAAGGTACGCCCGCCGCGAACGCAGCTTACCTCCATGACCCATACATGAACCTCCAGGGTACAGTAGTGCTACGACCTACCACTGCTGGAGCGCTCAAAGTCCTGTGTCATGGTGGACCCCCCAACCCGCATGGCGGCGACTCGCACCAGTCCTTGACAGCAGGCAGCGCAGCGACGCTCAACCAGCCTCATTCCATTTGTCAGTGCCCATCACGGTGCCGTGCTGCCCTACGCCTCCCTGCACTGCAGCCTGCACCTGCTGTACGGCAAGAACCTGGCCAAGGCGCTGGAGGTGGTGGACGGCGGCGGCATTGTGTGCTACGAGGGGGCGCGCACGCGCCGGCGTGTGTTCCGGGTGGGTCGCGCAACCAGTGCGGACTGCCGGTCATGCAGGTCGTCACAACCAAAGAGGGGTGGCTTTGCTCCTACATCTTTACTCCTGGACACGGTGGCGTGACCTGGCGTGACTGGGTGTGCCGTTGCAGGGGTGCAATGCGGTTGGGCGATGTCACCAGCCCTCCCGTCCTGTCAAGCGTGGGCCACCCCCGTGCCTTGCTTGCCCGCAACGTTAGACTCCGTGCCATGTTGCGTCTGCCTGACACAGCTGTTCTATCTCCTATGGGCGGGCTGCTTACAGCGCAAGCGGGGTGCACCTGTTGCACCTGAGTACTGCTACTTACCGTCAGCACTGCCGCAGGTCCCCGCCCGCAAGCCCGCCGACGCCTACACGGTGTTCCCCTCCCACTACTGCTCCTGCCAGTCCTTCCAGTTCGACGTGGTCGGCCGAGGCGAGGCCGTGTGCGTGAGTGTGCGCCGTGCTGGTGCTGCGGTGGCCACTGCTAGCTGCGCTGACGGGTGAACAGGTAGCACTTGGTCGCAACGAGGGGCTTGGGAGGCTCTCCAGAGTCAGTCGGTGAGGGTTACAATTATACAATGGTCATGTCATTGCGTGCCGCCGGTCTACAGGCTGTTGTCGACTTACGAGAGGTCACAAACTGACCCTCAGTGCAATCCTGTCGCCCGTCCCCATGGCCCCATCCTCACCACGCAGTGCAAACACCAGCTGGCAGCACGCCTGGCGGCGGTGATGGGCCGAGCGGCCGTTGTACGGGTGTCGGACTGCGCAATCGCGCAAATGCTGCTCAGCAACTGCGCGTGACCACGTGTAATGTCAAGACGTGTCTTGGATCCTGAGTAAGCCGGGCATTGTGCCCACAGATTACTGCACGCGTACGAGCCTTGAATAGTCATAACCGCAAAGCAGCCAGGCACCCACGTGCCACCAAACCACTTGTGCTAACCCGGGTCCACGCGTCCTAATGATTGCAGCGTACAGAAAGTCAAGGCCACAAGCCGTACAGTCCACATTGTGGCATGAGCTCACTATGAGGGCCATGCAACAGGTGGGCACCGCGGCCGCTGCCAAGGTCGTACCTGACCATGTGGTCACGAGTTGAGTTGGTTGCGCAGTCGCAAACCTTGACATCACACACCCCTGCTCTACAGCCCTGCAGCAACGCGTTGGCGCCGCGTCAACCACAGTTCATGAGGAGGAGTCTGCACATGGCTGATTGCAGCGCTGGCAAAACACCCCAGCCTACCTCCTGTCATGCAGTAAAACACAACACAACCAATCAGTAACCGCAACGCCTCACCATGAACTCTTGCTTGCTCAGGCCAGGATGCCAATTAAAGGTGACTATCACATGCTTTCCATGCACCAAACACTATTGTATGCCTTTTGTCGCGAGTGGCAGCCACTCAGTTGGCCGCCGCTGCCGCCAGGCTCTTGTCCACGCCCGTGGAGCCGTACCCGTTGGCGCCCCGCTCCGTGTCATCCAGCTCCTCCACCTCCTCCACCTCGGGCGTCTTGATCACCTCCAGGACCAGCTGCGCAACGCGGTCGCCCTTCTTGACTGTGGGGGTCATAGTGCGGAGCATTGAAGGGCTGAGGATCGGCAGGTGCAAGCTGTCGCTTGAGGACAGTATGTGGTGTGGTGCCGTTTGGGATTGCGAGGGGCGTGCGGATGAAGTGCAGTACGGTTCGCAGGCAAAGACACCATGCCAGAGCTGCTTGACTGTGGAAAGAGCTCCGTAGGGAGTGGAGGAACCTGATCGCAACTCTGCAATGTCCACTCTGAGCATTAGCGAAGTGTGTCCTTGCCAGTGCATGCTGAGGCAACGTGTGTACACGTGTCTTGCCCTGCCTATGTCTTTGCCCTGCCTTCCCCTCAAGCTTCCCCTCAACCTCGTGGACAAGCTAGGGGGGTTATACGCACGCAAACCAATAGCCTCATGTAGAGCGCAGCTTTGGCCTACCCGTGCCGCAGCGGCCCTGTGCGACTTCACCCTGGCCACGCACCTTGGAAGTCGACGTCAGAGTGGTTGAAGAGCACAACGCCGACGTTGCCGCGGTAGTCCTCATCGACGACGCCAGCGCCCGTATCAATAAAGTTCTTCACAGCAAGGCCCGACCGAGGAGCAACGCGGCCGTACGTGCCCTTGGGGACGCGAATAGCGATGTCCGTCTTCACCACCGCCTTCCCGCGCGCAGGCACCACGGTGTCCTCGGCGCTGCGCACAATATAAATTCCGTTTAGGAAATGTGCAAGAGGATATTATGTATTAATGCGTGCTCAGTTCCCACTGTCACGTACCTTGAAAGGTCATAGCCGGCCGCGCCCGCGGAGCCCCGCTTTGGCAGCGTAGCATTCTCTGATAGCTTCTTCACAAGCAGGCGATCAACCGGCTCGATGCGCGCCATCTTAGCTGGCTTCTCGGCGGTGCTGGCCTTTGGCATGTTCTCCGAGGAGCACAGCACGGACGCCATGGTTGCAAAGTGTCGTTGCCCCGTAAAAATAGTACGTGCAAGCCTGAATGGGGATAACAACATCAGTGGCCTTAGGGAATCTCACAGGTCCCGCCCCCACTTGAACTTTTCCGCGCAATTCCCGGCCGCTCCGGAGCCGCGGCGCCATGGCGCATGGGCCATGCGGCCCGCCTAGTTGCTATCTCTGAAATCTGGACGAGTACATCCATGATACTGTTATGCCTTGCATGGGAAGCTGAAGGCTTGAATGGTATTGGAGGGATCGCAGGAGAGGCCGGACTGACATGGGCCCAGTCACTGCAGGACATGCTCCAAGGCAAGGGTATCCCAGACACAGCATTACCTTACAGACTGGCCCAGATCGGCCACACCTACGACGCAAGACAAGAAATGCCCAGACGAAAAGTGCACGCATAGGAAGCCGCTTATCACCTGCGCCCTTGGTGCATGGCAGGGCCTCGCTCCATTGCCCAACCATATCTTTTGGAATACATGTCGCCGTCGTGCCATCCTCCGGATACGGGCATGCTGCGGACGTGCAGGTGCTAAGACCTAGACCGCACAACCCTGGCTACTTGGCCAGACCTAGCCCGCTCCGTTTACACTCCGGCCGTACACGTGCCGCCATGACAGCTCGCTGCGCCACTCGGATCCCACATAAGCGCAATCCGCTCAAGCGCTTGAAGCCAGCCCCATGAAAGGTGACTCCAATGACGCTGCGTCAAGCCCAGCAGGTGTGACTCTGAACCCAGGGCCCCAACGAACGTAGCCCCGCGAGCACCTCCTTGCTCACCTGCCACACCCTCCTGCGCCAGCCTAGGCCGCACTCTCAGGAGACCAGCAACTACGTGCTCCTCCCCCACTGCTGCCCAGGTAACCACTCCTGCTGACGCAGACGCTCCTCCTGCCCTCCTCATGCTCAAGATGCTGCTCCTGCTCCTGCTGCGCCCCCCTTACGCGGTGGCGGTCTTGATCATGCCCTGGCGGCGGGCGTACTCAAAGATGCCGCCGGCGTCAATCACAGGGCCGGCCTGGGGGGGCGGGAGCAGCAACAGGGCATGCAATCATGTGCCAGCAGCGGCACGCCTGACACCCTACCGCTTGCTGACGGAGTAGGACGGAGAGTGTTCGCCGGTCGCAAATCACACTGTAGTTTGCAAGCAATCGACGTGCAGCGGGGCCCCTTCGGCCCCGCCCCATACCGGTACGCCTGGGGCAGCTGGCCAACGGAGCCCCTGGCAGTGGTGTTCCCGACCCACCTCGCCGATCTCTTGAAGCGGGTAGGTCTTGCCGGTGCTGTGGTCGGTCAGCACGTTGGCGTCCATGTCCACCGTCACCTCGGTGCCTGCACGGTGGGCGGGGCGGGAAGTAGGCGGAGTGCGCCGAAGCGATACTGCAGTGTTGGGTTGCGTTAGTTCTCGGCACCTCACCCACGCCCGCACGCACTTGATGGGGCTATTCAGGGCCAGCACGCGGGCTGAGGACACGCGAAGGCACCGCAGGACCCCTTGCCCCGTGCTGCAGCGCAGGTCAGCTGCACAACAAGGGACGTAGGGCAGCGCATGCTGCGTGGCACGGTGCGCACGCCGTTCGCAGCGCGCTCCGCCTTGCGCCACTACACGACGCCCTGCTTCGCGGAAGCACCAGCAGCGCCGTCCTTGGCTCCGCCACGAGCCGCCCTCATGCGCACCGGTCTTGCCCACCAGTAAGCATCACACGCATTGACACCGTTTGGCCGCACCCGCCCTCTCCGCATGCCCACACACCGGCTCCAACACCCCTGCCCGCCTTACCCCACGCCCCCACAGCACCCACCGGTTGTGAGCACGTCGCACAGGCGCACGTTGCTCTCGCAGGGGTACAGCTCGCCGCTGTGGTGCACAACACAACACAAGGGGGACAGGGCGGGAAGGTTGCGTATGGGATGGCAGCCAACGCCAACACCATTGCAGCGCACTATCCTACAAAACAGCAAAATTCTGGTAGCCGTGTGGCCTCGCTCCTTCTCTGTCATTACATGCCGCGCCTCCACCTGAACTCATGCATGGTCTCCCGCATCAACACAACCCATGGCAATACGTGACCAAGACCCATACAACAAGGCCTTGGCGTCCAGTTCAGCCTGCCCCGACACTCCGGGAGTGCGGTGCGAGACGCAGGCCTCAGGACCCTGCCCCCTGCTTACGTGGCGATGCAGTTGCGGAAGAAGATGCGGGCGTACGACTCAGCCACGCACACCTTGGCGCCTGCAACCACAAGGGGCAGAGGCGGTCAAGCCCCGCTGGGTGAGTGACAGGGCCACTTGTCGCCAAAGCACGAAATCGTGAGTTTTGCGACGGCCACAGAGGCAATTTGCCCCGGGCTTGGCAAGATGCACTTCAGCGCCAACAGCGAGCAAGTCCTCGAGGGTCCTCCGAGGCACATCGCCTGGCCCCGCCGCGGCACACAGAAGTTGCATGCCGTTGCGCGGGTGCGGCAATCCTGGCTGCGGCAGTCTATCCCTACGGCCGCCAGCCGCCGCGGTTCTCGCAGCAGCATGAATGCTGACCGCCTCAGATCCATGAATGCTGACCGCCCCCAGATCCGCACTGCCGCGACAACGCAGCGTTCCTCACCCCAGGCCAGAGGGCGCTTCCCTCCGGCCACACTGTCCGTGCCACATGACGGCCACGCATGTTGGGGTTTCCGACAGACCCGCACCCGCCGGTGCCCGCCGGAGCACCACATGCGCCTGCACCGTAGCCGCATGGTACGACGGCAGGGCAACCGCCCCCAAGCCTGCCCCCGCCCTCGTCCCCGGCCGCACTGCCTCCCCCCCACCAGACGCTGCCCACCTGCCGCCCCCAGAGCCACGGGCGCGTGCTCGCGGGAGGAGCCGCACCCGAAGTTCTGTCCGCCAATGATCACAGGGTACTCCGTCTTCATCTCCCCGTCCTTCACGTAGCTGTAACGCAGAGTGTGGACGCAGCCGACGGGTGTATCAGTAAACTCTTGGGCATTGCACGGCTAGGTGCCGTGGTTTAGCCCAATGGGTCACCCCATGCGGATGCGCCTGCCTGCCACCGCCGTACCAGACAGCACATAGCCCGCCAGCCACAGCAATCATCAATCCTATCACGCTCCTGCGCCCAGCTTCAATAAGGCGCCCTAAGGGAATGCACGCGGATGCCCATATCAGGCGAATGCTGTACTTCACCGTCTGTCGCGCGCTGGACGGTCACCCACCGGGTGGTGTAGAGGTCGTCTGGAAGGCCAATGAGGGCGTAGCTGCCCAGCTTCTCGTACTCGTCAGGCTGCGCGTCATGCAAGTGGGCATTTTGATTTTATGCACGCGACTACTGAGTTGGTGGATGGAGAGGTGTGCAGCTGTATGCCTCGACAACGTTCCTTTCCGCACCCGTCTGGGTGCACGCCTGCAGCACTCCCCAGTGTCCCACCTTCGAGGGCACCAGCGTCAGGTACTCGGCCGGAATAATCTGATCAGTGTCGATGTTCTGCGGCGTAATGGGAGCTCGATGTCATGTTGCCTTCCAGTGGCTTCGTCCAAGCCAAGTGACCCAGCCGTCCCGACTTACATCGCGAGTGACGAAGCACTTGCCGCGAATCACGCGCGGCTCGTCATCCTTCTTGCTGACCTTTGCGCAAACGCGCACGCAAGAGCGGCGCGCTGGGCGTGCGCGCAGCGTGGCCGCGCTCGAGCGGGTCTGCGCCGTCAGCTGCATCCTTTGAATTGCGACGGAGAAGCTAAGAAGGGTGCTGTAAGTCGCAAAAGCTTGTACGCAAACGCAAGCTGGGACTGCAATTGGGGCCGATCCACTAAGCAACACCTCCCGCAGAACTCCTGCATGAGCTGTACGATGAAGGCAGGCCCTCCAACCACTCAGCCTTGGGGAATCCCCCGGAAGGCCCATACTCCTCACCGACAGCTGGTTGTTCAGGCCTTGTAGCAGCTGCAGTTATTCCTGTGAGCAAACACCGTCACCATGGTCCAGGCTCTGGCTTCCCGTTGCAAGCTGGGTGGGTCTAGCCTAGTGGCCAAGAAAAGAACCTTAGAGACACAAATGTTTGATGGCTGATAGAAACGTTATACTTACTGCTTCCTAACTCTTCTTGGGGTGGATTGTGGTTTCAGGCTCGGTCTCCTCGGCAGTGTCGCGCCCCGTGTCCCGCAAGGTAAGCCATAATGCTTCGGGCAAAGTCTGCTAAAAGGCAGTGCACCTGTCATGGCTGAGTGTCCGGTTCCTAGGTCTCGACCCCTGACCGGTCTCTCTGGTGTGTGGTCGGCAGGGCGTCGTTGCGCGCGCTGCTGCCGACAACCAGCTCTTGAAGAAGCCAGACTTTAAGCGCCCAGAGCCTGAGCAGAAGAAGCTCTTTGGCGATGCTCCAGCGGCGCCCGCTGCTGCACCAGCTGCTGCCACCTCCGGGTGAGTCGCGACATGGGCATGCACGCAACTGAAGCGCGCTATGGCGCAAAGCCTAAGTCATCCTTGCTTGTAATTGTAGGGCTGTGACCATTGAGTATCAACGCCAGCGCGCCAAGGAGATGCGGGCATACTTCATCGAGAAGAAGAATGAGGAGCTCCGGGGGAAGTCCCAGTGAGTGGCTTCTGTGCTTGTCCGGGGGAAGTCTTAGTGAGTGGCTACTGTGCTTGTCCAGCCCAGCACCCCACCAACTCGCCGGTCAAGTAGGATGTCACACCATTCCCGCCAGTAAGCCTTAGTGTTGTGTACCACCCTTGTCGGCACGCCAACACGGCCCAGTGCCCGAGCCCCCTTCGGGCCCTGCCCCAAAGCCCACGCTGCGTCCAAAGCAGCCTCTGGCAGTGGGCAGAAGGGGCCAGTACGTAATCATACCGTCATGACAGATGCATGTTGGGTGGTCCCTTTTGTACTCTGACACGACTAAGTCACAAACCGCCATGGGGTACGCATGGAGAGCCGAATGGTAGTAAGCAAGCATGATCATTAGTGTGTGGGAAGGAGGGGTTCAGTCGCCACTACTCACACGCCTCGCAGCTGGTCCAGCACACCGCTGGAGGATACTTTGCCCTTTACACCGTATCTCGTCAAGGAACGAAGCAAGGGCAATCGGGGGTGCATCCATCATGATGGAGTGGCTATGTGATGGATCCATCCGCTGCCCAGTAATCTTGTACCGTGCAGCTAGCTACAGCACACCCAGTCCTCCAAACACCAACAACCTGCCTGCTATGTGTACCTCCACTTGGCAGAGTGCTGGGCTGGACCCCCAAGAACGAGATCAACAACGGGCGGTGGGTCATGTTTGGGCTGCTGGTGGGCATGCTCACCGAGTACGCCACCGGCGTGGACTTCATCGACCAGCTCAAGCTCATGGTCACCTACCTGGGCATCGTGGACCTGGACTAAGCGGCCAAGAGGAGAGCAGGGAGCTGCGGCAACAGCAGCAGCTACAGCATTCTGAAATAGATTTTAGGCATCTTGAGGAACTTCGTCTCTTCAGCAGGACTCTGCAGCATCTGGCTTCACTCAGGGGCAGTGCCGGTGCGGCCGTGGAGCGGGCTTACCGCCTGAACCCGTGTTTTCGACGTGTGGTGCGGGTTGAGGCTGCTAGGCAGGTAGACCGCTAAAGAACTTGAGCCTGGAGGGGAGCGGCACTGAGAGCTCCGGCTGGCGCAATTTTGGTAAACATCCGTAATGAACGGTAACTGTTGTGTTTTTCGCTTGTATCAGTAGGTCCTGCAGCACTTCGTGCCCAGCCTTGGGACCAGCGTCCCGGGTTCCAGCCGACAGGGTGATGCTCCCCTGGGCGGGAGCGTAGGACTGCACCAAGCAACGGGGTGTGGTATGCCACAGGGTATTTGTCGCCCGCACGCGTATTCGATGGGTTCCGCGGTTGCTTTTGGAGACGTAGAAGGTGACTGTGGTACAGGCACGATGATGCGGGAGGGAAGCAGGCTGGGCCGCTTAAGGGGACGCAGTGACTGCCTTTTAAGCGGCGGTCATTTTTACGGGTTTGAAGTGCAGACCTTTACATCACGTCAGTGTAGAGGAGGGCCATGGCCCTCCGGTCAGGATACGCGGTGGACCGGGATATGTACGTTGCTGAGAGGGGGTTGTGGCTGTGTAAGGCGGCGGCGCGCCACTGTGCATCACGACAGGGGCGGGAGTCAGTTGCAGATGTAACGTGCGTAGGAACTTTCACAGTAAGTTCGCAATATCGGTCGAAGGGGCCGAAGGACTGTGCTCGCAAGTGCTAACCACCGTACCACGCAGTGCCTGTGCGGATTCAGCATGCCAGCCTTGCACTCCTACGCCTCCTTGAGCTCTCGGCCAACATGTGCCTTTGGACGGCAGTTTTGCAGACGCGCCATGTGCTATGTACAGCGTGAGCACCACTGCCACTCCAGTACCCCATCACTGTCACTTCATCTCGTTTAGCGGCTCATCCGGCTCTGTGGGCGCGTCCCCACCCTCCGCCTTCTCGCGCTCCGTGTAGATGGCTGATGCCACCTCCGTCAGCACGATGTCGGGGTCCCACGGCTCGTCGGCCTCTTGCACCTGGGGAGGGAAGGAAGGAGGACAGAAAGAGGCTGAGGGTTGAGTACACGGTGGCGTGGGCAGCAGAGAGCGCGGGTGGCGGCACGGGGTGAGAGGCGTTGTGGAAGGCGAGGTGTTGCAGCCGATGGGTTGCAGTGTGGCAGATGCGGTGCAGGTTACCGACCAGCACTCTTAGAGGCAGAGGTGGCAAACGGCGATGGCCAGTTGGCACACACAATGAAAACCCGCACTGCTGCGGTTGTGGGCGCCCCACGTCGCACAGCGGTCCCACGCAGGCCCTGTGCAAGCGACCGGGCACGTAGCATGCCATCCGCCCATCAGACCGCCGCCGAGCCCACCATGACTTCTCGTATTCAGCTGCTATATCAGCAAACCAACACCCCCCCTCCAACATCCTCCCCGTACTGTCAACTGCCCTCACTGCCGAGCACCACCACTACCATGCCCCCACGCCCGCCCCGCCCTGCCCGCCCGCCCCGCCGCCCACCTGCTCCGACGAGCACAGCACTGCGGTGAGCAGCGACAGGTCAATGTCCCTGTCGTCCATGGCGGGCAGCTTGTAGTGCGCCTCCTCCTCCAGCTCCTCCATGCCCTGCACCTTGTTGGTGCGCACCTTGGGCGCCTCGGCAACCTGGCGGAGGGAGGGAGGAAGGGGGCAGGGGTGCCGGGTTGAGAGGCGCAGGGATGGAGCGCACGGTTCAGGTGGGTTGGAGAGTGCTGGCCAGGTGCTCCACAGGGCCGTGGGGGTGCGAGTGACAAGATTTGCATGCCGTGCAGACCAGGTGACCCCAGGACGGCCTTGCCGGCGATGCGTTGCACTGAAACTACTGTCCCCATGGCATGCCCGCACTGTGCTTCCGTGACCAGCCGTCTGCCTCAGCACCCCTTAAGACTGGTGCCGGTGCGGCACACCCTACCCACCACGTTGCTCAGGTCTTCCCGCCCCTCCTCCTCCAGCTCGGGAATGTCCATGATGCCATCCGCCCCCGTCGTCATGGACTCATACTTGATCTGCTTCTTGCTGGTTTCATCATCCCCGCGTGCTAGCTGCTCCTGCTTCCGGCGCGACACGCCAATGAATTTCTTGCTATCGTCGCCAGACAGGATGTCGAGGTTCAGGGCCTTGCTTGCGGCCTGTGCCCCCGATTCGGCCCGTTCGGGCATGTCCCTCGTGCGGCGGCGGGATGCGGGGGTGGTCCGCTCCTCGTCACCACCGCCCATGCTGGTGGTTGCCCCGCCCCCGCTGCCCCCACCTGCCCCCCGGGAAGGGGAGCCCTCCTCGCCAAACCCTGGCATGGGGGCCTGCGGTGGAGAGGGAGATGTGCCCAAGCCAAAGGCAGAGTCTAGCCCGAAGCCGCCCTGGGGCCGCGAGGGAGCGGGGAAGTTAGGCAAGTGCGTGGGTGCAGACCGAACATGCCGCGCCCCGGGCGGGAGAAGAGTACCTTTTGCGGCTCCGGTGGTGCTGCTGATTCATCGCCCCAATTATTGACTTGTCTACCGGCGCGACGACCGGCCTTTGGCGCTGCCTGCGAGACGGCAGGATGCCAACTTCAGTCGAAGGTCGGTCAACAGGCTAGGTGATCAAGTTGACGTCTCAGTGGTTTGCCTACCCGTGGAGCATCATCATCCATAATGTGCTCAGCGCTGGTTGGCTCGCCTGCCCTTGGTGCGGGACCTTCGAAAGGCAACCTGCCCTGCTTTGTCTCTACGTAGTACACAATAGGATTATATCGCACAGTGCAGCTCGACTCGCGTTATAGAGCAGCCCTTTTCGTTTGTGTTGCAGCTTGTCGGTTAGCGGTTGTTCAGGTGACCGTGGGCAGTTTGACAGCGTTGCGCATTGCCAGCGCAGCGCAATGCTTTTGTGACCTATCAGGGACAACCTCGCCCCTCTGGCTCACTCTTCCTATTGGCCTTTGCCATACACACTTGCCACAAGCGCTTCCCTGCTCCCCAATTGCTATCATGATAGTATAAACCCTCAACATACAGTGCACTCTAGGGACAGGAGGCTGGCTGCAGGCGTTGCTTCGCTCGACTAGGGGCGCGCAAGCAGCGCGCAACTCAGGATGCTGCTAAACAGCTGTCGGCCAGGGGGTGCGCTGTCATCGTTGCTATTGAGCTCTCGAGCAGCGGGCGCACTTGCGGGGACGTGGCAGAGCAACGCCGTTGGCACCGAACCCAGCGCCGAGCGTCCAGCAATTCCATGCTGCGGAGCCACTGCATCTTATCGCAGCATTACGGGTAGCTCGCTCACGGATGAGGATGACAAGGCCGGAAGGCCAACGACGCCCTGGGTGCGCCAGGTCATAAGCGGCGTGGACCTCATGCGCCACCCCAAATACAACAAGGGCCTAGCATTCAGCGACGCGGAGCGCGACCGCTTGTACCTCCGGGGGCTGCTGCCGCCGGCAGTCCTGTCTCAGGAGGTACAGCTGGAGCGCACGATGCTCAACATACACAGCAAGGACTCTAACCTGGAGAAGCTCACATACCTGCAAGGGCTGCAAGAGCGCAACGAACGGTTGTTCCACCGCGTGCTGCTGGAGAACCTGGAGGCGCTACTGCCTATCATCTACACCCCCACCGTGCGCCTGGCCTGCCAGAAGTACGGCCTCATGTTCAAATCCCTGCCCCGCGGGCTGTTTATCACGCTGGAGGACCGCGGCCGCGTCTTCCGCATCTTGAAAAACTGGCCGGAGCGGAACGTGAAGCTGCTGGTGGTGTCGGACGGGGAGCGCGTGGGCGACCTGGGGGACCTGGGCGTGCAGGTGGGGGCACAGCCAGGGGCGGCCGGGGTGCGTGGGCTGGTGGCCAGGCGCGGGTGGTGGGAACCGTCACCAGGGCGTGAGGGCTCAGGTATTGAGACAGTGAGACACGTGGCATGGGGCGCGTGGCAGTTGGGTACAGGCTGTGGCGGTGGCAGTGCAGCGGGGGTCCGGTAGCTTTGGGGTTATAGGTTAGGGGGCAGTCGCCGAGTGGGAGTGGTGGTGGGGGCTGGGGGGCCCGCATATTTTGGAGGTGGCCGGGGCCTGGCCTTGTGTGGCTGTGATGAAGTTGCCCCTCACGGGGCGTACCGTTGCGAGCCTCCAGGAGGCAATGGCGCAGCGAACATTCCAATGGATCCTTCTGAGCCGACGCGCACCTGGCACTGGCACAAACGTTACGACATATGGGAGGGTGCTAGGTTGCTAGGAACGCCTCGTGCCGCACACGTGCTGTGGCCCCTTACCCCCGCCCCCCCCCGTCACCCAGCCGGTACGTATCAGATGGTAAGTATTAGGTCGTTTCCCACTTGTCGTTGCAGCTACTAACCTCGCTCTCCGCAGGCCGACTGTTTCCGGTTCCCCTTGCCGCTTTGCGTTTACCCCCTGTCATATAGTTACTTTGCCGCTTTGCGGTTACCCCCTCCCCTGTCATGCACCTTTTTTGCAGCGCCGCCCTTGTCGTCGTGCAGTACCAGGCACCACACCCGCCTACCGCACAGGAGCCGCTTGCCCGTCGCCCACCAAGCCGTAAGGCCCCTGCCCCCCCACCCCGCCCCGGCGTCCTACCGCCTAACCCACCCCGCCCCGCCCTCGCCAGGCTGTGGGCGTGCCCATCTCCAAGATCTCACTGTACACGGCGTGCGGCGGCATCAGCCCCTCCATCTCCATGCCCGTCATGATCGACGTGGGCACGGACAACGAGGAGCTGCTGCAGGTGAGGGCCGGCGGGGGAGGGCGGCGGCTGGGGCGAACACACATGTGGTGGTAGTGAGTGCTGCGGGGGTTATGGTGGAGGCGTGCCAAGGACGACGCGGAGCCAATGCAGGTGTTGCAAGCGACGCACGTGAGTGTGACACCTGATGTACGCATGCGGATGTACGCATGCGGTCTACCTTGCCAACGAGTGGCAGCACGTGAGAGCAGCGGCAGCTGGCTGCGACTTGGGCACGCGCTTAGGACTACGAGCTACTGCCAGCGGTGCACCGAGCACGTGTCGGGCGCTGGTGGTGGCAGTGTTGCCGGTGTGGCTGTGGGCGCATCAATGTGGCACTGCGGCGCTGCGTTTACGGGTGCGGGTGCGTCTGCAGCGGCACTGCGGATTGGACGGGGCCTGAACGGGAGGCAGAGGCTCGTCGCAGGCGGGGCACGGAGCTCAGGGGGGGGGTCGGAGATGAGAGGGCCGGCCGCGGCACGCTCACGATTATCTGGTAGTCATAACAGTCTCTCCCGGCCGCTCTGCCTGCAGAGCCCCTTCTACGTGGGCGTGCGGCACCGGCGGGTGCGCGGCGACCCCTACTACGAGCTGATGGACGAGTTTCTCACAGCTGTCAAGCGGCGCTTCGGGAACACAGTCATGGTACAGGTGGGCACGTGTGGGTGGGCCCGCGTGGGGGTCTTGAGAGTGCTTTCCGGGGCAGGCGGGGCGGGTGGGGAGGGGCGGGTGTGCGTGCGCGTCTGGCACGCGTGGGTGGCTACGCGGGCATGCAGGGGCAGGCATGGCTGTGGTTTGGGTGGTTGTGGCGTGGGTCGGGGGGCTGTATGGTCAGGGGAAGGGGCGGGTGGGGGGCCAAGGGTAACTGCAGCGCGGCGAAGCAACTGGAGTTAGTGGCAGGCGAGACGCAAGGCAAACGGCTTGAAACTGACTGAGGAGCACTCACCGGCGGGAGACATGGCGTTGGCTGCGGCTGAGAGGTTGCCATTGCTGCAAAACGTAACGCTGGGGTGCCGGGGCCGGGGGAAAAGGGGGCAGCAAGGGAATGGAGAGGGCGTCTGGGCGGGGTTCGGGACGGAAGGGCACATGTGAGTAGTCATGACGGGGCACAGGGCGTATGCGCAACGGCTGGGCTGCATCATACAAACGGTGAGGCGTGACGTTTGTGGCAGGACAACCGGCACCCGGGCAGCTTGCGTAGATGACGGGCCGGTCACTGTGTGCAGCCCGCCCTGTGCCCCCACCCCACCAGTTTGAGGACATGGCGTACGACAACGCCTCCAAGCTGCTCAACATGTACCGCACCGAGTTCCCCTGCTTCAACGACGACATGAGCGGCACCGCGGCCGCCGTGCTGGCGGGAGTCATGGCGGCGCTGCAGCGCACGGGGGGGCGGCTCAGCGACCACCGCATTGTGTTCGCGGGTGGGTGGCTCGCTTGGGGTCTGGGTTCTGGGCGGGGCAGGGCTTGGGCCTGGGCGGGGTGGCGTTGGGGGGGGCGGTGGATGGCCGGGGCGCTGGGCAGGGCAGCCGGGCGGGGACCGGCACTGTAGGATGTAAAATGATTCCTTTGGCTTGGACGTTTAGAACCGTGCCGATCTGGGTATCTTGGGGGCACTAGCTGGCTGTCCTGCCGAACGTCTGCTCACACCCGTATGGTCCCTCCCTTGCCCCGCAGGCGAGGGCGCGGTGGTGGCCTGCATCGCGGAGCTTTTTGCGACGGCCGTGGCCACGCAGACCAACCAGACGGTGCTGGACGCGCGGAAGAAGCTGTGGTTGGTGGACGAGCAGGTGGGGCGGCGGGAGTTGCTGGTGCACAGTTAGCCGGTGCAGGTGTGGGGTGGGCAGGTGGCGGGCTGTGTCGCCAGTGGACGGCCTGGTGGGGGCACGGTGGTGAAGGCAGGCAGCTCGAGCCACTTCTTTTGGGTCGAACGGTGGCGGTCGACGTAGCAGCTCACTCCGCGGCGGCCATGCGGCCGAGGTCTAGGAGCCCGAGACCCTTCCACCTGCTCCAGTGCACACTCAGGCAACCCGCAGTCATACCCGCGGCCAACCTTGCTCGTGTTCCTGTCGATTGCCACCTCTGGGTCTGGGCACGGGCGTCGCTTCCGTACACAGTATGCGCTGTGAAGGCCCCTCCTTACAAACCCCGCCCTCCACCCACACAGGGCCTGGTGACGCGCGAGCGCGGCGACTCGTCCACGCTGGAGTCCTTCAAGCTGCCGTACTGCCACAGCGCGCCCGGCCCCGAGGGCTGCCCCGACCTGCTGTCCGCGGTGCAGCGGCTGCGCCCCACCGTGCTCATAGGCCTGAGCACGGCGGAGGCGCCGCCCTTCAAGTTCACGCCGGAGGTCCTGAGGGTGAGCAGTGCGGGAGGCGGGAGCGAACGGGTAACTGGGACTAGACGCCCTCCGACGCACCCTTACCGTGGCTCTTCGCTCTACACCACCTGCCCACTATCGGTTTTCAGAAGGCACGCTGCACCCCGTTCACCCTGTCAACAACCGTTGGCTTGACATGTCTGCCGTCCCCCTCCCTCCTAGGCCATGGCCACCAACGCCAAGTACCCGCTCATCTTCCCGCTGTCCGCCGGCTCGCCCGAGTGCACGGCGGCGGAGGCATACGAGCACACGGAGGGGCGGGCGCTGGTGGCTACGGAGCAGCGGGTGGGTGGGGGCTTAGAATGGCAAAGGGGAGGTAGAGGCGGTGTTGTGCGGACTCAGATTGGTGGCCACGGAGCAGCCGATGGGATGGAGGCGTGGGACCCTGGGAAAGGGAGCTGCGCACAGAGGCGATGTGGAGGGAGTCGGGGTGGTTTGGGGGTGACGCTTGGAGCTGGAGTGGTTGGGTGGTGTGGTAGAACAGGGTGGTATGCAGAGGGACGGGAGCTGGCAGCAGGGGCACGGACGACCGACCCGGGGGGGCTTGCGGTAGGGAGGCGTGTGCTCTGGTGCAGGTGTGCTGTGTTGTGCCCCAGAGCCTGCTCAACGCGCCGTCGCCGCCTTACCCACCCTCGCCGTCCCGCCCCCTCGCCCCCTCCCCCTCCCAGGTTGACCCTGTGACGCTGCCCTCCGGCCGCACGCTGCACCCCAGCCAGTGCACCTCCACCTACATCTTCCCCGGCGTGGGGCTGGGCGCGCTCATCAGCCGCTGCACCAAGCTGCGCGACGAGCAGTTCATCGCCGCCGCAGACGCCGTCAGCCGCATGGTGGGCGAGGACGACCTGGCGCGCGGCAGCCTGTTCCCCGCGCTCAGCAAGGTGCGGGTGGGGGTGGGGCCGCAACACCCGGTTGACGACTGGTCGTGTACATTTTGTTTTTGCACAGCTCAAAGGGATGTTATAAAGGGGACGGGGCAGCCTGCACAGTACGACGTGTCCGTTGCCTGTTCCCAACTGCGCAACAACGCGGTTACCGATGGGGCCGCCCTTGTCTTGCCCCAGCGGCCCTTGCATTTTGGCATCCTTGTTGTTTCGTACTCACCAGCGACCAGTAGAATGTACGAGGAGATAATAGCAACAGCACCAAACTGAGCGCCAATCCAGACTCTGGGAAGTGGGAGCAGACCTGCAGCGTGTCGTGCGCCGTGATGCTTGCACCACGTGACGTCGCTCCTCCTCCAGTTCAATGGCTTGTTCTCAATCGCCGTGTGCCCCCTGCTGCCTGCCGCAGATCCGCGACGTGTCCGCCGCCGTGGCCAAGGCTGTGGCGCAGAAGGCGTACGAGGGCGGCTTCGCCACCGCGCTGCCCAAGCCGCACAACCTGTACGAGGCGGCGCGGCAGAGCATGTACCACCCGCAGTATAGGAGGTACCGGTAGACGGGGGGCCGGGCGGAGGCGTGTCGCAGAGGTGCAGGTTGTGCAGGCGGCGGGCCGGTGCGGCCGCAGGTGCGGGACAGCGAGGTCACGCGGTAGATGGCGCTGACGGGCAGGGGCATGGCAAGGGTGCAGGGGCAGGGTGCTTCAAGGCGGGGCAGCTCGTTGGGTGTGTTGTGCTACCCAGAGGCTCGACCGCGACCGTAGGGTGGCCGCATGAGGCGCTGTGGTGCAGGTGTGGCTAGCTGTGGTCTTGCAGGAATGTGAAGCGTGGAGGCGGTATGTGGCTGGGTTCGCTGGCCGGCGTGTGCTTGGAACGCGTACGTTGGCAAGGGCGTATTAGACGGGTGCGGACACGCAAGCACTGTGCTGGCTGCGAGCTGTGACTGGCCTAGTGTGTCCCGAGCCTTGCCTGCATACGTGGTGCCGCCACGCAGGTTTTTGGGCGTTTGGTTCCTCTGCAGTAAGCAGGCAGGCAGGATGCGGCTTGGTTCGGTAGTCAAAGCTTTTGCTTGATGTAGGTTGGACATGCAGGCTTTGACTGCAGGTCCAGGGCTGCAACCGCAGCGTGCAGGAGACTCTGTCTCGTGAGTGTTGCCTGGTACCGTATCCCATGTCCGTTTTGCTGTTTTTGTGGTGACAGGGCCCTCCCTCTCCTGTCTTTTGAGGCCGTTTGCAATGAGGCGCGTGTGTCACAGCGTTGCAAAGGGCCGCCCGTGGCATGCGGTGGCATCAGGTGGCAAGAGTTCTTTGTTCGGGGGCTTGCGTCGTGCCAGGTCGTGCTTGCGCACGCTTGCTGCCGACTGTGGAGAACGCCTGCTCTGTCAGTGTCAAGGTCTCCCTTGTCCGCTATCGGTCTTGTCTGTTTCCCGACGGAACATGGGCGTCCTTGACGCTTGACCTGCGCACCTGCCGTGCCGAGGATGATGACCCGCCACCAAGGAGGCCACAAACCAGCATAAGGCCCGAGGGGCCTGACAGTGCTCCGGCACGTGAGTCTGCGAGGACGACGCGTTGCGGGTGGTGCCCTGGTGGTGCGCTCTGCCAGGTGGGCGCCCCTTCGGATCATTCGGGCGCGCATGGCAAGGGCATGGACGCTTTACACCATCCTGAGTCCAGCGTCGTCCCAGCCCAATGACAGGGCGTACTATTACTCTGCAAAACGCTTTCGCCGCCGTACCCATAGAGCCAACCGTCAACGCCTAGCGAGGATCAGCTCATCAGCACCTGGGCCGCAGCTGGCTGCAGCAGCCATGCTCATGGCGCCCCCTTGACACGATGCTGGTGGGCGGCTGTCCCGTAACGTGCCCTGTGACGCTCCCACACGCCACTCCAGCGCGTAGCCCCACGGCAGCCCTCGCATTAACGCAAAAGGACACACAGTCTCGCCGCCCTTCAGTACCGAACGCCGCTTGAGGGCGCCCGGGACGGGAGACCGCCGCCAGGCCCCTCACCAGGCCTCGTCAGATCTGGGCAGCTAGGGCCAACACCGGGTGGCAATGACGCCCTTCCAGCAGTCTTGAGCCCCAAGCAGGGTGGCGCAGCTGCGAAACCACACCTAGCGGTTACGCTGTTACTTTCTGCAGCGCTCCAACTGCCGTACGACACGCTGCACGCCAGTGTACGACATGCCGTACGGCATGCCGACAGTGCATGCTATCAAACCGGCGACGGTGCGTCGAAAGCACGTGCTCGCTGCATGGTGCTGGTGGTGGTGTGGATCAACGCCATCGGGCGAGCGCTTGACTGTCGGTTAGGGTTTGGGTGCGGAAGTGCAGGCCAAAGCGTAGCCCCAACGTGGCAGTGGGCGCCACAAGGACTACCAAAATAGGAAGAAGAATGCAATATATCGCGTTGCATAATCAACACAACGTGCCAGTAGTACTAAAACCCCACGCGTCCTCCCGTAGTATGCGTGAAAATAAGTGCATGCAGCAATGGCACGCGCACCACTTCTGCATTACCGGTATGTTACTTTGACCTCACCCCTGTGACATGCAGTGCATAGCACGCCCCTAGTAGCACAGTACAAGGTACCCCCACGGAAACCGAGGCCCGCCCAAACCAGCCAAAGCTGCCACCATAGCTCCCAAACAACTTCAGCTGCACGACGGTTTCACGTTACGGCCGCCTTCCCACATCCCACCCAGTGACACCCCCATCTGTAGTTGGACCCACCGCTACCCCAACTCCACCGGCTCATGCTGCCAGCCGTGTCCTTCTAACCCCTCCTCCGCTGCCGCTTGTCGCCCCCATCCATACCACATGCTGCCCCCTGCCCTGCAGCCCGCCTCCTCGCTCACAGGACCCAAACACCACTCCGGGATGCCCGAGAGGTGCTGCCATGCATGGCGCGCGGGTATGGCTCACACCACCCCCGTGCCCAGGGCCACACCCACGCCGTACGTGGCACCCATGGCGCAGGCGCCGCCAATGACCACCTGCAGGAAGAAGAGAAGCCATCAGGGGCACGCCGTAAGATGACGACAGGCAGCAGCAGCAGCAATCCACAAACGCTCCCGTCCCGCATGCGGCTCCGCGCTCACCTCGCCGGGCCCGGAATATCCGCACCCCTGCAACGACTCCCTGCCACTCCCGCCAGCTCCCGTGCTCGTTTGTCTTAACGTGTGTCTTAACGTGCGCCTTAAACCCCAACGCACTGAGATGCCCTGGCGCCCAGGAGGGCAACACAGGCTTGCCCCGACCCACCAAACGGGTGTGCCTCAATGTCCCCCGGTACGGCACCCACCCGCAGCGCCCCGACGATGGGCTTAGCGCCCCCCAGGATGGAGCCCAGCAGCCCGAACGCCGCCAGACCCAGCACGCTGCCGATGGCCAGCGCGATCATCCTCATCTGCCTGTCCTGGATAAACGCGCCCGACGCCAGCGGGATGATGGCGCCTGAGGAGGGGTATGAAGCAGGCGTGCGATTTGCAGCAGTTAGCAGCAGTGACAAATCCGTGTCATCGCGTCCTGGACCGTCAGTGGCTGACCTCCCGACCACCACCCAAACCCACCCGCCGTGAACGCCAGCGCCGACACCACGCCGGCCTGCAGCGGGTTGGCCAGCTCGTCGATGTCGATGCCCAGCTCGTCGCGCGCGTGCGCCCGGATGACGTCCTTCTCCGTCAGCTGCTCGGCCACACGGCGGGCCAGCTCGCGGTCCAGGCCGCGCGACACGTAGATCTGGGTCAGCTCCTGCAGGGTTCCAAAGGCGTGCACGCGAGGCGCGTGCTGCGTCACAAGCCTTGCAGTGACGCTGCTGTGCACAGGAAGGCATGACATCACAAGGTATGCCACTGCGTGACGCCATGTACAGCTGCTCTTCCGCACGTCCATGGAGACAGGACAGCAGATGAGATGGAAGCTAAGACACAGGGCTGGCACGCCCTGCACACCCACCTCCAGCTCCTCAGCCTGCGCCGCAGGTCCCTTCTGCTGCTGCTGCCTCTCCTTCTCAATGTCCGCCTCTTCAGTGTCACGCTGGGCGTCGTGGGGGAGAGGCGGGGAGAGACACATCCTCAGGCAGGTAGTAGCAGGGTTAAGCACGGGGCAGCGCTGTGCGGAGCGAAGAGAGGCCACGGGCTGGCGCGGAGGGCGGGGTTATGCGGTAAGGATGCAGCCTACAGTGCTGCAGCACAGTGCCTATGAGCAGGCCGTGACTCACAGCCGCAAGCAAGCGCTCGGCACATTACAGAGAGTGGGCTGAGCCCCGGAACGGGCCCACCTGGGAGGAGACCGAGATATACTCTCCAATGGCCATGCTCAGGGCTCCGGCAACCGTGGCGGCGATGCCTGTGCGGCGCGACCCCAGGGACACGTGGCACGGATGGATGTTCCGTCAGATCTTCAAGGGGCATGCAGCAGCAAGACGCAGCAGTGGCCATGTGCCTGCAGCACCTGTGCCGAGGGGTGCACGTGTGCAGGGAGCACCACACGTGGAACATGTTCCTATACGAACCTCAGTGCCACTGTACGCCCCGCGCACCAGTGCACCTTGCCACGCCCCAGCACTTCCTTCCGAGCCAACGATGCTTTCAAGCACGGACAGAACCCAGAAGCGTGGCCAAGGCACGAGGCACAGCAGGGAGACACCGTGGCGGACACGAGGGGTTCTCGTGTCTGACACGCGGAACTCCCGTTAAAGCCGAAAGTTCACAGCTTTGCATGTCGCAATGATGGTTATCGAAGACATGAGCAACAACGTCTCCCGACCTTCGACATCTAACGCCTACGACTCCGACCGGCACGCACCTGCCAAGCGCATGGTCGACAGAGCGTCCGTGCCGCCTCCAATACCAACCATCAGAGCAGCCACGCTGACCTGTTTCATTGAAGGAAAAACCTGGTTGGGCCGCTGTGGGCAACGGATTGGCTAAATGCGGTGCGAACAGTGCCTTGGTCGCTCACCAAGCCGTCCGTCGCGCCGAGCACGAAAGCTCGTAGCCATGGTGCGCGGTGGCTATAGTGCACGTGCTCGTCAACGCTTGAGTCGTCGCGACCGTTCACCAACGGCTGCGCCTGCTCCGGGTCGCTGGCCATGCTGTGTTCTCCTACACGCGTTGCACTACTATGCTTGTCGTAAATATCTGTGCAAATCAATACACCAAACTACGACTGCAGGTGGCGGAGACGCCTTTAGACGCCTATTACGAGAGGGCCGTTAAGGACCGTTGGACCGCTCCCCTCGTGGCCACCTTGTGATATTGCAACCTACATGTGGCACCCTCCATTCGGTTAGCATTGTGAGAAGCTCTCAGACGCGAAAAATAACTGCTGCCCTGTGATATGCCGCCGATGGAACAAGTGGCTTGTGCTCAGCGGCTGTCCCGTCACCGTCCTGTCCTGGGCAAGGGGTCTCGGGGCCCTGGCCTGACCTGTCACAGGATCGGCCCGGGACACTGCACGAGAAACCGAGGTCATTGTATGAAGCCATTGCTGCTATGAAGCCATTGCTGCTGGTACAGCACCTACCGTTACTGCACACTCCTGGCTGCACGTCACGTCATGTGCAGTTGCACAAGTGCCAGTCAAGCCTTCCTGGGCACTCTGTCTTGTACTCATGTTGCCCAACACCTTGGGAGGCACCACCTTGCGGCCTCGCCAAGGCCTAACCCCGTCACGTGCCGCAGGTACCGGTACTGCAAGGGGCCAGCTGGCTCTGCACCCGTGGCGGAGGTTTCGTACAGTGCCCACTCCCACGGCATACTCACGCACTACCGTACCCGTCTCGAACATGGGCACGCACGGTCTGGTCCTGCGTGCGCCGGGGGCCAACTGATACAGCCAGCTTTCTTATTAAGCGAAGTATTTCAGCCGCGCAGCACTGGCACCGCAATCTCCACCGCCGACCTGCATTCGACACCTGTCTGCTGCGCCCTGTCGTGCCGTCTCCTAATCGTGCCTGCTTGTACCTGTAACATGCTCATAATGCCTGATTCCCGCACAGCATCAACGTCTCACACCTCCTCTGACGTTGTTCCGCAGTCGCACGGCACCGCTGCAGACTAGGCCACGCATCGCCACGCCACGCCACGCATCGCACCTCCCAAGCCCTCGTCCCTTTCCCCCGACTGGAAAACACGCAAGCCCCTTCCCACAATCAAGACACATGCCCGCGCTTGAGCGCCAGGTACTCAGCCCGCAGCGCCGCAGCTGCCCCCCTGCCCTTGCCGCTGCCCGGCCGGCTTCCGCCCCCAACGCCACCCGTATCGGACAAGTGGTCGCCGGCCCCACGCACTTCACCACCCCTACCACCGCTCTGCGCATCACCGTCCCCTCCACCCTCGCCTGCATCGCCAGCCGGGCGGCCTGCAGTGCGGCGCTGCCGCCCCGACCCCCCGCCATCTGCCGCTGATGGCACCAGCTCTCCACTCCGTGCTTCCGTGGACACCGTGTGACGTGTGCTGGCCCCTTCAGCTGGCACTTCCACCGACCCCACGCGGCTCCCAGGGACACCAGTTGCCACGGGCTGGGGGACGGCTGCCGCAGCCGCAGCACGCAGCAGGGCCCGCCGCATCAACACGTCAACATCCACGTCATCCCAGTCTGAGTCCTCGTCCTCGCCTCCGCTGCTGCCCTCCTCTCCCTCTCCCTCGCTCTCTGCGCCTGCGACAGCATGCCCACCGTCTGCACTGCCGCCGCTGGCAGGAGACTCGGCAACCGGACCATGGCCCTCGCCCTCCCTTGCCTCTCTGCCGCTGGACTGGCAGGGCCCGGTGCCGCTCCCTCTCTGCCGCACCCCGGCCCCGAGGTGCGCCTCCGCATGCCCTTGTTGCCCCCGCCGCTGCGTCGCCCACACGCGGTTGCGCTCCGCGACAGCTGCACCCCGCTTGCCACCGCCGCGGAGATGACTCGGCGCGGTGACCTGCCCCGCCGCTGCCACCCGTTCCGCCCCCTCATGTACCCCACGCAGCACCATCTGACCTTCGACCTCGTTCAGTTCATGTTCTCCTTCCCCTTCCTCCTCCACCTCCTGCTCCTGCGCCGCCCCCGCTGCCCCGTAGCTGCGTTGCGGCCGCCTGATGTTCAGAGGCGATGGACCGACTGAGTGCGGCGCCCCCACCCCCGCCCCCGCCTGCGGCGGCGGCAGCTGCCCACTGCGCTGCCCCGCCAGCAGTGCCTCCAGGCGCGCCATCACCTGCATCTCAACGTCCAGGCTGCCCCACCTCGCAGCGCCTCCGCCGCCCTCACCACCACCACCACCACCACCACCACCACCACCGCTCGCCTCCACGCTTGCCCCACCTCCGCCCAGCTCGTCGTCCGTCGCGTCCCCCTGCTCCAACTCTGGGACCACCTCATGCCGGGTCTCTGCCCCGGAGCCCATGGCCCCACCGCCATCGCGGCTTGGCCGCCACCGCAGCAGAAGCGGAGCCGGGCCCTCCTCCGCCCCCTCACCGTCTCCCTCGCCCCGGTCCTCGTCCAGACTACCCTGCACGCTTCCCTCTTCCTCCTCTTCTCCTGCTTCCCCACGCCACAGCCTCGCCAGCCGCTGCTGCTCGACGTTTACACCCTTGGCCGCCACCTCGTCACCCTCTTGGCGCATCTCTTCCGCAGTCGCTGTGTGTGCAGGACCCCCGGCCGCCAAGTTTCCGCCAACTCGCAGCCTGCTGTCCCGGCGCCCCCGCGCAACGCCCACCCGCTTTCTCCCCGGCCCAGCCACCATGTTGCCTTCCCAGTCGCTCCCGCTGCTGCAGCCGGCGCTGCTATCCTCGCTGTTCACCCGACACAGCTCCGCGCCGACCTGGACCATCGCACTCTCACCTAGTGCCCCACCCGCTGTCCCGCTGGTGCCGGCTCCTGCGTTACTCTGTCCGGCTTCCTTCCTGCCGACCTCCCGCTGCTGCTGCTGCTGCAGGCGCTCCTGCTCCTCTTGCAACTGCTGCCGCAGCGCCTCCACACCCTCCTCCGCGCGAACCTTCTCACGCTTCAGCCGCGCGCCCAGCCGCGCAGCACGAGCGCCCGCGGCCCGCAAGCGGCGGCACGACGGCTGGGCTCCCCCTGGCCCCGCGCCCCCGCTCACACCGCCCTGCGCGACCGCGGCGCCAGGCCGCATGCGTGCCACCAGCCCCGCTGCCACTTGGCCCTCGCCGAGCGGCACGACGGCGCCAGGGCCATGGCTGGCTGCCACGGGCCGCACGGTGCCGCCAGTGGCGGGGTGACGGCGTCCCGTCGCCGCCGCAGCGCCGCCCGCCCCACGCGCCGTGGCTACAGGCGTGGGGCGGAAGAGCCTGCGGGCCAGCGCATCATGGGCACGTTCGCGCTCCTCTGCCAATGCGGCGGTGGCGGCCTCCGCCGCGGTGGGTACCGGCTGTGGGGCGGAGGCAGCGGCGGCGGGCGCACGACCGACGGCACCAACCACACCACCGGCAGCGGCGGCAGGAGCGCCAGCGCCTCCGGCCACCCTGGCGCTGAGAGAAGCGCGGTGTAGCGTCTTGGCCTTACGGCTTGCCAGTGGGGACGCAGGAGACGCAGTGACGGTGGAGGACGCCGGTGTGCACACAGCTTTGTGCGCTGCCACAGCAGCCATGCGCTTGACTGCTGCAGCGCTCCGTACGTTTGCTGCGGGTGCCGCGCCCGCGCCCTCTCGTGCCTTCCCAACCTGCTGGGTCGCATGCGGTCGGCTGCTTGCAGCTGCGCGTGCAGGGCTGAGTGCCTGCACTTTCCGCACAGCTGGCCGCGTGCTAGGGCCTGCCGGCCAGGCAGCTACCCCGCCGGTAGCGCCCGCTGCAGGCCTCTGCACAACCCGCGCACGGGCGGGCAGTCCGGCAGCAGCCCTGCTGGGAACGCAGCTGCTTGCCACAGACTGCGCTACGCTGCTCGCAGGGCTGCCGGCCATGAGGTATGCCAGGGCGCCCTGACCGCTACCGTACCCCGGCGCCCGCTCATGGTGACGTGCGCCGGCCCCGCCCTGTCCATCGCCATTCTCGTCATCTTCGCTGCCACGCCCAGGCTCTGGTGTTACAGGCTCTGAGTCTGGCAAGAAGCCCAGGGCCGCGGCAGCAGCCGCGTGCTCGCTGACGCCCGCAGCGGCCCCGCCTCCACCACCACCGCCTGCTACACGTTGCCCCAGCGCCAGCTGAACCCGGCGGTACATAAGGGGCGTCTCAGCCCCGCCGCCCTCCCCTCCAGGGGAGCCCCCGCAGGAGGTGCACGTCTCCTCCGCGCCGCTGCCGCTGCCCTCTGCACCGCCGCCGCCGCTACGCTGGGCTGCCTTCGCGGCGGGTGCGCTGCCCCTCCGCGCACCAATGGCCGCCACGGCAGCCGCCAGGTCTGCGGCGTTGCCGCCGCGGCCGTCCCGCAGCGGCACACCGGGCGTGGCGTCCCCGGCCTCTGCCGGGGCAGCTAGCTCCAGCGTCGCATGAGATCCTGGGTCAGCTGCAGCGGCGGAGGCAGCCGCAGGTCTGACAGCATCCTTGACGCCTGGGGCGACAAAGGCGCTGACCTGGTGCGCGTTGTGTCCAGCTCGTTTGCGGGAGGCGGCGCCATGGGGAGCGTCGGCAGGCTGGGGGCAGCCACCCGCGCGCTGCGGCTGGGCCTGCAGCAAAGCCTCAAGCTGGTGCTGCGGGGGCACGGGGGCGGAAGAGCCGGGGCGGGAACAAGATGCACGCAAGTGAAAACACGGCTGCTCCCGCAGCTGTGCAGCGGCAGGCGCGGTTACGTCACGCTTGCACACGTCCGCGCGCATCCTCAGCTGTGTGGCCTCAATTCAAGTGCCCGTGGTCGCCTGATATGTGCCCCGCTGCCGCGCCCACCTGCAGCGCCTCCCCCAGCTGCCCGCACGCCCGCTGCGAGTACAGCTCCTCCAGCAGCCGCCGCATGCCGCTCACCTGCGGGGCGCACCATGAGGCACACGCAACAGGTGGAATGCCAGGGAGCAGCGAAGGCGCCAGAAAGGCGTCATTTACAGTCTGGACGTATGCTGAACTGTATGCTAGGCTAGGTGTGCTATATCGTTCTGCAACTGATCTTTAGAAGGCAGCAACATGCACCACGAGAATGGGGTATTGGTACCCTGCACACGTGAGGTGCTGGATGGTGGAAGGGTGCGATGCTGTCCTCTCCTGTACCTGCGTCTCCGCCTGGTCCCTCGCCACACGGCACGCCAGCGCCTCCTGCTGCGCCGCCGCCTGCCCCGCCACCGCCCGCCGCAGCCGAGACTGCAGCCGCGCAGCCCGCTCGCTGGCCTGGGGCGGTGCACGGTACAGCGTAGGGACCGTGACGGAGGTTAAGAGACCAGTTCTGCTTGGGGCTCGAGGAAGGCCCACATGCCTGGCCACTGGGGCGTATGCACACCCACCGGCTTAGCGCTTTGGCTGGTCCTGCAGTGCATCAGCCGCATCCCCGATCCCCCCCGACCTGCTTGTTGACGGCCAGGAAGTGGCCGTACTGCTGCCGCGCCTCGTCCAGCAGGTCCTGGGGGGCGATGGAGGGATGGGAACGGAGGTGTAGTACCAGGGTGGTCAGGGGGTGGGATGCGGAGCATGCTGGCAGCTATCACTTCATTCCAAGGTCAGGAGCCCAGAAGCAGGCGCAGCGGCAAACGCGTCCCTCGCCCCGGTTGGGAACGCATGGTAAGTCGGCCTGGGCGACGGCTGTGCGTGGCCTAGGAGGCCCCAACATGCCTGCTTTGTCATTCTACCATGCGCGCACCCCCTCGCCCAGTCATGAACACACACGCCCACAATCACATAAGCCTGTACGGCCACGCGGCCCACCTGCATGTGCCTGAGCTGCTGCTGCGCGGCCGCCAGCTGTACTGCCAGGCCGCTGCAGCGCTGCCGCTCGGTGGCCAGCGCCTGGTCCGCGGCCTGGCGGCAGTGCACACACGTTACCGCGACTGGCCTCAGCAAAACCGCCCAGGGCAGCAGCAAGAAGGGCAGCACGCCGTCCACGCTTCAGCGCAACAGTATCAGGGTCGTACAACTGGAGATGCCGCACGCCGAATGCAACAGCAACCAGCAGGAACCTGTCATCTGCCGCCAGCCAACCCCACCTCTCGCGCCTCCTTCTCCTTGCGCAGGAAGGTGGACAAGTGCTCCACCTGCCGCTGCAGCGTGCGCCGCTCCTCCTCTGCAGCCATGACGCACCCCGGGCCATGAAGCATCAATACACGTGACAGTTGTTACTGTGATGTCATCCAACGGCAGTGGAAGGAACCTACCACACCGCGCCTCGTGCTCCACCAGTCGTGATACACAAGAGTCACTACGCGCTGCGATTCTGTACCATTGTCTGCACCGATTCCAGTGACCCACCGCCCCGGGCCGCCACCTTGCGCGCCGCCTCCGCCTGCCTGACCGCCACACCCTGGGTGCTGCGCCCGGCACGCACACCCTCAGCTAGGTACTCGCAGCGCTGCGGTGGGCACGTATGGAAATGGGGGATCCGGCTTGGTGGGCTTCGTGGGAAGTGTATGTCATGGAAGACAGTGCTGGTACCTGTAGGTGCTTGGGTCGTTGCACGCACCTGCCGTGCGAGCGCCTCGGACTTCCGCAATGTCGCAGCCTGCGAAGGACAGCGTAGAAGCGAGAGGATTTGGTGAGGGGCAGGAGACATGGGGCACTAGGGACGCACAAGACGGCGGCAAAGGGCTTGTGCCATGCCGTACAGCCATAGGAACCCAGGACTTGAGGGAGGGTGCCTGGAGTCCCTAGGGTGCCTTGAGTCCCTACCTCTTGCTCCGCCTTTCGTACTCTTGTAAGCAGGGCGGCCCTGGACAATCCCTCCAGCTGTTGCTTCTGCTGCTCTTGCTGTTGCTGCTGTGATGCCGCACACGCGCCCCCGGCATCGGGCCCGCCTGCCCCACGACACCCGTTCCGTTCGGCAGCACGCGGAGTGCCTGCATGGCGGATGTCCCCACGGCCAGGCGCTGCACCTGCTGCGCCGCTGCGGCCAGGCCAACAGCCGGTTCTCTCCTCGACTGCTTTGGCACCTTTGAGCACCGGCGCCCCAAGCAAGCCTACTGCTGAAGAGGACGTGCGTCCATGAAGCTGTGCACTCAGGGGCCGTTGGAATGATGGCTGCTTGGCTGTGTTCGCCACGCCCCTGAACGCAGCCCTGGGGGCTAACTCTATAGGCTTCGACCCTGCAACGCAATCGCCAGGGTGAGGCGGCTCGGGTTCAAGGATCTTGAGCTTCTCCTGCAGGAGCATGTACCAGCTCAGTTGCGTTAGGTACTTCCATGGTATCAGCGGCACCGGCTTGGACCTGCCACATGCAAGCGAGCATGGCTTCACCTGGAGGGCTTGGACCAGCGCCCGCAGGGCCGCCTCGTTGTGGTTGGGAGCAGCAGCGCCCCGTCCTGCGCCCCTGCAGTTCCTACTGCTGCTCAGCTCGGGTGGGAGGCTCAAGGGGCTAGGTTCCGCGCCAAAGCGCTGGCTGTCGTTGACCGGCAGCTGCCCTGGGGACGCCGCAGCTCGCAGGGCATTGCGACATGGCTGCCCAGCTTCAGGGATTTCATTTTCATCGTTCTTGTATCCTTGATTCAATATCTCAAGTACGTGCAGGTCAAGGTCGTAGGAGCTGTCAAAAGGCGCATCCCAGAACATGAGGCCGTGCCAGCAAGCAAGGCGTGCTTAATGTGCAGTATTCATGTTGCAGCTGAGTAAATAGAAGGCTGCTCGATGTCCCAAAGGTTCTGGTCAGCTGTCGCGTAGGTTCGTTTGCGCTGTAGAAATTTGCAACCTCACAACAGGTGAAAACGGGTATACGTAGAGAAAGGACACGGCCTTGTCGGCAGATTTACGCTTGGTTGTCGCAGGTCCATCATCTACGGCGATGCGCTCAAACAGGGGCTCGGGGCACGTGGTGCTCGGTGGCGCCTGGGACACTCATTCCCGGATACACAAACGGGCCCCGCCGCAAAGGCAACATATCCAGCTTACCGGCATATCCCAGGCAGCCTATCCACGGCTGCAACGGGCGCACATCATCACACAAAAACATCATCTCCCCCACTGCCCAGAACTGATACCCATTATCGTCCCCACAAGAATGACCCCATGGCTCAGTTGCACCTGTATACTCTCTACCCCTTCTTTTCGTCTCACTGAAACACGTAAAATTCTTCCATGCACACACATGCGCATACTGCTACTACCGGCATGTGCAAGTGCACTGCGGCATAGCCAGCAGTTCCAGGGGCCAAGACGCAAGGGAGTGCGAGTTAGGAGCAGCACACGTTGGAGAAGCCAGCGTTCAGCCCCACACACGTAAACTTGCAGGCGGAGGCGCGGAGCCCCTCATGGCCTTAGAAGTCCGGGTGGCCAACTTCTCTGACATGTATGGTTCTACGTGCATCTCAGCATTGCAGCCTCGAACTTGGCGTGCAGTGCGATCATGCATCGTTCGGCAGCCCGACGGAAGCACTCGTCCGGGTCGCACGTGCCGAAGCCTGCAGGGGCCCGGCGCCGAGATAGGGTTAACACGGCGGCCGCGTGAGTCCTTGCATATGCTGAGGGCAGTACATAGGGGTGCGATTGGTCATTGCCTCATTGGTATCAGCGCAGCGTGTGTGGCTGCGCACAGACCCTGCAGCAGTACCGTGAGACTCCTGCAACCGGGCTGCTTGTACTGTCACTTCCCGCGGTTGCCCATTGCAGGAACGCACTAGGGGCCAGCCAGACTGCCAGAGTCATCACGACTTGTGCGGCGGTGCGCAGGATGCCGCACCAGTAACATGTGACTCCTCGTCAAGTGCCGCTAGCACTGCCTTGCGATGCACATGTCTGCCCGTCAACCCTCCACCCACCCGCTTCCGCGTATGCCCTGCACGCCGCCGGCAGCTGCTTCACCGCTCCTTCTGCGCGGCTGGCCCACGAGGGGTGCGTTGCGGTCAGCTCCTGCAGCAGCCCGGACAGCAGGTACCGGCCGCCCTCCCCCGCCTGTATGGCCGTGCAGCGTACAGCGGCAGGGGTAACACCAGACAGGATCCTCGCGCATACCGCATGCGGCTTCCAAAGCAGTCAGAAGGGCCATACCTGTACGCCTGCATCACACTCAATCTGTGCCCCCGCCGCCATGTACGTGGGACAGTCTTAACCTCCGCAGCCATGTACACGGGACCAGATGGGACAGTCTTACCGGTAACCTTACATACACCGCGCACGCTGCGGCAGGTCGATGCGCACCGTGCGGGGAAAGACGCACTTTGGCCATGTGCAACGAAGGCTGCTTGCATGTGCACACACGCAGCGCGCCCGGATCTAATCTGCTGTACCTGCCCGACCCCATGCCCTACGTCGATGATGGGGTGGAGACATGGCCTTGAGGCGCCACGCCCGCGTGACGGTACATACCTCGGCCTTTGCGGAGGTGCTGCTGCTGCTGCTGAGCGCCCCGCACATGAGTTCTGTGCCCGGCACTGCTGCCGCTGTGGTGCTGCTTCCCCTGCTCGCGCTGGGGCTGATGAGCACCCCGAAGAGGACGCCAGCGCCCGGGTTGAACCCCGCTCGCGCCATGAGCTGCACGGCGATGGCGTCCGCCTCAAACTCCATGTACCTGGGGGGCCGGCAGCAGGGGTGAGGCCACGACTTGTGTTGCGTTCGTGCATACCTGCAACTCGGGGCGTGCAGCACCACGCAGGAGCATACTGACACCACGCCCTTGCGCGTGACACCGTCGCAGCGTATCGCTCATTCGCCGTGCCTGACGTGTGGTAACGCAAACCCAGGGCTGCCGGCTGCAATGTGCATGCGCCATGGCCTACAGCTGCGGTCCGCTTCCAACACCCCCCCCCCCGCCTCATCTAGAGGCGTGTGCACACCATGACAACGGGCGAAGGAAGCTCCACACTCCGCCAGATGCGAAGAGCTTGTCCACCGCCAGGATCATGCCGGGAGCCAGCCACACGACCCTCGGCTGTGCCACAGCTGCCAGCAGCACGGCTGCCCATGCGTAGATGGCATTGCACTTGCGCTCAGCCTGGCACAGGGAGAGCATTGGTGACACGGGTTGCTTGCCACGTACCCGTGTTGTGCTGACTATTGAAGCACAGGTACTGTGCTGCCCCTATCAGCAATCCAGTCATTACGCAGGTTCTGTGCTGACCAGCGGCTTTGAGCAACAACGCACGTGCTGTGCTGCCTCATGTCGTTCACCATCCTGTGGGTTGGTCGGTTACCCACCGCGTGCTGCGCCACCTCGTGCGCCACCTCGTGCGCCAGCGCGAAGGCCAGCAGGTCCTCATCTCGAGACACTTGCTCCAGCAGAGATTGATGCACCATAACCTGTAGCATGGCGCACACGGAATGCGCACGCAGAGCCATCAGGGCCCATGGGTGAGCGCAAGACTTCGTGTGGACGTAACTTGACACGTAAAGGGCAACGGCACCTTACTTGGACCCAGACTAACGACGTTTCTTCGCTATAAGCGCCTGGGCTCACCTTGCCCCCGGGCCTGATCGACGCGTTCGGTCCCTGCCCGTCGTCCACCACCTCGAACTCCCACTGCAGCCCCCGCAGCCGCTCCACCGCCGCGCTGTCCCCCAGCCCCTTGACCGCCGCATCCACCACCGCCGCCCCCAGCCGCCGCACCAGCAGCACGTCAGGGTGGTCGTCGGGGAGCAGCTCGCCCTTGGAGCGGTACGCGGCAGCGACCTGCGTGGGTACCGGAAATCATTTGGGTTGCATCAGTTCTGAACGCGTGGACCTGCATGTCGTACGGTACGATATCTGGCCCAGCTCCACGCAAGGTGGCCGTGACGCCATGCGTGTTAATCTCCCAGCAGGTGGTCTGCAAGAGCTGTACGGTACTGGGTCAGCCTTAAACGGGGTGTATGCGTCGTTTCCAGGTCTGCAAGGAGAGTATGTAGGGGTGCCTTGAGTCAGGACATGCGTACGGTACCCACCAACGCATGCCCTTTGAGGCCAACTTCCTGGCAGTCCTCCGCAACTGTGGGCCGCACCGAGCGCCACCTCCCGCTGTACGGCACCTGCTCCAGGTCCTTGTACCAAGAGTAGGCATAGCTGCCAACGATCAAGGCACCGAACATGAAGAGAGCTAGTTCCGCAGCCTTGAGGACCGTCGTCCAGCTGCAAACAGAAGCAACGGGGCGAGGTCACGCCAGCGCTTAGGCTGCAAGCGTGCAGCTGCTGCAGGCTGCACAGGTGCTCGGCAGTGGGAGACTCGGACCAACAGTAAGGACTACCCCCAAAATAATTGCAACTGTAACACAAGCATACCGGTAGGTGTATTCGCCTACAGGCTCACCCACCCGTACGCCCCGCCACTGCTGCGGTGGGACATGCCGCAGGGCCAGCTGCCCAGCCGCTGCCGCGGTGCCCATGGGGCTACCCCTGGCGGCGCCCGACGCCACAGGCCGCACGCTCCCAGTGACGCCACCTGCACAGGTGTGCGCCACGAGGCGGTGGGGCGATGCGGCTGCACGGGCAACAGTTTGATGCCCTAATTGTACAGCGTCCATGCCACGGTGCACGACACTGAAGGAAAAGCTCAGCCCTGGGTAAGACCCTGGTTGCCGCCAAGGAATACCCTCACAGGATACCTCCCGACTACCAGTACGTTGACCGCACATCACCCGACACACCTGCTGCCTGGGGAATGCCACCTGTCCGGGCTCCCAAGGCACTGCTCCAGCTCCAGGCGGCAGCACCTGGGCCGCTGAGAGCATTGACGGTGCCATGAGATGCTGCATTCCTGGGTGCCCATTGATAGGCGGTCGGTTGCAGCCCTGGGGAGGCTCTTCGCCACAGGCCCCGCTGCACAGCACTAAGCTGCTGCTCCGCAAGGATGTGCCCCGCGCCGCCTCCTCCAGCCCCCAGCGCTGACCTCCACGCCGCGCCCCACGAAGCTATGGATGCATTTGATTCTGATGACGAGGAGCAGCCGGAGCTGGGCCCCGTGCCGGAGATGGCCCGCGCCCAGGGCCGGGCAGCGGGTAGGGAAGCAACGGCAGTTGCAGCTGCGCCGGAGAAGGCCAACGGGCGTACCGAGGCGACGGCCATGCAGGGTCTACTAGGCTGGCAAAAGCGTGAAGCAAAAGCTTGTAAACTTCTCATTTTGTAGGGTTGTAGCAGCTGAAGGACGCCAGTGCGCGATGGACCGGCGCAAACGTTGGGCGTGCGGGGACGCGGTCGGGTCAGGGGAGCCCCATCGCCCAGTCGGGCAGCACTTACAGAACCAACATATCAGCAATACGGGCAAGACTCTTAGACTGTTCTCAATTTAAGGTGTTTATATGGTCTGGGCCTCTGGGCAGTCACAAGAAGTGCGAAGGTCGTGTACGATCGAGGCAAGCAAAAAATGCTCAGCTGGGTGCCTGGGACCTTGACATAGTCAAGGCGGTGGAAAGCATGCAAGACAGATGCCTTCAACATAGTAGCGATGTACTTTTGGCAAGCAGTCCAGCATGATGCCGCGATCTGACCTACCGCGAACCATCACTCCCACCCGGTCGCTGCCCCCGCAGCGCCCCCACCTCGCCGCCCTCCCTGTCCCCACCGCGGCACCTCCGCCTGCATGCCCATCCCCTGTCCACGTCGCTCCAGCGCCGGCTGCAGCCCCTGGTGCATCAACGACGCAACAGCCCCGTCACCCTCCTCACCGGAACAGCCCCCGCAGGGCGTTGGGAGTTTGCCCTTTCAGTGTCCCCCCTGGTCCCCCCACACTGCCGCTGCTGCCGAACGGTGAGCAGCCCTTACAAAGGGGCTGCGCTTCGTGTAACGGCGCCGTCATTGCAAGGGCTGCAAGGTCCGGCCATAGACAGGCCGCTGCTGCTGCTGCAGCTGAGTGGCTCATGCCGTCATGGTTTGCACTTCGGCCAAGCGTCGTGCCCCATTGGGGGGCTGCAGGCAGCTGCTGCCGTTGCTGGTGGCGTCCGGAAATCGGTCCTGCCCCTCCCACAATACCCGTCCTATGGAAATTACTGCATGCCGCATGTTGCAGGCAGCCGTGGTTAGGCGTTGCAGGTGTACAGTAATGCGTCTATACCAGTAGCTGCTGGACCGCTTGGACATGCCGGCTTGGGTGCCAGTGCCCCAAGCACGCCTGAAGTGGACGAGGCTGTCCGCCCGCTACTGTAAGTCGTGCGCTGACGGGGCGTTGTGACAGTTCCGACTTGGCGGGGTTCGGCGTGCTGACGTAAGGCGTTGTGCGCATGCAAGCAGCTGGTGATTACGGTAGTGTCCACAAGAGCTCCTACGTGTGTGCTGGGGCCTGGGCACCCTCTCCTGGAGCGCTTTCACCCTCCCTGAATGGCCCCAACGCAGTCTGCCCGCCGCCGTGCGACGCTATGGCTGACCAGCAACCCACCCGCGAAGGCTGGGTTTGTGGCTGGGCTAACGTGCTGAGCCAAGCCGCTGAGCCAAGCCATGGACAGGGAGGTGTCCAGGGACGCCTCCGTTCGCAGGGGCAGTTCAGCTTAAACAGGGATATATGCAGTCTACTTTTGCAAAACGGGCCTTCCAAGGACATGTACGGCCATGGCGAATCTAGCATCGCATCCAAGGTGTTGTGCCCTGGACCCTGGTCTGCAAGCTGAATAAGTTTCGGTACAATTTCATATAAGAAGAAACGTTGTCAAGTGTTTGGTTGTCTCGCGCATCCTTTGGATCGGCTGTCATCTACACCGCACGTGCCAGAACTGCATGCTACGGCGTGCCAGGCGTGCTGACCTCGCACGTGCCGAAGCCTGCAGGGGCCCGGCGCCGAGATAGGGTTAACACGGCGGCCGCGTGAGTCCTTGCATATGCTGAGGGCAGTACATAGGGGTGCGATTGGTCATTGCCTCATTGGTATCAGCGCAGCGTGTGTGGCTGCGCACAGACCCTGCAGCAGTACCGTGAGACTCCTGCAACCGGGCTGCTAGTACTGTCACTTCCCGCGGTTGCCCATTGCAGGAACGCACTAGGGGCCAGCCAGACTGCCAGAGTCATCACGACTTGTGCGGCGGTGCGCAGGATGCCGCACCAGTAACATGTGACTCCTCGTCAAGTGCCGCTAGCACTGCCTTGCGATGCACATGTCTGCCCGTCAACCCTCCACCCACCCGCTTCCGCGTATGCCCTGCACGCCGCCGGCAGCTGCTTCACCGCTCCTTCTGCGCGGCTGGCCCACGAGGGGTGCGTTGCGGTCAGCTCCTGCAGCAGCCCGGACAGCAGGTACCGGCCGCCCTCCCCCGCCTGTATGGCCGTGCAGCGTACAGCGGCAGGGGTAACACCAGACAGGATCCTCGCGCATACCGCATGCGGCTTCCAAAGCAGTCAGAAGGGCCATACCTGTACGCCTGCATCACACTCAATCTGTGCCCCCGCCGCCATGTACGTGGGACAGTCTTAACCTCCGCAGCCATGTACACGGGACCAGATGGGACAGTCTTACCGGTAACCTTACATACACCTCGCACGCTGCGGCAGGTCGATGCGCACCGTGCGGGGAAAGACGCACTTTGGCCATGTGCAACGAAGGCTGCTTGCATGTGCACACACGCAGCGCGCCCGGATCTAATCTGCTGTACCTGCCCGACCCCATGCCCTACGTCGATGATGGGGTGGAGACATGGCCTTGAGGCGCCACGCCCGCGTGACGGTACATACCTCGGCCTTTGCGGAGGTGCTGCTGCTGCTGCTGAGCGCCCCGCACATGAGTTCTGTGCCCGGCACTGCTGCCGCTGTGGTGCTGCTTCCCCTGCTCGCGCTGGGGCTGATGAGCACCCCGAAGAGGACGCCAGCGCCCGGGTTGAACCCCGCTCGCGCCATGAGCTGCACGGCGATGGCGTCCGCCTCAAACTCCATGTACCTGGGGGGCCGGCAGCAGGGGTGAGGCCACGACTTGTGTTGCGTTCATGCATACCTGCAACTCGGGGCGTGCAGCACCACGCAGGAGCATACTGACACCACGCCCTTGCGCGTGACACCGTCGCAGCGTATCGCTCATTTGCCGTGCCTGACGTGTGGTAACGCAAACCCAGGGCTGCCGGCTGCAATGTGCATGCGCCATGGCCTACAGCTGCGGTCCGCTTCCCCGCCTCATCTAGAGGCGTGTGCATACCATGACAACGGGCGAAGGAAGCTCCACACTCCGTCAGGCGAAGAGCTTGTCCACCGCCAGGATCATGCCGGGAGCCAGCCACACGACCCTCGGCTGTGCCACAGCTGCCAGCAGCACGGCTGCCCATGCGTAGATGGCATTGCACTTGCGCTCAGCCTGGCACAGGGAGAGCATTGGTGACACGGGTTGCTTGCCACGTACCCGTGTTGTGCTGACTATTGAAGCACAGGTACTGTGCTGCCCCTATCAGCAATCCAGTCATTACGCAGGTTCTGTGCTGACCAGAGGCTTTGAGCAACAACGCACGTGCGTGCTGTGCTGCCTCATGTCGTTCACCATCCTGTGGGTTGGTCGGTTACCCACCGCGTGCTGCACCACCTCGTGCGCCACCTCGTGCGCCAGCGCGAAGGCCAGCAGGTCCTCATCTCGAGACACTTGCTCCAGCAGAGATTGATGCACCATAACCTGTAGCATGGCGCACACGGAATGCGCACGCAGAGCCATCAGGGCCCATGGGTGAGCGCAAGACTTTGTGTGGACGTAACTTGACACGTAAAGGGCAACGGCACCTTACTTGGACCCAGACTAACGACGTTTCTTCGCTATAAGCGCCTGGGCTCACCTTGCCCCCGGGCCTGATCGACGCGTTCGGTCCCTGCCCGTCGTCCACCACCTCGAACTGCCACTGCAGCCCCCGCAGCCGCTCCGCCGCCGCGCTGTCCCCCAGCCCCTTGACCGCCGCATCCACCACCGCCGCCCCCAGCCGCCGCACCAGCAGCACGTCAGGGTGGTCGTCGGGGAGCAGCTCGCCCTTGGAGCGGTACGCGGCAGCGACCTGCGTGGGTACCGGAAATCATTTGGGTTGCATCAGTTCTGAACGCGTGGACCTGCATGTCGTACGGTACGATATCTGGCCCAGCTCCACGCAAGGTGGCCGTGACGCCATGCGTGTTAATCTTCCAGCAGGTGGTCTGCAAGAGCTGCACGGTACTGGGTCAGCCTCAAACGGGGTGTATGCGTCGTTTCCAGGTCTGCAAGGAGAGTATGTAGGGGTGCCTTGAGTCAGGACATGCGTACGGTACCCACCAACGCATGCCCTTTGAGGCCAACTTCCTGGCAGTCCTCCGCAACTGTGGGCCGCACCGAGCGCCACCTCCCGCTGTACGGCACCTGCTCCAGGTCCTTGTACCAAGAGTAGGCATAGCTGCCAAAGACCAAGGCACCGAACATGAAGAGAGCTAGTTCCGCAGCCTTGAGGACCGTCGTCCAGCTGCAAACAGAAGCAAAGGGGCGAGGTCACGCCAGCGCTTAGGCTGCAAGCGTGCAGCTGCTGCAGGCTGCACAGGTGCTCGGCAGTGGGAGACTCGGACCAACAGTAAGGACTACCCCCAAAATAATTGCAACTGTACCACAAGCATGCCGGTAGGTGTATTCGCCTACAGGCTCACCCACCCGTACGCCCCGCCACTGCTGCGGTGGGACATGCCGCGGGCCAGCTGCCCAGCCGCTGCCGCGGTGCCCATGGGGCTACCCCTGGCGGCGCCCGACGCCACAGGCCGCACGCTCCCAGTGACGCCACCTGCACAGGTGTGCGCCACGAGGCGGTGGGGCGATGCGGCTGCACGGGCAACAGTTTGATGCCCTAATTGTACAGCGTCCATGCCACGGTGCACGACACTGAAGGAAAAGCTCAGCCCTGGGTAAGACCCTGGTTGCCGCCAAGGAATACCCTCACGCACAGGATACCTCCCGACTACCAGTACGTTGACCGCACATCACCCGACACACCTGCTGCCTGGGGAATGCCACCTGTCCGGGCTCCCAAGTTACAGTTACAGTTACAGACCCCGAGAGGGGCACGTCCGGAGAGCCAGGGGGCCATAAGGACGAGTAGTGCAAAGTAATAACTAGTGTGCGGGGTGGCGGGGCTTATTCGCCACTACCCAAGGCACTGCTCCAGCTCCAGGCGGCAGCACCTGGGCCGCTGAGAGCATTGACGGTGCCATGAGATGCTGCATTCCTGGGTGCCCATTGACAGGCGGTCGGTTGCAGCCCTGGGGAGGCTCTTCGCCACAGGCCCCGCTGCACAGCACTAAGCTGCTGCTCCGCAAGGATGTGCCCCGCGCCGCCTCCTCCAGCCCCCAGCGCTGACCTCCACGCCGCGCCCCACGAAGCTATGGATGCATTTGATCCTGATGACGAGGAGCAGCCGGAGCTGGGCCCCGTGCCGGAGATGGCCCGCGCCCAGGGCCGGGCAGCGGGTAGGGAAGCAACAGCAGTTGCAGCTGCGCCGGAGAAGGCCAATGGCCGTACCGAGGCGACGGCCATGCAGGGTCTACTAGGCTGGCAAAAGCGTGAAGCAAAAGCTTGTAAACTTCTCATTTTGTAGGGTTGTAGCAGCTGAAGGACGCCAGTGCGCGATGGACCGGCGCAAACGTTGGGCGTGCGGGGACGCGGTCGGGTCAGGGGAGCCCCATCGCCCAGTCGGGCAGCACTTACAGAACCAACATATCAGCAATACGGGCAAGACGCTTAGACTGTTGTCAATTTAATGTGTTCATATGGTCTGGGCCTCTGGGTAGTCACGAGAAGTGCGAAGGTCGTGTACGATCGAGGCAAGCCCGGCTGGGTGCCCTGATGCACGTCATCACCTCATGCAATATCACATCGTTGCCCAGGTAATGCCCCCACACCAAGCTCCCATCCGCACGCCTGTGTGCTGCTTACACTTGCTTTGTGCGAACGGTCCATGCTTTTCTGGAAGCAACAGCCAGGTACCCAGGCACACCCACTGCTGGCATGCGGGGGTACCTGAATTACACCCAGCGTAGACACGACATCCAGACTAGCCCAATGACATCCAGACATCCACACATCCCGCGCGTACACTACTGCACCGGTACCAGGGAGGCCCTGTGTTGAGGCCCTGTGTTGAAATGGCTAAAGGATAAAGAGGAGCGGGACCCAGGGCTGGCATCTTAATTAATTTTCACTATAGAATCCAGTTTCCAGCCCGCGGAGCGGAAAAATTTTGAGGGATTTAATTGCAACCGACCAAATTTCTGCCCCCGACTCATGGCTAAATAATTGCCGGTTCACTATTTATGCCACATGCCGAGGCGCGAGTTAGTCGGGCTGAGCTGGACCCCTCCCCCACGCGCTGCTCTGCGGCCATCCCCCCTTGCCGTCAACATGCGCCCGTGTTCTCCTCTCGTTCAGCACATGCCTTCCTAGCGCACACCTGGCCGGTGTCGCCGCAAAAGGGCTACGGCGGCAGTAAGTCAAGTACCAGGGAACAGAGTATGGGGGCGTTTCCGCAGCCATGCAACGGGATACCGTAGGCGAGAAGTGCATTTTGGGGGCAGGATGCCCGTACGGCGCAGGCGGCGCTGGCAGAAAATTATTTCCCAGAGTGGCATCCGGGTGCAAATAATTCCGGGTTCACTAAAGACACGGCCCCTAGGGCCCTGCATTTAATTAGATCTGACGTATGGGCTTGGCGGAAGATGCCAGCCCTGGCGGGACCTTCGTTTGTCGGCCGTCTGTAACCTCCACGTACGTACGTACCGTACCGAACGCAGACACTGGGGCCGAGCTGGGGCCCTCCTGCGCATCGATCTTCACTACTGGAGGCCAGGCAAAGCCCAAGTGGCGCACCGTTGCCATCAAGCTAGCAGCTACTCCGCGGCCAGCGCTAAAGCTTCATATCGGGCGCTCCATGCGATGAAGTTCCATCCGCTCTTGCACCTGACGGAAGCTCTCCTCTGGGTCGCATGTGCCGAAGCCTGACGCATGACGGGGGTCAACATCAGAGCACAGAAGGTTGCAACAGCAGTCCACGGTGCCAGTCAAAACCAATATCAGCACTTCTTTTGACCACGCCTGACCCGCAAAGCCGTGCCCTTCTTACGTGGGCCATGGTGTAGCTCGTGGCCGTTTTCGGCCCAAGCAACAGGGCAAAACGAGGCCAGAGCACGCACGTGCGACTGCGCCCCGCCGTTGCTTGGCAAGCACGCACTTGTTTCGACCCGCAGCATGCTGTACCCATAACATGTACAGTCATGTGCAAGGGAGTCGAGCACTGTCCATGCAGTTGGCACCGTCGTCCCGGGACGCACCTGCTTCCGTGTACGTCCTGCACGCCGCCGGCAGCTGCTGCCACGCACGCTGCATGCGGTTCTCCCTTGAGGGGTGCGTGCTGGTCAGCTCCAGCAGCAGCCTTGACAGCAGGTCCCGGTTGCCCACCACTTCCTGCATGGCCACGCACGGCAGCGGCGCAGGGCCTCGTCACAAGGACCGTACGGGCGGCTACATATATACGTACATGTGCTGAGGACCTTAACCAAGCAAGTTGAGCGTACGTGCTGCATAACAACCAAGCTCTAGGCATGTCGTCCCTACGTAAATGCTATGTGACGGCGTACGAAGATGCACTGGCAGAGGCACGCACACAGTGGACCACTTCATGTTATTTGGGCTCCCTGGACCTGAGTCCCCTTGACCTCCAGGCATGCAGGCATGCAGGAACTGCATGCCACTAGCCAGTGTCCTGTTCTGCTGTGCGGCTGTATATGCCCAGTGATCACCCGAGGTGTGGACACCAGGCTGCTGTGGGTCATCACAGTGCCGCCGTCCAAGGCATAGGAGTGGGGAGCGCAGCCAATGTGAGTAGCAGCGGAGCGGGCCTGACACGTGCATGAATGGCCAATATGGATGCCTTGACGCTTGACCAGATCCGAGCGTTGTAGTTACCAGCACCTGTCCCACAACACCGCACTCGTACCCTGCAGATCTTGGAGATGAAGCTGTTGTCCATCAACCAGTGATAGCTGACCGCTGCGCCCGGGTTGAACCCCGCTCGCGCCATGAGCTGCATGGCGATGGCGTCCGCCTCAAACTCCTTGTACCTGGGGGGCGGCAGGCGGTACCGGTATGCATGAAACGCGTTAACGCTCAACGTTGAGCCAGGCAGGGCGCAGGGGATGGGCAACGGGGAGCACCTGGACGGCTGCACGAATCCGTGTAAGGCATCGTGGCGTCACGGAAATCCTGGTGCCTGCGCTACACATGCAGTCAGTATGTAAAGCAATAGCAGAGTTCACTGGATGTGTCAGATAATTCCCGCGGCGTAAGTGAAAAGCCGGCTGCCAGACCCCAACCGAGCCGAAGCCACCCGCTGAGACTGCGGCGGTGAGCCAAAAGCTGAATGGGGTTCTTCGTCCAATGGCATACCTCTCGCTAGCACGATCCCCCCAGTCAAAATGACGCCTTGCGCGTCACACTACAAAAGCACACACCCGCCTCGACACTTCCGTCCGGCGACGTGTCACACCCATCCAGCACCACCAAATCAGGGCTTCTGGCTGCAACTTTACAGCAGTCGCCATGGCCTACAGGTGTGACCCAGCTCCCCCGCGCCCTCCCTTCTTACGGATTGTACGTACGTACCAGAGCAGCGGACGAAGGAAGCTCCACACTCCTTGCGATGCGAAGAGGAGGTGCACCGAGCTGATCATGGCGGACAGGGCATGTACCCACACAATTCTTCTCAATGCCACGTAAACCATGGCGTTCGCTGCCATTGCGTTGGCGGCATTGGAGCAGTCCTCGGCCTGGAAGGGGAACGCACGGTACAGGACAGGACAGCCAAAATGTCGCTCGTGCAGGGCTCATGCTTCTGCAAGGAAAGGGAGGGCATTGCACGTGAACGGTAGCAAGTAAGCAAGAAGCCAATATGTATATATGGCATGTACCTTGTCCACAGAGGCTACCTAGCGGCAGGCGTGCCACTCCGCGCCCAACATGTCTGCGCCTGCGGACGCACGGAAGCGCAGCATGCACGCTGCTCCCATTAGCACCTGATGAGTGTGCCATGCTACCGTGCGTCCACCATCCTCTGGGCTGGTCGCGTGCGTGGCTGTTGACTAGCTCTATGCATGACCACCTACCCACCGTGTGCTGCGCCACCTCGTGCGCCACCTCGTGCGCCAGCACGCAGGCAAGCAGGTCCTCGTCGCGATACACTTCATCCAGCATGGATTTGTGCATTACGACCTGTTCCATTGCAGGTACCATGCGTTGTACTTGGTGCGCGGTTGGCGATATGGCTACTGTAAGGTGAAGCAGGATGCGACTTGTTGCGCGGACTGTGAGGACGTGGCGCAGAGTGTGCGTGGCCACCTGCTGGCATCGGCGTATATGTCCTTGACTGGTACGACATACACGGCAAGCTCAACGGTGAGTTGCATGTGAGGACGCATAGCAGACACAGTTGGTGAGTTGGTGCCTACAAAGCACTAAGTAAGGCCAAGCAAGAACCGTGCTTGCACCCACCTTGCCCCCAGGCCAGACAGACGCGTTCGGTCCCTGCCCGTCGTCCACTACCTCGAACTCCCACTGCAGCCCCCGCAGCCGCTCCGCCGCCACGCTGTCCCCCAGCCCCTTGACCGCCGCCTCCACCACCGCCCCACCCAGCCGCCGCACCAGCAGCACGTCAGGGTGGTCGTCGGGGAGCAGCGCGCCCTTGGAGCGGTACACGGCAATGGCCTGTAACAGGAATCAGTTGGGTGGCAGTAGTTTTGTACGTAAGCGTGGCTTTGCCGATACGCGAATCGTTGCCGGGCAATGGCCATTGCTGGACGTTGGCCGTTGGAGCGAGCTGCAGGACCGACAAGCAAGCCAGGTTGCCGTGCCCCGAGCGCAGCGCACTAACCGCGCCCACTGATGATTAACGCCAGCATGCAGGTTTCCCGGGTTTCAGGTTTCAGTTAAGGCAACAAAGCAATCAAGGATGCCATGGGCACCCACCGCCTCATGCTGTCGCCGTCCTTGTTCTTCAGCGCTCTCTGCAAGCGTCGGCCGCACCGCCCGCCACCTCCCGCTGTACGGCACCTGCTCCAAGTTCTCGTACCACACGTAGGCGCAAACCCCGACGTACAGGGCGCAAAACCTAACAACCGTTTGCGTGAAAATGGCGATGGCCCTATCCATGGCCGTCTTCCAGCTGCAAACCGGGAGCACAAACAAGAGCCAAGTAAGGTCGCGTCAGTGCAGATAGAAGACATTTGGGTGTTGCTGCAGGAACGCAGGAGGCATGCATCTGACACGCCAAGAATGGCTGTTTGGTGTTGGCAGTGGAGCCAGGATCTTCAGCAGTTACGTACTGTACGCGAAGGGTACGTGCAACTGTGGGCCGTACATACGCTTATGGGTGCACGAGTGACACCACACCAGTTGCAAGCCGCACCTGCCGCCCGCTCCGCTGCTGCTGTGGGACATGCCGCGGGCCAGCTGCCCAGCCGCTGCCGCGGTGCCCATGGGGCCTCCCCTGGCGGCGCCCGACGCCATAGACCGCACGCTCCCAGTGACGCCACCTGCAGAGGTTTGCACCGCGAGGTGGTAGGGTGCCACCTGACACGGCTGCAATCAAGGACTACGGGTACAGGGCTACAGGCTGGTCCGCTGAACTCTACTCCGCACGATACCCACGGTCGGTAGACCGTAGTCACATGTCTAACAACGCCAAAGAGTTCACATGCGGTATCGGTCTCGAGTGTGCAGCACATTAGATCCCAGCACATGCGGTACCACTCTCAAGTGTGCAGCACATTAGATCCCAGTGATTGGCAAAGGATGCCTCCTGACGACTCTTACGGACGCGTACGATGCCATATCCATCACCCGACCCACCTGCTACCTGGGGAACACAGCCTGCTGTCCGGCTTCCCAAGGCACCCCTCGAGCTCAAGGTGGCAGCACTTGGACCGCTGAACGCATTGCAGCTGCCCAGAGATGCTGCGCCCGTAGATGCGCTGGGATTGGTGGTCGGCTGCAGACCACTGGAGCCGTTTCCCTCCAGGCCCCGCACAGCACTAAGCTGCTGCCTCGCTGGTATGTTGCCCCCAACGCCTCCCTCAAGGCCCAGCGCCCACCTCCACGCCGCACCCCACGTAGCCAAGGAACCACTGCATCCTGATGATAAGGCAGAAGTACCGGTGCTGGGCCCCACATAGGAGGTAGACCGTGCCCAGGGCAGGGCAGCGGGTGGGGAAGCCAACGGGCGCGCGGGGCCAACGATAGCACTGTGAAAACGTTGACTTGCGTGGCAAAATCTTGCAGCGAGAGCTTGTAATCTCCTCATTCTGTAGGCGCGAAGCAGCTAATAGCCGCAGGTGGATTGGATCGGCCTGGACCGGCCGCTGGAGAGTCAAGGGAGTCCCATCAGCTGGGCGGCAGTGATGGGACCACCGCAGAAGCTCATCTATGCGCAAATGTATACAGGCCTTTAAAAGCTTGTAGTATGGTATCGGCCTGTGGGCAAGTACAAGAAGTGCGAAGGTCGTGTATGTACTCGAGGCAAGCGAACTGTCCGGCTACTGCGTTCCTGACTTTTGTAACACGACTTGCCGCATGATAAGATATGCAATTTTCCACACTACAGAGGCGCACATGCGACAAGCCCGATTGTCCCCCGGCATGTATGCCAACCGCAACAGACCTACGACGAACCGTCACTCCCTGGAAAACCCGCGGACACTGGCAGTTACAGTTACAGACCCCGAGAGGGGCAAGTCCGGAGAGCCAGGGGGCCATAATGACGATTAGTGCAATATACTGGCGGCCCCTTCGCACGTGAGCCCCTCGCCTCCTCATCACAACCCAGCCGCAGTTGCACCCAACGATACATCGGTGGTGTACCACCGGCAACGCCGCAGCAACGGACGGGCTCCATTAAAAGCTGGTTGGGCCGCCACGCACTGCTGCGCAGGGGCTGCAGCGCAGGGGCTGCAGCGCAGGTGCGGCAGCCGTCAAGCAACGGCACACAAGGCGTGGTGGCAGATGGTTGGGTACACTTACAGACCCGATCCGGATATACAGGGGGTCACAAGGACGGATATTGAAGCAAGCAAAGCAACTACTGTGTTTCTCCTTCCCTGTAAACCTTTCCACGGAAAAAAGCTGTGTGAGAGGGCGGGGCTAAGTAGCCACTACCACACTGGTGGTGGTGCCAGTCACTGGACTATATTCTTTGACTGTCCTCGGACGCTGCCATTGCTCGGGCTGCCGGCCCGCCGGGAGCCTAGTTGCCTGGAGCCTGGACCTGGACAGACCATCCTGGCTGGGGAGTGGGGACCTGGGGTACAGCTGCAAACTCCTTCCGGCCTGGTGCGGAGCTTCATGTCATCCACAAACAGTGGCACAAAACACACAACGAAGGCACGACCGAGCCCCGGCAGATGCTTTGCGCCAGGTGCCAGCACACACTTCATGTACTGTACTGCTGGACTGTTGACTCACTGTCTCGTGGCGCCCACCTCTCGCGCGTCGCGCCTCCTCCTTGCGCAGGAAGGTGAACAGGTGCTCCGCCTGCCGCTGCAGCGTGCGCCCCTCCTCGGCAGCCATGACACACCCGACGCCGTGGCGTCCAGAAGAGTGCCGTACCGTACACGCATCAGCGCACGCCGTGCATGATGAGCCTCATGGACGCCCTGGCTCTGGTCGATGCAACTGGAGCACTGCTCCCTGTGCTGCACCATTCGCTGCTGTCGCACATGGAAATGCCGTGGCCTCTGGGGGACTGGGCCCACCGCCCTGCATTTCGCTGATGTGCATGGCAGCAGATGGCAGTGGGGACGTCGCCCTGGCTGAGGGGGTGACGCTCTTCCTGTGATAGTTTGATCAGTCCCAGCAGCGCCCTGCCGAATGTTGTTGCTCCGGCATGTCTCGTACTGGTATGCAAGACATGAAGGCAAGCAAACCCCTCGTTCGGTTGCACGAGGTCTCCATCCGCGCCACAGGTGCCACAGGCGCACCAAGGCGGCAAGGGGAGCCCCGACCCTTCGCAAGGCGTCTGTTTCACTCCTCCAGCACCTTGCACTCCGCACCGCACCGCATTCTGATGTCACCCAAGCATTTGCTCCACTTTTAGATTCTCCTTCCGTGCTTACAAACTCTGCAAGGCTCTCTCTCCGCATGCCCGGGGCAAATGTCTTGCGCAAAGGGCTGGTGTCCGCATGCCCTCCTGCCCGAGCAAGCTCAAGTGGCACCCTAGCCCACGCCGCCAGCCCACCGCTGCACAGCATGCATCAACCGACCATACCGTTCAGCACGTGCATCCCTGCCGCCGAGGCCGCAGCCAACGGTGGCGGTCCGTGTCTCTCTCACCACCTGCAATCGCTCCCAACCGCGCCTGATGCCAACGATGCGTCCTCGCGCTTCTTGCCACGTGCCAAGCATGAGCCTGTCAACGTCAGCAAGCAGGGGTGTGCATCTGCTACACCAACGGCCATCCGCCATCAGCAGCCCAGAAGCAGCTTCACGGTTGCAGCAGCCGATTGCCTCGTCTCTACCCTACTTCTCGTACTTCGTATCACAAGCCACCCAGGGCCAGCCAACACGCAACCAGCCTGGCCAGGAATTGGACAGGTGAACTTGCAAGGCATAGCGCTGAGAACAAGGCCAGCTCAGCTTTCTACACGCATACCGTACACAGAAACATCACTACACGTACGATTTACACTTCCGGTGAGTCCACAACAGTGGGTTGCTATGGACGGCCCAGACAAAACAGAACAAGCCTACCTCACCTCAGTGCTCCGGGTCTTTCTTCTCTCATATGACTACCAGCCCTACAAAGCGGCCTCATGGCCGTCCGTACACTTACTCTCGCGGCAACAACACGCAAAATGGGTCCGGGCACTGCGGCCTTTGCACGAGGCAACGGGTGGGCCATGAGGAGCAGCCCGCATGCAATGCTTTTTGAGGATGCGGCCTGCACAAGCGTCACAACCGGCCAACAATATTTATCCCGGTAGCTCGCTTACTCCAACGAGCGTGTGCAACCCTCCATGGTACATCAGCCAACCATTGGCCGCAGCTAACTCGGCCCCGCTCCCCCGCTAACTACAGCTCCCCGCTCTGTATTACCGCCCACTCTCAGCATCCAACAGGCTACCCTATCGCTCCACCCACGTGCCCGTTAATACGCCCCAGCGTACCGCTGACCGCCGCAAAGCGCTCACTGTGCACGGTGCTTACGATCAGCAAACGAAGCACAGCTTGTTCAGTTGCGCCAGCCCGCAGTGTCCCGCTCCAGAGTGCGCGGCGAACCCGCGCCATTGGCGCTGACTGCCCCATTGCCGTTGCCGCCGCCATAGCCGTTGCTCGCCGCCGATGCCGACGGTGTATTGCTGCGTTGAGGGCTGTTAGCCCGAGCCGCAGCCTCTGCCGCCTGTCCGTAAAAAGGCGAGGAATGAGGGAAGGTTAAGCAGGCCGTCGGCAACTGATGTTACAGCATGGGGCACGGCAAGGGAGCATCGTGCAGGCAGAAAGCAAATGCACAACTTGGCGTGCTAGTTCCGACAGTGTGCAAGCAACGTGCTCTGGGCGCCTACACGGATGCGTGCTCTGACAACTGGCGGCGCCTGCTGCAACGTTCTGGGTAAGGCATCCGTCACTGCATATGACACATTCCGCCCATCGCACGACCTGCAGCATGCTCTCCGCCTCCGCGACGCGGTCAGCTGCCTCCTGAAACTTGGCCTCGCGCTCGCTCAGCTGCCCCTGCCGTGCAGATGTCGTGTGCAGGCCCATCCCGTACGGCATCCCGGGCAGTGCGGGGCACGTGGCGGTCGACATGTACGGCAGGGGAGGCGGCGCGGTGCTGGTCAGGTGTGCATGCCCATACCGGTAACTGGGAACACAAGAGGCGATATGGCCTTGGTTGTTATTCCACGGCTGCCGTGGTTGCTTTGTCGATGTGCATCTTGTTTTGGGCAGTAGCCGTTCAGCTACATACGGCCCTGGGTAAGCCATCAAGGGCACACCGCTCAACTCCCCCCTACACCCACCCACCCACGCACACCCACCCACCTGCATCTTGCTCATGGCCGCCTCCGCCTTGGCCCTCCGCGCCTCCGCGGCCGCCATGGCCTCCCTGGCCTTGCGCGCCTCCTCCTCCAGCTTGACGCTCTGCAGCCAGGGGCGCCCAGGAGTAAGCGATCAGCGAGCACAACGACCGCACCTGGAGCCACCGCGCAAGCTGGCAAACCACCGGCGAGCCAGCCCACCCTCCAGGCAGCACGCAACCAGGGCCCAAGCCCCCTGACGCACCTACTCGCCCTCCTCCGCCACATACAGCAACCCCCCAATATCCCCCCCTCCCCTACGGACGGCCGCAACCCGCCCCCGCGGCTGCAGCCCCTCCCGAGCTGACCCCACTCACCGACTGGCGCACACGGTTGAGCTGCTGCTTGAGGTCGCCCTCCCGCCCGATGGCGTTCTGCGCGGCGCCCATGGCGCTGGTGCGCTGCTGCTCGCTGGACCGCAGCGCAGCCTCCGCCGCAGCGCGTTTGGTCTCGGAGTCCTTGAGCGCAGCTTCCGCGCTGGCGGCGCGCCGGGCGGCCTCCTTAGCAGCCATGGTGGACGCCGCCACCTCGCTCTTGTTCGCAGCCACCTGCAGTACCGTAGGATCAATCGCAGTCGCTGATCTTGTGAGCATGCAAAGGCTGCATGCATATCAATGGATGGCAGTGGTTTGGTGTATGCATTTTACCTAGCCTGTCAACTGGTAAACCCGCACCAACCACTAACATTGCTCTCCACAGGAACAACAGATAACCGTTTCCGTGGCTTACCGCCCTGCCTGGCCACCGCTTGCATGCTACACACACACCCTCTCCGCACCTGCGACTCCAGCTTAGACACCTTGGCCCGCGCCAGGTTGAGCGACTGCTTCAGGTCGCCCTGGTTGCCCAGCGCCAGCTGCGAGTCGCGCAGCAGCCCCGCCTTGACCGCCTCCGCCTCCGCCAGCGCCTTGGCCGTGTCTGCCAGCCGCCGCTCCGCCTCCGCCGAGCGCCCCGCCGCCGCCTCCGCCGCCGCCTGCGCCGCCGCCAGCCGCGCCTTGGCGTCCGCGGCGTCCGCTTGCGCCTTGCGCGCCGCCTCCTCGAAGGCGCCCGCCTGCTGCTTGGTGGCGTTGAGCTGCTGCTTCAGCTCACCCAGCTTGCCCAGGTTGGACTGAGGCGGGGGGCGCACACAGGACCGGTAGGGCGGTTAGCGTCAGAGGGTCACATTTAACCATGTCGCAAGGATGGCTCACAGTAAGCGCGTTGTCCTGTCAGCGTGGAACGGATATGCTTGAAGCAGCGGCGAACAGAGCTCCCCACGCACTCATGCGGTGTCATGTGTGCCCGCGCCTGATCTTCACAACCCACACCAGCTCCTGCACCTTCCCAGGCCCCCCACCCCCCACCTGCACGTCCTTGAGCAGCGCCGCCTTCTGCTTCTCCGCCTCGCCCAGCTGCCCGCTGGTGGTGGCCAGAGCCGTCTCCGTGGCAGTTAATGTCTGGGATAAAGTGGGAGGAAAGACGGGGTGTGCAGAAGAGGCGAGACGGCCTTGAGAGGGAATGCGAGCGTCTGCGAGAGACAGCGTGCCCGTGCCACAGCGAGGCATACCACAGACCCTCCCTGCGGCCGTGGTCCCTTGAGATTGTGACACGACGGCCCAGCTCCCTGCCGCACCTTCTTGGCCTCCTCCAGCTCGGCGCTGGCCTGCTGCGCCTCCGCCGTGACGCTGTTGAGCTGCGTCTTGGTGCTGCGCACCTCGATCTCCAGCCGGTTGGCCTGCAGCAGCGAAGAGACAACGGGAAGGCTGAAACCACACCCAGCGAGCAGTGAGGGAGCTACTGCCATGTGCCATCACAGTTCCGCACAGCCACGTCACCGCCAGCCGCAGCCTGGAGATCCTTCCCTCCGAAAAGGACTCGCCTGCACGCATCACAACACGGTGCATGCCGCCCACGCAGTCCTACCTGCTTGCGTGTCGCCTCCAGCTGGCCCTTGAGCTCGTTGGCGGTCCGCAGCGCCAGCGCGCGCTCCTCGCCCAGGCTGCTGGCGCGCGCCGCCTCCGCCTTGAGCGCCTCCGCCGTCTTGCCCAGCTCGCCCTTGGCCTCCTGCAGCTTCGCGCCGGCCTCGGCCGCGCGCGCCGCCAGCTCCTGCTCGCGCTTCCGGGCGCGCGCCAGCTCCTCGTCCCGCTTGGTGGCGACCAGCTTGGTGGAGTTGAGTTCCTGGCGCAGGTCCGTGACGCGCGTGATGGCGGAGGTGGCCTCCTTGACCAGCTTCTCGCGCTCCGCCCGCGCCTTCTCCAGCGCCTCGCTGGTGGCGGACAGCCGCTGCTCCGCCTCCTTGGCGCGGCTGCTCACACTCTGCAGCTGCGTGGACACCTGCGGGGCAGGGGGTGGGGCGAACCAACAAAAACGTGGTCCCCATGCCTTCCGCACTGCAGAGAGGGTCATGGCATTGCGCAGCTGCTCGCATTCCGCAGCTGTGTGGACACTGGCAGGGCAAAAAGTGACGCGGAGCAGTAGTGTACTGTGTGGGTCAGTCAATGAATCAAAGGACAGCAAGTCATCCAGCAGCTGACCCTGAAGCACCTAACAGCTCAGGCTGACTGTGCCGTTACCATGGACCACGCGGGGCGTTAGGCTGCAGGCTGCCGTTGGGCAAGTGCTGTGACATAAGTTGGCGGGTGCAGAAACCGCAAACCGGCACCTCCCTGCCCTCCCCGACCTATCACCACAGCGCCTACACGCACCTGCTTGACCTCCGCCTCGAACTTGGCTGCCTGCTGCTTGCTGGCGTTGAGCGCCTGCTTCAGGTCCGAGGACTTGGAGATGGCAACCTGCGGGGGAAGGGTGTCGGGGGTTGCAGTGTGTTGGCGAAAGCGGCGGTGCAAGCACGGCAGGCATAGAACCCTTGATACAGCACATCATGAGGACGGTGACGGCACACAGGTTCGAGACTGGCAGCTGGTTGACCAGTCCCCCAGAGGAGTGCAGCACCCGCGTGTGTGAACCCACCTGCGCCGTCTTGACCAGCTCCTCCTTCTGGCTCTCCGCCTGCCGCAGCTGCGACTCCGCCGCCTGCCACTTGCGGCTGGCGTCCTGCGCCTGGCTGGTGGCGGCGGCCAGCTGCGTGCGCGCACTGCGCAGCTCCGTGTCCAGCTTGGCGGACTGCGGTGTGGCGGGGGAAGGAAACGTCATGGAGGGGTGGTACGCAGTTTTGCAGGACCATGAGCGCGGAGTGGCGCCAGGACGGGCAGCACGCAGCTCTGGTTCTCGCGTGGCGAGGCAAGATGGAGTTTGAGCGGGGATGGTTAGCAGCCCTGTAAGCAGTGGTTACGATGGGGAACAAGGAGGGACGCCCGCACTGCCGAGCTGTGATTGGCGCCCGACTGGGATGGCGTGAAGGGTCATCAGAACGCTAACCAGCTAGGCAGCGCGGTGAGCGGTGAGCGGAGTCAGGTGCCCGACGCCGCGTTGCAACCAGGCGCACGCGCACCTTCTCCTTGAACACGTTGAGCGCCTGCTTGAGGTCGGAGCTCTTGCTGAGCGCCAGCTGCGCGTCGCGCATGAGGCTGGCCTTCTGGCTCTCCGCCTGCCGCAGCTGCGCCTCCGCCGCGCTCAGCTGCACATTGGCTGCATCCGCCTGCTGCGAGGCTGCGGCCAGGCCCGCCTTGGCGCTCTTGAGGTCCTCGTCAAGCCGCGACACCTGCACACGGAGGGGTGGCGGGCGAAGGAGTGTTAGAGGCCAAGCGCTGTCTGTTAGCGTACATGCTACGGAGGGACATCCAGGGCAACTGGTTGCTGGAGAGGTGGCCAGGAGTACTGGCGCCTTGCGCGTGTTTCCCCCTGGCTTCTTCGCGACCCATGCCTCCTTTTGCCTCCGACCCTTCTTAACCGCGCTCCCATCCCGCCCACCCACTCGCCCACCATCCGCCCCGCCCCGCACCTGCTGCTTGGACACGTTGAGCTGCTGCTTGAGGTCTCCCTCCCTGCTCAGCGACGCGGTGGCCTGCTTGATGAGCGTGGCGTTCTTCTTCTCCAGCTCCTGCGCGGCGCTGCGGGCGGACACCAGCTCCTGGCGGCTGGCCTCGAGGACCTGCCAGGCAGGGGGCGCGAGGATGTGAGGGGTGAGGGGTGAGCGGGTTGAGGGGGACATTCTCCTTATGCAGACGGGTAGACGGCGATTCACGCCACTCCGACCAGGGCATTCCAGCTTTTCGCCGCTTCCATCCGCCTCGCCAGTCACGCCACCCGCTTACTCCCTGGGCCAGCTCCGGCACCTGGCTCCTGCCCGTCCCATGCCCTTCAACCCCACCTCCGCCATTACCTTAGGCCAAAGCCCGGATGCGCGCCCGGCACCACCCCCACGCGCGGCGCGCCCACCTGCTTGCCCGTGGCCAGCTCCTTCTGCAGCTCCGGCACCTGCACCTCCAGCTCGCGCAGCTTGGCGGACTTGGCGGCCAGCGCCACGTTGGCCTCCTTCACCTGCCGCTCGAGCGTGGCGACCTGCGCCGTACAGAAAGGAGGGGAACGATAAGGCCGCGTGGGTTAACTTACAGGCAGCACACGCGGCCCGGAGCCGTACCGGTACAACAATCAGACGGCGGAGGCACTGTAGTAAACGGAGAAAGGTCAGAACAGTGGAGGCTGCGAACGACAGCGCAGCCGCTCGACGCTGAATGGAGCACGGTGCCGCTCCACCACAGTGCCACGTGCAAACCGCGAACGCGCGCGTGGCGTCGAGTGCACGGGCGCACGCACCTGCTGCCTCGTTGCGTTGAGCGCCTGCTTGAGGTCGTGCATCTTGCCCAGCTCCATGCTGCGGCTCTTCACCAGGGAGGCGTTCTTGGCCTCCAACTCCTCTGCCGCCTTCCTCGCCGCCGCCAGCTGCGCCTCGCGCTCGTCCAGCGCAGCCTGCCGCGCCGCCACCTCCTGCGTCTGCTGCTCCAGGGAAGCCTTGAGGTCGGTCAGCTGCGCGGCGCGCTGCTGCAGCTGGCTGGTGGCGCTGTTGACGGCCGACTCCAGCTTGGCCACCTGGAGTGGGCGTAAGGGCGCATGGTGTGGTCAAACGAGACACAGACCAGACCGCCGCCGTGTGCTGTACCGGGGGCCCGGTCGGTTGCTTCCCTGCGTCCGCTGCTCCCAACCCCAGGAACGCCGTCAGACCTCCTGTCTGAACCCTCAGGACAGCCAGGGGCCCGCTGCCCGCCGCCACTGCCTTCCCTCCCAACATGACGCCCAATCGCCCCGCCCCTCACATCCACCCCCTACGCCTCAAACGCACGCACCTGCTGCTTCGTCGCGTTGACCGCCTGCTTGAGGTCTCCCTCGCGCCCCAGGCTCTGCTGCGTCAGCCGGATCAGGCTCACGTTGCGCTTTTCGAGCTCGCCGGCAACCTGTACGGCCAGGGGCAAGGGCAATTGGTGAAATAACGAACAACACGCGACGCCGGCACTAGGGTGCTGGTGGAGCACGTGGCGACCGAGCTAAGGGCCGGTGCATCAGCTGAGCCAGGGCCAACGCTGGGCCGGGACCAGGCTCCCAGGCCAGCATCAGGACCAGGTTCCCAGGCACCCTCGAATGCGTATGCCACTCCGCGATCAACCCTAGGGGTCCCGAGAAAGCGAATGTCAACCCGCGGTTATCACTAGGGGTCGCTGGGGGTTGACCCCAGCCTACACCACACCCTGCGGTGCACCACGCCGACACCAGGCACCGCCGCCGCTGTGTCCAACTCCTTCGGTTGTAATTCACTCGCCCAGCCTTTTCATGCATCAAGCACCCGCCCTCCACGCTTGCCCAGACGTATGCATAATGGCCGAACATGCACGGCACGTACGCAACCAGGCCGCCCCGGCCCCCGGCCCCCGCACCTGCCGCGCGTTGTCCAGCTCCTCCCGCATGGCCTCCATCTCCATCTGGCTGCTCTGCTGCTGCATCTGGAGCTCAGCCAGCTGCGCACACACAGGCAGGGGCAGTGCGACAGGGGTAAGAGGGAGGCGGGGGACTCGGTGCGCACAGCCGCCGCGGCAACGGCGAGGGTATTGGCGACAGCTTGGTAGGCGTTGGCGCGAGCAGCAGCAAAAGCAGGATGCGCAGGCGCGGGGCCCGCTACAGCGTCCTTACGTGTCAGGAGCAAAACCATCCGCGCTTAGCCCCTCCCAGCCAGCTAGCAAGCTTGCTGTCCCCTCCCCGTCACACCGCCAACGCGCACGCGTGCACCCACCAGCTGCTTCATCTCGCGCACTTTCTGCTCCTTGGCGACCAGCTCCGTCTTGACCTGCGTCAGCTCCGCGGCGTCGCGCGCCCGCAGGGTCAGCTCCTGCAGCGGGGGTGATTGCAGCACACCGGTTACACACGCCAGTTGTTGCGGCACGACGAGTAGGTGAGGCGGCGGGTGTTGGAGAACGAATACCCAACCCTTCGTGTCGCTGTACAGCTTCGTACCAAACCATGCCTCCGTCCACCGCCGCTCAAGGTTACCCATCCGACCCAGCCCATGATGCATCACGGCTTGCTCCCACCATCGCGACAACTGATGGAACACTTTCACTGCCGCGAAGCCCGCACCACGCTCACGGCCTCGCCGCCGCTTCCCACCCTTCACACGCCACCCCGGCCCGCGCCCTCGCACCTGCTTGCTGTACTGCACGATGGACTGCATGGACGCCACCTGCCCCTCCAGCGCCGCCACCTTGGCCTCGCGCTCGCTCAGCAGCATGCGCGCCTCCTTGGCCTCCACGGTCAGCAGCGCGACCTGGGGCACGTGGGGTTCAGAGGGGGAGCACCAGCAGGTGAGCGGCGGTGCAAAACCGGAACGCACTGCAGCCAACGGAAGGGAGTACTGTGGCGCAACAGTTCGCATTGCCTAAAGCTGCACGCACACAGCGCACTTGCACAAATGTCCCGCCCTGACACCCAGACACGTGATATGTCTTCTTGGATACGCGTCTGTGACCACGAACGTCGTGGCCGTACGTACGCTCTCAGGCGCAGCTGAGTGCAAGACCTGGACGCGCGTGGGCGCGTGCAAGCGGGCGCTACCCTCTTCCATCCCTTCCCCTCACGTGCACATGCACAATCCCCATTTGGTGGCATACGCATTGCCGGGACCACGCAACCGCGACCGACCGCAGCATGCTTGTGGGCAGCGGCGGGTGGGCGGACCGCCCTGGTGTGCCTTCCAAACGCTGACCAGCAGCAGCGCACCCCACCCACAGCCCCCGCGGGGGCTGCATGGCGGCCCTGGGCTACACGGGCGCCGCCGCGCTGCTGCATCGCGCCGACCAAAGCTGATTGCACGTTGCGCCACCTGCCATACCGTACGCTGGCGCGCCGCCGTCGGCCGCTCGCGCACTCCCCGCCGCCCATCCCAGCCCCGGATAGGAGTGCAGCCCGCTTCTGTCGTTTCCGCCACAAGCTCAATTCCATGAGTTTTGCCCGCGTCCAACCGAGCCGCTCCCGCCCTAACCTCGCCTCATCACGCACAACGGCGTAACCTCTCCTCCACCCGCACCTGCGCCTCGAGCTCCCGCAGCATGACCTCCTTGGGGGCCAGGTCCGTCATGAGGGCAGTGGCCTCCTGCGGGCGGGAACATCAAGCGAGGGGTGGTCGTGAAGGAATGGCAATGAGGACCGCGTCACGCTCGGTTGATGTGGCGAAACCACTGCTTAAGCCATCCATTACACCCCTGCAGCGTGTTGAAGTGCATGGATGCCCTCGGTGCCTCCACCAGGTCACCCCCACTGATATTACCACCGCTCACCCCGCCTGCGCCGCCCCGAAATGCGCCTCGCCCGGATGTCCCAGCGGTACCCAGCCTTTGCCATTTACACCGGTTATTTCCCCGACCCTAGGTTCCCCCCTTGTCACTCTTCCACACCGCCACTGAGAAACACACCGGTGCGCCCCTCCACGGTCCTACCTGCATGTCTACTGCGGTGGGACCCTGCCCGCCCCACACAGAGCCACCCTTCTGCACCACCGCTGAGAGACATCCGCCGCTCCGCTCCTTTCCAGCTCAGCAATGCACCCCACTTGCATGCCCCAGTGATGCCCAGCCCTTACCACGTACAGCTGCCCTGTCCTAGCCCCAGCCCTCCCACCCCGCCCCTGCACGCGCGCCCCACCACGGCCGCACCTGCATGTCCTTGGTGGCCAGCAGCTGGTCCTTGCCCTGGCTGATGGCCTTGCGCATGGCCACGATCTGCTTCTCCAGCTCCAGCATGCGCCGCTCCTTCTCCTCGATGGCGCGCCGCGCCGCCCCCACCTCGCTCTCCAGCTGCGACGCCACTGACTGAGCCTCGGCGGCGGTGGCCTGCAGCTCGCTCTCGCGGGACCTGGGCGCGGGGGCAGGCAGCAGCGGCGGGTCAGGGCGTCTAGGGTGGCCGCCGTCTAAAATAGGTGCCGCAAGCGACAACTCAGCTGGAAATGGATGTGGGAGAGCAGCTGGGAGGAGTGCACTACACACGGAGCCACGAGCATACTGCAGCCAGCAGCGCCATGCTGCCCATGCTCCACCACGACCGGCCTGGGCATCCTTTCGCACCGGGGCCCTGTACCCCCAGGCGCCCGGCGAGCGCGCCCACCACCTGCTGCTGCGGATGCACCAACTACGTGCTGCTGCCGCTGCTGCCTCGAACACGCGTACCCCTGCTCCTAAGGCATTGACCACGTGTTCCCCTCAAGTGGAGTCATCCCAAAACCAAACTAAAAGCAGAAGTAGGCGTCCCGCCCGCCCGGGATCCCACCCCCGTGCAAGGCCCCCCGCGCCCTGCCGTGCGAGCCGCAATGGATGCGTCCCCCTCCACTGCCGCTCCCTTTGCATTTGAACCCCTGTCCTGACCACATGCACCCAGCCAGGCGGCGCCGTCGCCGGCCCCGGTCCCTTTGACAGCTATGCGGCCTGTTCATACGCGCTGGGCGCCGCCGCGGCCGCCACCGCGCCGGTCGCAACGGCCTGCCTCTGCGCCGCACACATACATGTGCACGTGGCACGCAGCATTCCACATCCGCCCGCTGCCCACCTGGCCTGCTGCAGCACCTCCTCCTTCTCCTGCTCCAGCTCCACCACCTGAAAGGGGCACGACGGACGGGGAGCACAGATGATGCAACTTCTGTATGTGTAAAAGGGCATTAGGCAGGTGGCGGAGTGGAGGCTCCGGTAGCGCCGGAGACGGCCTAGAAGATGCACCCGCTCTCATCACGCAACCCCGACTGGCCCCGCCCTCCGCCCGCCCCCGACCGTCCCAGCCGGGAACGACTGGTCCCAGTCAGCGCGAGCGGCCGCACACAGCGTGCAGTTGGCCATGTGGTGTGCAAAGCCCACATCGTCGCTTGTGTTGCTGGCTACCGCCATTTCACGCCGCGCTCCTCACTCCCGAGGACCATCCGCTCAGCCGGCCGTCCCCATGTGGAGCACCATGGTTCTGACCACTGCCCCAGCGCCCCCACAACCTCCGCCACGCCTCGTAACCAAGCACCAAGCACAAAGCACGCGAGCTGCACAGCGCACCCAGCTGGAGCATGCGCGTACGCACACAGCGCGCACCTTGCGCTGCAGCTCCGCCTTGACCACCGTCTTCTCCTGCTCCTTCTCCTCCACCTTCTCGCCCAGCCGCTCAACCGCCTGCGCCAGGGCGGCAGCCTTGGACTCGTCCTGGTTCTATTGTGGCACAGGGTGCGGGGCAGGGCGAGGAGGGGCCAGGGCCGGGAGGGGCAGCCAGTCAGGGCGCAGCGTGCGAGCTGACAAGGACCTACGTACCATTTAGACTTCAGAGGAGCAGTATGGCGTCGTCATGGTGCACCGGTTGACGCACCGCCCAACAGCAACGGCTCAAGTAGCCATAGCACACCGCGCGACGCAGCCTGGCTGCCTTCGCCGCCCCTGTCGCCCGCACACCGGGCAATCGTTCCACGTGGGTCTTGAGCCGAAGCCCACCCAAGACCACCCCAAGGTGCTGTTCCTGGAAGCCCCCCGAACCATACGTAAGCTAGGATCCTCGGTTGCACAACCAGGATGATTCAAGCTGCCTGTACCTTCTTGAGCTGCTGGAAGCCGAACACGGCGCCGATGCCTCCCAGCACAGTGGAGCCCACAGCGGCAAAGTTGAAGCCCCCGCCATTGTTGTTGTTGCTGCTGCTGCTGCTCGCAGGGGTGTAGCTGGACTTCGGCGGCCCGCTGTTAGGTTTGCGCATGGTCCTTTGCCGCTGGGAGGAGGAAGAGGAGGAGCTGGGGCTCACTGCGGGGGACTTGGGCGCAACAGGCTCCGGTGGGGCCGGAGCCGGCTCGGCCGCTGGAGGTGCCGCCGAGGCACTGACATCGCGGCCAGACTGCTGCCGTTTGCGCTGAGCTCGCCGCTCGCGACGAGCGGCTGCGCGCTCCTCCCGGCTTCCCGCCTGTTCATGGAGAACGAGCAGATGCCGGGAGCGTGCAGACACGTTTGCGGATAGCGTTTATACCTTCTGGGAGGCATATGTGCAACTGGCTGTAATGTGCAACATCAGTGGCCCTCAACAGGACAACCAGATAACGCTAGGGCAAGCAAAAAGGGCCGACCCGGTGGGACCGGCTCGCGGCTGGCCCGCAAACAAGCAGTGGTCCTCGCAACGCATGACAGGTTAGTAAAATTTCTGCATACAAAACAAGCAGGTGTCCACGTGGCAGTGCTGACACGTCGCTCAAAGCTATGTTTGCCTGCCGCAAGCAAACCGCCAGAAGCCCCGCTAGCTATGCGCTCTTGCAATAACCCTGCATACTCACCTCCTCTTCAGCTAGTGCACCGGGCACGTGAGTCAACAGGAGGCCAGCAGCGGTGCCCCCGAGTAAATTTACCAGCCGCCGTGGCAGGCGAGGCCCCGCGCTGTCTGTATTTTCCTGCTTTTCTGCAACACACCGTAAGCGATTCCCCCTGACACGGAGGGCACTACGCTGCTTGCAAATATGGCGCCGGGCTGAGGGCACACCGGCCCGGGGAGCCTTGCACCCCAACATAGTTAAACTCCGGCCCGAAGCAGGTTGAAGATATACAGGACGTCCAAAAAGGTAGAATACTGCAATATTGTGGGAGGTTCCTTGTGGTGGTTGTTCGTTGGCAAGAACCGGCGATGCGACGGAGAGTCGCGCCTTCCTCTCTTCACCCCGTCAAAGTTGCACTGTCGTAATCATTCCTTATTGTATCATGACGGGCGTGTTAGGGTTGATGTCTGCGCCATGCCAAGTAACGCCGACCCAAATGGCTGTAGCCCAATGCAGTGTGGTGAATGGGTCTGACAATGCATGCAGGTCTACACTGAAGTATTTATAGTGAAGCAGATGTGTTTTTATGGTGCATCGCACAGTGGTGGTGGTGACATGAAGGGTCGCCAAGCATGAACGCGGCGCCCTGACTTCCAATGCGCCCGACTCGCTCCAGTCTTGGCTCCATTCCGTTCGGGAGCAGCACTCCCACTGGCTGAACAGGACTGGGCCCAGGACCGTGGGTCAAGACTAGGGCCGGTTTTGTTGCAAGCCTAGGCGAGGCACCCTGGTCAGGGCTTGATGTACCGTACGTACGGTTTTACAGCTTTGGTGTTTGGTCCCGTAGGGTCCCCTGCTCCGCACAGCCTAGACTGGATTCTTCTTCTCGCAAGGTTGGCAGGATAGGAGAGGTAAAAGACAAGCCAGCGGGGAAACCGAGCCCAACCAGCACAGGCCAGCAGCACCACCACCTGGCTGGACCTGGCTGGACCTGGCTGGACCCGGCGATCAGGGGCATGGGGTTTCCGCCCCTCTGCCTGCACGGCTAGGAGTCAACACACCATACAACATTCATGTAAGACGGGCTTCAAATTCATGCTGTCGCAGCATGGTCCACTAACAGCGCAGACCTACAGAGTTCCCTTCACGCCGGGAGCAATCTGTTCCAGTGCACAGCACCAGGAGCGGGACCCATGTCTTGCCCAACCCCACGCCCAACCGCATATGTGGGCAAGCAGCAGGTGCAGCACTGAACGCACTGGCCCTCGTTGACACTTCACGTCAGAAGGCAAGGGACAAAGGCCGCTACATCCGGTAACCCGCCAATCAGTGCCAACAGAGGCCCGAGGATACTGCTTCGTTTTGGCTTGGGCCCAGGGGAGACCTCTCCCCTCTTGATAATTTTCTCCCCTGTTTATAATTGTTTGGGGCGCCCAAGAGGTATGCATGTTCGCTTCGTACAGTGCGCCCGCCAGGTGCTAAAAAGGTGGGCGCCCACCAACCTCGGCCATTATCAAGCAGGTGTAGGCCCCCATGCCCCGCTTTTTGAGTCACAGGTATTTTGCCCCCCGGCCCCGCCCCACACCCTGCGTGGCATAACCTGACCTACAAACGCCAGTAGATGCGCCCACAACCTCATCACAGGATCACGCGAGCGACGCCTGAGCCGGCAACGGATCCACTTGCGTACCAGAAATGCACTACACCTCAAGCTCCCACATGCGTGCACGCATAACGCGCCTCAAAACCTCCATGGCCTCTTGGGCCACCAGCGCCACCACCACCCACCCACGCACGCACACACAACCGGACCGTGTGCTACTGCCGCAGTGTGCAGCTGCCACAGCTCCCATGCATGCCCGGCCCCGCCCACGTCCCCACCCCCGCTGCACCTGGCGGTGCTGCTGGTGCTGCGCCGGACGCATCTGCCTCTGCTCTGCGGCTGTCCGCCACCACCGTCTGCTGCTGATCTGCTGCCGCCTGGTCCGAAGGAGGAGAGAGTTGCCCCACAGCGAGACTGCCCAGCACCAGGGTCTCGCGACAAGGGGTTCCTTGATCATACAAGGCGCACGACTACGCGCTGCAGTGCTGGTGGCAGCTCCCGCACCCCCAGCCTGGGTCCGTGGCGGGTGGGAGGGAGCGCCACCAGTCGTAGGCTTGCGCTACCACCTGCAGTTTCACCTCATCACAGGCCCCGTGGCCTGTCATGGGGCATGACGGGGCAGGGGCACGGGAGGTGGGCGGGGTCAGGGGCCGGTGGGTGGCGGCGGGGTGGAGAACGGAAGTGGCGGTGGACAGACCAGCACGCACGCAGGTATGGCACGCACGGATGGAAGCAAGGCACAACCAACTGCAAGACATGCAGGTTAATGTCTTTCCAGAAGGGTTGAGGACAGCTGCAGGGGAGATCTAAACCGCCTGGACCGACTGTCTCCGTCCGTCTTGACGCAACTCAGCCCGGGCACGCGCCTCCCCAAGCAGCCGAGGCTGTTACCCATTACCCATGTCGTGCTGCTCTCTAGCTACAACCCTGCTACAGCCGACCTTGCCCCTGCGTGCCCCGCCCAGACCCACCCGCCTCCGTGTACGTCTTGCAGGCCGCCGGCATCTCCTCGAACGCACGCTCAATGCGGCTGTCCGTTGAAGGGTGGGTGCCGTACAGCTCATCCCATAGCTGGGGCAGGAGGAACCGGTCGCCGCCCTGCCTTTGCTGTTCAACCTGCGGAGGGAGGCCAGGCACGGTAACATGAGGATGGAACAACTATCTGGGTTTTCGGGTAGCGCATGGGCCAATTGCATGTGCGCGAGGCACATACCGTACAGACTACAGTGCGTAGAATGGAAAGAGCCGTAAGCACAGGACTGAGTGCATACCGTACGGCAAGAGGCCACAGCGCCTGCGCCCATGCAGCCGCACACTGATCACCATACCGCCGGGTTCATTATTGGGGGCCCGTGCAGTCTGCTGTTCCCTAACCGGTACCCAGCTCACCGCACGCAAAAAGTCGTCAAAGGCCATGTGCATGACGACCATGGCACCTGGGTTGAACCCTGCGGTGGCCATGAGGTGCATCCCCCCGGCATCCGCCTCGAACTCGGCAGGCCTGAGGGTGTGGTAGGGGCGACAGATAAGACTCCGCCAGACTGGACTATCCCGTTTCCAATTGCAGGGCAACGAGGAAAGGCGATGACGTCCCCTGCCGCTACTGCGGGACTCCCTGTTTGTGTGCGCGTGTTGTCTGTACCGTATGTCAAGATGTGTGTGCCTGCCATGCAAGAAGTAATGAACAACAGGCGCGCACGGCGTTCGACTTTCAGTGACTGCCATGTAACAAGAAAAGACATTCACAGGCAAGTGTTGCCTCAAGCTCTAGTAGTAGCACTGACGCGAGGAAATAGCGTATATAACCGTTGGACTGGCGTGCATGGCGCGCACCGCACCATCGCAGCGGCCGCAGCGGGCCGTGGCTCCCGCCTGCCGCCAGGTAGCACATGTACGCCGCGGTCGGCAGGAACAGCGCCGCAGGCACGCGGGCTTTGTTCAGCCACGCCCAGAAGAGCACTCTTTGGGTGCTTACGGGGTACCACGATGCCGCTGACGATTCAGCCTGCAGCATCATTGGCAGGCAAGCAAGGACACAACGGTGTCACCGAGCTGCGTACGGCACTTGCGAGAATCAAAAAGGCCACAGCAGCACGAGGCACACGGTCACATGGCCATTGCGTTCTACCGCATTACCGAAGCCCTGCCTGCTCCGCTTCCGTTTTAGCCCCCGCCTGCCCCCGCCCAGCTGGCTCGGGCGCCGCTCACCGCGTGCTGCGCCACCACGTGCATCACCTCGTGCGCCAGGACCGCCGCCACCAGGTGCTCGCTGCGGTGCAGCAAGTCCAGCATGGCCGTGTGTACCACCACCTGGGCACGACAGGTTGCAAGAGTTGGTGAGGCGATTTCTTTCACGGACAAGTCTTGATGTTGCGGGGCGCTGCCTGGACAAGTACCGGTATACAAAAGACAGCACTGCGCTTGCCCTGCAGGTTAGGACGATGTGCATATTAACCCTGCTAAACATGAAGCCGTGACGTGGTAGTGCGGAACGATGTGCAATTGCTCAGCTACAGCTACAGTTAAAGACCCCATGGGGTACGTCCGGAGAGCCATGGGGCATAAGGACAACGAGTGAAGAGGGCAAGATAACTGGTGTTTGGGAGAGCAGGGCTCGGGCGCCATTACCCACACGCCTCACAGCTGGTGGATGGAGCACGTGTAACAACGTGAAGCAACGTCTATACCGGCCAACCTAAACAAAAAGCCGTGCCGTACGTTCGCCAATACATAAAAACTTCGGTGGAAAGGCATACCGTACAGATTGGCGGCAGCATTCCGTGGGTCTAGCCGAAGTGGTGTATTCGCATTGGTAGGATAGGGCCCATCCAGGGGCCCATTCGTGGGACCTGGTGCACTCGCCGGCAACTTGGCTCCAGCATTCGGCTGTTGTGTCGGCGTCTGCAAACCAGCCTGGGAAGCCTTACATGAACTAGGAGCAGACCGTTCCCTCTTGCGTACTAGATGCTGCACACGCGGTGGAGCACTGCAAAAGCGCAAGCAACACACCTTGCCCCCAGGGCGGCTGCTTGCTTGTGGCTGCCAGTCGTCGCCCACCACCTCGAACTCCCACGTCAGCCCCCGCAGTCGCGCCGCCGTCGCCGTCGCGCCGCTGGCCTCCGCCCCCTTGACCGCCGCCGCCACCAGGGCCGCCCCCAGTCGGCGCACCAGCACCACGTCGGGGTGAGAGGGGGCCAGCAGGGTGCCCGACGAGCGGTACGCGTCCATCTCCTGTAGGTGGGACACCCACATCCAGCAGTGGTGTGAGGCGTAGGGAGTATGGCAAGACCCTGGGCATACCGCTACACACTGGGCCTCCCGTGTTCGCATACGGTGCGTGCTTTGCGGGGCTGTGTTGTGGTGCGGACGCGGTGACGCGTGGCAGCTGCATCCAATTCTTCTTGCTGTGCCACCTCTTTCGGTGTGCCGTGCGTTAAGCGCAATACCTCATAACCCTCCCGCGCAATTATCCTTTGCCGCTCTCGTGCAGCCACCGACCTTTGCCTCATTGCTCACCTTCTCATGCATGACATTGTGCACAGCCGCACATAGCGATGCTGTGGCGGGCGCCACCGAGTGCCATCTCCCGCTGTACGGCACCTGCTCGACGTTTTCGGTGAAGACGTACGCCCCATGTGCCAGGAGGCAGATGCTGTACACCAGCATGGCGCCCCTGAACATCTTCCAGACGTACGTCCACGCCGTCCGCAGGTGCGCTGCGTTCTCAGCGTCGAGGCGAGCACGCAGGTGCGCCACGGCCCCTGCGGTGGCCCCCAGCGCGACGTCTTGTGCGGTCCTCTGCAGCTCCCTTGCCCAGCTGCGGCTGGTTGCGTATGGTTGTGCATACCTGAAAGGAGCACGGGGGGCCTTACGCTGTGAGTTGCGCGCATGTGCGAGCTCAGAGCAAAACTTTGCACATCTTAAGGTGATGACTCAAGACAATCGATTGTCAGTATCAGAAGGCCACCTTCTGGCCAGAGTATGCCCTGCTGCTGTGGCGTGCTGCCATCCTTTCATGCATGCCTTCCTAATATGATGCACAATATACAAGACTATGTAAGAAGGCATACCCAGAAGGAGAGCCGCACATCGTTGTACTTACCTGAGCACGTTCGAGCTGCCGTGGCACATGCCCCGAGCCTGCACACCCAGCTGACCAGACGCCGCAGTGTCCAGCGCGAGGGGCCCGGCCCGCTGGACCGTACTGCATGCCGCAAGCTGCGCGACCGGTCGAGCTGCATGGCGGACGGATGGCAGTGTACGGGATGTGGGACACGCGCGCGGTTCCGTTAGCGCAATCGAGTTGCGCCGCAGGCACAGTTTGCACCTTCAGCGGCAGACACCACCTTCAGTCATCGATGCATCATCAGCGTTGCCCGTTCTCACAAACCACCCTCAGCGTAGGGGTGGGCTCCACATTGAATCTGCTGCAAGCACGCCTGCACTCTCGCCTAGCCCGCAACACACTCCCTGGCAACAAGCATCATGGCCCACCTGGCAGTCCCATACCACGCGCTGCCCCTGGCATGATTTGATTTAGAGTATGGGGCCAGGCAGCGCCGGTGAAGGTGGTGGTGCCGGCGGAATGAAGGGCCCTCGCAGCGGCACCAGGCAAGGTGCCTGACAGGACGCCCAGGGCACCAGCCGGGCCCCGCAGCAGCGGCCCCACGGACGCACCCGGAGTGCCGCATAGGGGTCTTGATGCGATGCTTCCCAACGCACAGCTTGAGCCACTTGACAGGGAGGTCGGTGCGGGTCTGCCGAAGCGGGCGGCACAGGGCAGGACGGTGGGGGCGGCATTGCTGGCGGCAGCTCCCAGTGCGTCGGCTCCGGCGGAGGCAAGCGTGCCGGCGGAGGCGCCCGAGCCAGATAGATGCGAAGTGGCTCGCAGCAATTGACTTATAGCAGGCCTGTATTTATCCATGTCGGTAGGTAGGATGTGGACTTGCGAGGATTTTTTCGCTGTTAAGGGGACAGGCGCACAGGGGAGTCCACCACACAGTTGCGCGGTAAAGCCCAACGGCGATTACGACTTGAAGCCATCGGTGCAAAGAAATTAATGTAATTATGCTAGTGGTAGCGTCTCATCCACGTACGGTGACAAGGCTCAGGTCCCATCGATCGCAGTGCGGAAGCGCTACGGTCGCACAAACACGCATGCCACGAGCGTGCCAGTGTATGAGCAACCAACATGGCACCAATATTAATCTTAAAATAGTATTTGTGAGGATCGGAAACCGCGCGGGATTTGTGAGGTGACCGTGAGTGCAATTGCGGTTGCTCCACCCATCGGCAGTTGGACGGAGCGCCCTGCCGCCCAGGTGCTCAGTACTGGCATGCTGTCGCACCTTTCCACTGAACACTTGGAAAAGCAGCATGACAATTGCGATTCACTGAAGGTGTGCATGTACCCCGCCAAGGCACCTAATGCCAGGTCTTGCACGTGTCAGGTCTCCCCGCCTGTCGTCATGTGTCTTAAGATGGCCCTGAATAGCCCAGGCCACACATGTTTTCACATCCAATTCATGCGCTTGATGACCCTCTCTGTGGCCTCACCTTGGTCAAACCTGGTCAAGCGTCACAGCGGCGACTCAAGCTCTCAAGGTAACCCAACACGGGTGAGGAGCTGGTGGTACTCCCCTGGTACTGGTATTCCCGCCCTCTTACGATACGGTATCCAGTCCGCCGTGTCCTCCACGCTGCCCAGAAGCACCTGCCAAGAAGCACCTGCGCAGAGGTCCACCACCCACAGGTGCTATCAGGGCTGCAGCCCCGTTGATCAGCAGTTGAGTCACAATAATAACCTACGTAAGGTGCAGCTGGTGCGACTGAGAGGAGAGGCACAAACGCCAAAGCGGCTTTTGTGTGTCTAGTCCACCTTGCTACAAATGGGCGTAAAGTCCATACGCATGCACGTTCACTGGCCAAGCATGCCGCACGACACCGCGCAAGACGCGCGGCAAGTGCACAGGACCCAGAAATTGTGCCCAAGGCCGCCAGTTGCTGCATCACTGCATGGCAACGCAGGGGGAGCGCCCCTATGGCACCCTGTCCTCGAGGGCGTTCAGCATGATGCCCTATCAAGGTGCAGTACCCACAAGGTGATATACCCACGCCGCTAACTGGCCGTCCCCAACCACGATTCGCGTCCGCCGGTATGCACCTCATGCTCGCTGCGTACCCGCTTCAACGCAATTGTTGCGTGCAATTCGAACCCAGCAAAACCAACACAGGATGGCGCCGAAAATGGGCGCATACGGTGTACGACTCGCAAATGGAGCGTCAGTGCACGGTCCCGACAAACCAACAACTGCCTGCTGCCCATAAAATCGCCGCCCCGCCATGACATGACGACGGTCCGCACTTCCGGGGTGGCTGTGACTGGCTGCAATGTTGCAATGGTCGCCCCTCCTGCTGTCAAGCGCACGTTGTTTGTCACGGTGGAGCACTAACGGCTCCCTAACCTCTTTTCCTCTCTCCCGCGCAGCAGGCACACTGTGGCCCTCCATCAACCCTCACTCAACAACCCCACGATGACCATCCACCCGCCGCATCACGCCCAGAGGCCCACAAGCCTCTCCAGGCCTGGCCCATCTAGGCCTGGTCAACGCCGAAGGCCTCCCGCAGCTGCTGCTGCTTCTTGCTGGGCCGGCCGCGCTTCTTGGGCGCCGCGGCCTCCGCCGCCGCCGCCGCCGGCTGCTTCTCCGCCGCCTTGGGCTCCTCCGTCACCGGCGCCGCCACGCGCCGCACGGGCTCGCGGCGCGCGCCGTTCTGCGTCGACGTACGCGTACGGGTGCGCGTGCGGCGGGGCTTCTCCTCTCCCGCCGCCGCCGCCGCCACAACCGGCGCCGGCGCGGCCTCGCCCTCCGCCGCAGGGGCGTCCGCCGTCTTGATGGGCTCCCGCCGGGCGCTGCTCTTGGCGGCGGTGGCGCGCGTGCGCTTGGGGGCCATGGCGGCGGCGACGGGCACGCCCAGCTCCAGCTCGCCGTCGGCGGCGCCGTTGCCGTTGCCGACGGCGGCGGCGGCCTGGGCGCGGGCCAGGGCGCGCTGCAGGTCCTCGATGGTGCGGTCGCGGGACGCCAGCTGGCCGCGCAGCTCCTCGGCCTGTGGGGTGAAGGGCGGGTGGGGTTTGTGGTATGCGGGGTAAGGGCCTTGGTGGTGGGGGGCACAGCGCGGGTGCATGGGTCGCATGTGAGAGTCCAGCTATTGGGATTGCGTGCTTGAGACGTGCCACATCTGAGCACGCCTGCCAACCGCACAGATTACGCCCACGGAGCGGGAGGGGCCAAGGTTCCACGTCTGGGTTCCACGTCTGGGTGCATTGGACATTGTTGCAAGTGGCGGCACGTTGGATTGGCAAAGCGGTTTATGCCCGAGGGGCTTGAGTCTTTGGCTTGGCTACGACCGTGGCTTGCCCATGGGGCCCAGTGCGTGCCCAGCGGTTCAGCCATATTGCGACGCCGTGCGCTATTACTCCCTGGCACCCCCTGGAGGCCATAGCCAGCCATCGCCAGGTCTCACCTCAGCCGCCGCCGCCTGGGCCGCCGCCAGCTCGTTCTGTCGTCACGAATACACGCATGCGGGGGCAGGAGCCGGAGGCAGGGGCGAAGCGACGGTCAAGAGTGTGCGTACAGCATCGCTCGTGTGCGTCACAGCAGTGCACACAGCTACCAGTACGGCACAACCTGAAGATGCTGGATGTCCAGCCCTCGCAGCGGAGTCAGGTCCCAATGCCCGACGAGCAGTCAGTACGTTTTCTTGCAGGGGAATGCGCTCCAGTTCCGAGAGTGTAGCAGCTCAGACACGCCCCCCGTCTCGCACCTGCAGGTGCGACACCTGCTCCTGCGCGGAGGACGCGCCAGCCTTGATCGCACGTGCCTCCTCAATCTCAGACTGTCAAGGCGGGGAGTGGCGGAAAGGGTTCAGCTTCAGCTAGTTATAGAATTCACACACAGCCTCGGAAAGCCTTGAAGCAGCTATGCCGGTGTGGGGCCCACAAACAACTACAACGGCACCCAACAAGCCGAGATCTCAGGACCCACCATGAGGCCGCTGATCTCCGACTTGAGCGCCTCCGCCTCCGCGCGGAACTTCGCGGCGCGCATCTCGTTCTCGGCGTACTGCGAACAGGGCAGGGTGCGACAGGGCAGGTGGGGCGGCCGTGAAACGCGAGCAACGTGTGTACGACCAGGGGGGCCGCCATGCACCGGTACGCGTGGCCTTCTCCACAGGCTTGGGACGACTGGCGCTTCACACCCCCACCACGACGAAAGCAGTCCCAGCCTTATGATTGCACAGCGCGACATGCAGCCTGCCGCAGCACGTTGCCGCGGTGGCAGCACGGATGCACGTGTGCACCCACCTCGCGGCGCGTGGCTGCGCTCTGCTCCGTCAGCCTGACCAGGTCGGTCTTGGACTTGTCCGCCACACGCACCAGCTCGGCCTCGCGGGAGGCGGCTGCCTGCGGCAGACCAATACAGCACGTACGTCACGTCCCGACACATGCCCTCAACACAGCCTGTGCTGCCACGGCCAGGAATCCGGGCGCTGCCTCAGCGTTGCAGCCGCCTTTCCTGCCTTCAGCTCTATTCCTCCATCATCACAACCCCGCCGGCCATGATTGGGCCTGCCTTGCTCACAGCACCCAGCTGTTTCACTCTTGCTCACCCGCCTGCACTGCCCGCCTTCCCACCCCTTGCCCTCCGACCCGCCACTCCCAAGCTTCCCGCCAACCAGCCCCCTTCCACACCTTGACTTTGGCGTCCAGCTCCTGGCCCTTGCTCTCCCAGGTGCTCAGCTTGGCGGCCAGCTCGGCCACGCGCGCGTCGGCTGCGGCGGCGGCCTTGCGGGCGGCCTCAGCCTCGGCACGCAGGGAGGTCAGGTCATGGGCGGCGCGCTCAGCCTCCTGCATGATACATAAACGGAACACGGAATTGCTTGGCGCTTGAGGTCAGCACCTACCCGGGGTCAGCGCGGACAGCGGCGGGTGCTGCCCCCTGCGTGCGAGCGCAGGCCAGCTGCGGCCTCCACGGAGCAAATATGGAAAGCCGAACAAGCAGTTCCCAGTGCAGTGCAGGTTGCATGACCCGCCCGTCCGCCCCTGCGGCGCGTTGTCCCCCAAGGAACGGACACCAGCCGTCCCCGCACGCGCGCACCTGCTTATAGTGCTGCGCCTTCTCGCGCTGCTTCTCGGCCTGCGCGGGCAGCAGGGGCATGCCGGCGCGGTCATTGGGACCTGACAGGGGGTATTGTACCTCACACAAATAGCATAGTTAACACAACGCCGCACGGCATGCGTGGCTTAGCCGGCCACGAGCACACAGCACGCCGTGGTGAGCTGCCAACGCGATGGCGCAAAGACGGCGACATGCCGCCCAGGCCCGGACCCCGCCGCCCACCTGCGCCTGCGCCTCCCGCAGCTGGCCCTGGCCGTCCACCAGCTCGCGGGCGGTGGCCTCCTGGCTGCTCTTGAGCGACTTGGCGGTGGCCTCCAGCTTGGAGTAGCGCTCCTGGAAGGGTGAGGCGGAGGGACACAAGTTGGCGGGGCGGCTCAGGTGCGGGAGCGCTGAAGCTCCCGGCACCGCAGAAGACAGACCAGCAGCACCGACAGACACCTGGAGCCCTCTTCAGCCCCCACACGCCATGCGTGTACCTGCCTTGCCCTGTTGACACAACCCTTGCGCGCCTCACACGGCCGCCGTACGCATGTGTGCACCCCTGTATCCGCACCGCCCTCCGTCCAGAGCTATCGACACTCGTCGTCGACCTGCGTACAACATGCCACCCCGACGACACACCCACGTGTGCACACGTGCAACGCGCACCCGCACCCACCTGCACCTCGTCCAGCTCGGTGCGCAGCGTGTGGCGGGCGCTGCGCTCCGTCTCCAGCTCCGCCTGGAGGCACACGCACGCACAGGGGCACCGGCATGGACGTGGAACCGTTGTATGAGAGTACGGTCGGGTGCCACAGGCTGGGCATGCAGCTGCAGCACTCCATCTCCAGCTCAGCCATTAGCGCTTAGTGGCCCGTGCAGCTCGACGCCGTGCACAATGCACCCCTTGAGTGAGGAGTGACGAGACGACACCAGGAGTCCGTTCGTGTCCTCAACGGTGCGCTCCGAAGGTGCTTCCCAGGGCGGTCATGTGTGCAGCGCCCAAGGCCCCCCGTGCCACCCTCGCCCCACGTCCCACCCCGTCCCATGCCAAAATATCTTCACAAGCACGCGCTCCCCTGCCGACGGCGGTGTGCCGGTGGTCGGTCAGGAGGTCAGGGGCGCATTCGTACCCCTCAGTCCTGCCTCACCCCATTGCACCCCAGAGCAGGCACCCATAGCCACAGCCGCCCCTACCTCGGTGCTGTTGAGGTGCTCCGCCAGGCCAGTAAGCTGGGAGTGTGTGTGCCCCTGGGTCCTGCCTTCCCTCACCTCACCTCACCTCACCCCAACACACCCCAACACACCCCACAACACGCACGCGCCCCTGCCCCCACCTCGGTGCTGTTGAGGTGCTCCGCCAGGCGGTCCATCTGCTGCTCCAGGTCGCGCACACGGGCCTGGCTGGCCTGCAGGCGGCAGGCGGGCAGGGCAGGCGGGGCAGCAAGCGCCGTCGGCCGATTACTGCTTGCAGGAGAGGTGCTCCCGTGCGCAGGAGACCCTCGATCGTCCCAGCAACCGCATACCTGTCCTTCCGTACCCAGCCTACCCATTTTGCCGCCATGTCCGCTTCCTGCAGCACTTGACAGACAGGCTCCTAATCATACGGTACGCTGCCCGTCCCCTTTGCTTGCCCCTTTTGCCCCCCGTCAACGACACCCTTCGAGCCTTCCCTCCGCGTTCCTCCGTCTTGCCTTCCACGGGAGCCACCCCGCCATCCTAGCCCTCCCCAGCACCCGCTAGCCACCAGCTCCGCATGACGCCAGCAGCAGCCCCACCTTGACCTCCGCCGCGCGCGCGGCCGCCGCCGCATCCAGCTGCTCCTGCGTCTCCGCCAGCTGCTGCCCCAGCTCCGCCACGCGCTGCTCCGCCGCCGCCGCGTCCGCCTGCGCGGTGGCCAGCTTGCCGTCCGTGGCGGCCACGCGGGCCTGCAGCGCCGCCACCTGCGACTGCAGCGCCTTGCCGCTGCTGGCCTCCGTCTGCAGCTCCATCTGGTGGGCGATGGAGGCAAGGGGAAAGAAGGCGAATGGTGGTAGTCGGTGCAGATAGAGGCTTGTCACGTGCATGGCTGAGGGTCTTGGTCTGGCGGCTCCAGGAGCACATCCTGGACATACGCCACCCTTGACGCAAGGTTGCAACCCTGCATCCCGACGTCGTCTGCAAAAGACCATCGCTTCCGCACGAGCACCCCCGCCTCGCCCCTCTCCCTGCCCGCCTGCCCTTTAGCCCTCCGTCGTGCCTCTCGACGATCCGTAGATGCAACCCCTGACTCCATTTCCTTCCCTCACACACCCACACCTTGTAGGCGTGCAGCTGCTCCGTGGTGCGGTTCAGCTCGTCCTCCAGCTCAGTCACGCGCTTCAGCGCCGCAGCCGACTCGCGGGCAGCGGCCTCGTTAGAGGCCTGAGGGAGGGACATGAAAGGTGAGAGGACGGAAGAGTTATGCTCCTGCGCGGCGGTTATCACCGTTTAATAACACCAGTAAATGCCTCGCCAGAGGCAGCTGCACGGGCCCCCCTCCGACCGGTCAAACAATGAATCTTTACTACATCCGAGTAGGTCATGTTTAACTCGCAGTGCATGGCCCGTTGCAAGAGTACGACGCGCCTACCTGCAGCTCCGCCAGGCGCTTGCGCTCGGCCTTGAGCTCGGCCTCCAGGCGCGCCTTGTCCGCCGCCAGGGCCGACCCGTGGGCCTCCAGCTCCGCGATGCGGCCCGAGCTTGCCTCCAGCTGGGACTGCAGCTGGCCCACCTGCAGCAGCAGGACACGGCGCACGTGCTTGTTGTGTATTGTTAAAAGTGCTTGGCGTTTGAGTGCAACGAGTGTGCACATGCGTGCGAACCACGGCGGCTGGCAGGAGGGCCGTCTGGTGAATGCTGATGGAGCATGGGGGCCCGCTGTGTCAGTTTCCGGCCCCGTGCCCCAGCTTGCAAATGCGAAGTGCCCCAGAGTATCCCGCCCACCCCACTGCCTCACGACATCTTGTCCAACCTATATGGCCCCGCGACCCTTCCAACCTGATGCCTGTACCCACCCGAACCCGCCCTTCCCGCTGCCCAGTCCCTTGTCCCCAGCCACACCCCCGACCCTACACGGCCCCACCCCACCTCGCAGCTCCCCTGCGGGGTGCACTTGTTCCCGCAACGTGCGTGACCATGCCACAAGGCGCAACACTCCCCGCGCCAGCCCCCGCTGACGCATCACCTTCACCCGTGTCGCAACCCCCATTCTCATGCTGCTCGGTCAAATGCGAGCCTATCTCAGGGCCGTCGTGCATACATACGGGCACTACCACAGGACGCCCGCGCCCCACCCCCCACGCCCCCGCACCTGCTCCTGCAGCTCGCCCACGTGCGCCTCCGCCACCGCCACCTGGTGCTGCAGCGACAGCACCTCCTCCGACTTGGCCGCCACGTCCGCCTGCAAGCGGAGGGACCAGGAGGGGCCAACCGTGCCCGGCGGGGCGCGATAAGTGACCGGATGGACATACCTTCATGACGTGTTTCAAGCGTCTGGTTGGGGGGCGGGGACATGTGCAACGCATGCCGTTCCACCCCCTACCTACCCCAACCCCTCCAGGAATTCCAACTTCACGCAAGATAGCCCAGCCCGCCTCTAGCTTCGCCACCTGACCCTGCTCTCCCTGCCCACCGTCCAGCACCGTCCCACCGATTCCCCGCCCCCGTCACCTGCACATGCCTCCCATCCCAATCCCATTGCCATTCCATTCTCCATCTGCCTCCCTGCAACCCCTGCAACCAGCTCAAGCCCACGGCACCCACCTCCAGCTTGGCCGCCCTGCTGCGCGCCTTGCCCAGCTCCGTGCGCGCCCGCGTGCCCGCCTCCTCCGCCTGCGCCTGCAGCTTGGCGGCCTGCTCCGCCTTGCCGCGCGCCTCCTTGAGCGCCTTCTCAGCCTCCGCCTTCTCGCGGGCCAGCGCCTGGGCCAGGCCCTGCGCGCGGGCGGTGGCGGTGGCGGCGCGCTCCGACGCCTCCCTCTGCTGAGCCACAGCCGCCTCCAGCTGCAGATAAAGGTCATGCACGGACGAGCTGTCACTCGTGTATGTATTCCTGGTGTGCTCGTGTTGGGGGTGCACTGCTGCTGTATGGTGACGCAATAAACGCCCTGTAACCCCTGCGCCGCGTCCGTCACACCTCGTTTTCTTAATCAACATCCTCATCCAAGCCCCCACATCACGCACACACCTACACCCGCGCCCACCGCTTCGCGCGCGCCCACCGGCTTGGCCGCTCGCCCTACCCCGCGGAACCCCACATCCGACACCCAACGGGGTGACCCACACACGCACACCTGCACGCCCCTATGACCATCGCACCCCATTCGCGTGTGCACGCACTGGTCCGGTCCGGCGCGCGCTGGGGACACAGATGGTATAGCTTACAGCTTTCAGCAAGAGCAGCTGGGCGGAGCTTCTACACTCCCGCCGCCTACTCAGCCCATCGCCTCAGAGCGTCTTCTCCCTCCGGGGTATGGCCGTGAGTGACCTTTTCCTGTTTGTCTGCTTGTAAGGGATTCTATACCATTCCCTGCACCGCATCCGCTGCACACCTGCACGCCCCCTACCTCTGCGCGCGCGTCCACCAGCTTGGCCTCAATGGCCGCCAGCTGCTGGCTGGTGGCCACGGCCCGGGAGTCGGCCACGCGCGCCTCTTGCTGCGCGCGGGACAGGTCAACCTGGCGCCGGGACAGCTCCTCCTCCTAGGGGACAAGGGCAATTCGAGAGGTGTGCCACGAGGCGCACAAGACTTGGCCGTAACCTCACACAGATCATGAAGACACCACACGCACGACCAGTAATTCATCATTGTACCTTGACACAGAGACAGCCGGTCTTCCTTCCACGTCAACAGCCGGCAGCACCCCACCTCCCAACCAACTCCCGCCTGTTGCCACATTCCCACTGTCGTTCGCCACCTCCTGTTCTGCCGGATCCGGACCTGTTTCAGAACGAAACCCCGAGCGCCTCAACCAGGGCACCCCGTCGTCCCACCTTGGCTGCCAGCTCCTTGCGCAGCTTGGCGGCCGCCGCCTTGGCGCCCTCCTGCTCCGCCGCCAGCCGGGCCTGCAGCGCAGCCACCTCGCCAGCGGCGGCGGCCTGCGCGGCCTTGGCGGCGGAGACGGCGGACTCAGCATACGCGGCGGCCGACTTCTGCGGGGCGGGCCGGACAAGGGAGGCAATGAGGAGGGCAGGGCGAGGGGCGTGGGGGAAAGCGGGCTGGATTCACACGAGCTGGTGCGTAGGGAGTGAGCCACGGTGGAGGGGGAGTGAAGGCGTGCCAGGTGAGGATGCATGGTGGTGTGGGGGACGACGCGTGGAACCTTGTGATAACGCGTGGGAGTGGCCGCCGGACATGTGGGGTGAGGAGGGCCGGCCACCTGCCACTCTGCATAACAGTATATCAGCAATCTACTGCGGCAATGGGTGTGCAGATGCCAAGCAGCAAGGTTATATCCTGTTGTGTCTTGGGTTTGGGGATGGACGGTATAGATGGGTGCAGGATGGGCGCCTGGAGTGCACACCCCCGCGCATGGCCACCGCAAGCAGTAAGCGCAGCCCTTGAGCTATGAATATTGTGGAGACGTTTGTGCACGTTGGAATACAAGGCCCAAATTGTTATTACAAGTATTTGTGCTGCATACAGCACCACAACGCTCAGGACGTTTGCCACAGGTGCTAGGGCTGCTGCCCCAGCAAAGGCGCCAGCAGTAAGGACACATGGCCAGCCTCCTGCACGCGCCCCCCGCCTTCGTTCACCACTCAAGGCTTCATACAAGGACATGAGCTTGCACTGCAGCTGTCTGAGCGTGGAATGGGCTACGAAATGCGCACCTGCTCATTCCACTTGACGCCGAAGAAGGCAGCAAGGCCACCCGCAGCCAGGGTCGTCAGCGTGGGCAGGACAGAGCCGCCCGACTTCGCAGCCTCAGCGGGCTGGGCAGGAGCAGCAGCAGGCGCAGACGCAATAGGAGATAGCACCTCCTGCGCGGGGGCAGCTGACGGCGCCTGCGGATGCGAGCAGTCGCGAGGTTGGGAGGGAATCGCGGGGGTCTGTGGACAGGCCTTACTCCTCGAGGGCAATCGAGGCTGCTCGTTCTACAACATATAGAATACAGCATGGAAATTGTCAAAGTGAATAGCCAAGCATGTTCGGTTGGTTTTGCAAGCAGTCGGAGGGCCCCATTTCCCGCGCACTGTGCAGTCTCGCACCTCTGGAGCGTTCATGGGAGCCCTGGCCCCAGCCACGCCTGACATGCCCAGCAAGAAGGTTGCAAGGCTGCCAATCATGGCAGACCTGCGGCCCAGCATCGTGCGCTGCTGGTCCTGGGCATTCAGCTGGCACCGCACGACGACGGGCCGCCGAGCGCCTGCGCCAGTGCTCCGGCGCAGGCGGGCTTCATGCTGCAGCGACTGACTCAGCATCTTCAAGGGCGGAGGTCTTGTAGTGGGGTGTTGTAGGCGTGTCGCTTGGAGTGTCGCTTTCCCCAAATCACTTGGCCCCTAGACAAGCCCTAGTAAGCAACCCAAATAACACACAAGAGTAAAAGGTATGCCAGTGTGAGTGCAATTGCGTACAAATGGGGCAGGCCCGATCCCAACATTTGGATGAGGCGCCCATGCCAATCGCCAGCTCACGAGCCCCGTGGTGTTGAACATGTTGTAGTGAAAAGCAAATCCTTCTACTTATTTGTCACTTCCTGTCCAGCTGTGGTTGGTTTGGAGCTCTGCCTCGTTCCTCGCGCGCCAGCCCAAGACGTGCTGGGTCCGTGCCCCACTCACACGTCACAGCCCTCCCCTCCAGTCCTTGGCCCTGAACCGGCCGCTGGCGTGATTGCATCTCGCAAGGCTGTTGGCAGTTGTAGCCATGTCCTGACGTGGAGAGTAGGACGCGTGCCGGCGTTGCGACAGTGCCCGTACGTCCTTACGAATTGGAATGATGGCACGCTTAAGAGGCGAGACAGCCTGCAGGCCTACACGTCGACATCTATGCTTATGAGACGCTGAAGTGCTGATACCATCCCTTACTGCCAATACAGCTCAGTCCCTTGCCCTGGAACTCGTGCACCCTCTGTAGCTCTTCATCGGCCGTGCGTGCTGTCTCACTAAACGGAGCCCGACCATATTTTTCTTGAGCGTTGTGTCCGTTCTGCCGAACTTGGTGCGCGATCGCGGCTTCCGCGAGCCCGTTTGGCAGCTTCTGCCGGCAGCTGCTGCCGGTTCTATCTCGGAGAGCGGGCAGCGCAGCATGGGCAACCAAGCATCGCTTCCTGAAAAGGCATACAGTGCGGTGCAAAAGAATGACGTGGTCGCCTTTACGGTATGTGACGATGTCAAGCTGAACAGGCTGGGAGACCAATGTTGGGCCCAAGCGGATGCCTTGCGCGCGATAACCTAAAGCTGTATATAGTAAGGCAATAATATGCGCATGAGGCTGCTCTCTCACCGCACAGCATGCGGATTGTGAGCACGCCGTTGTAGGCCCAAGGCCCCGCCTGTCGCACTGGGAAGTTCACCCGGCGGCACACACTCGCATAACCAAGCATCTTGCACCAGTTGGCAGTGCAGCACTGCCGCGCACTCGTTTTATTCACGCACGCTGCTGACAAGGCCCTGCGGCGCGCTCACACACGCATCCCTGCTCAACCTGCGCAGCACCTGGTCCCCGCCCATTGCGGACACAGCCCTCGTCCCAATCCGCCCCCCTCCCGCCGCAAACTCTATTCCCCCCTCCTGAACCTGCACCTGCCCTTTTCATTTATCGGCCACCAGGCGTTAATGAATGACTTGGAGCGGCACCGTCCCGGCGACGCCGCGGCCCGCGCCCGCGTGCTGGAGCACCGTGACAAGCACGGCCGCACGCTGCTGCTGGTGGCGGCGGCAAAAAACCATTTCCAGATCATGCAGCAGGTGTGGCCATGGCCAGACCGCGGTGTGTGTAACGCCCATTAGCTTGCTGCCCCTAAGTCGCCCATGCGGCCATTCTACCGTGTGCCGGTCCTGACCCTACCTGCCTTTTCCCAACTACTGCACGGCCTCAAGCCTGCTCCACTTGTGCCTGATCAGCTCCCTGGCTAAAGATCGTCCCCTGCCCTTCCCCGCCCGGTCTCACCGCGCCCCACGCACGCAGCTCATCCGGCTGGGCGCCAACGTGCACTACATCAATCCCAGCCGCGAGGCCCCCGGCGGCGCGCTGCACGAGGCGGCTGCGCGGCGGCACGAGGCGGCGGTGGACCTGCTGCTGGCGGCGGGCGCCAACCCCTGGGCCGCCAACGCATCGGGCCGCACGGCGCTGGAGGAGGCGGTGCTGGCGGGCCACACGGGCGTGGTGCGCGCCATGGAGAAGCACGCAGACTACTGCGGGAGGGTGGGCGTCAAGGTGGGCCGTGGGCGGAGGCGGGTGTGGGTAGCGGTGGGGGTGGGGGTTTGTTGTACGGGCGGGCGCAGGAGGAGGCTTCGTCGCCTGTGAGGCGAAGCGAGAATGACCTAGCATGACCGGCGTGCGGACATGGGCGAGACGTTAGCTGGTTGGAGCTCCACGTAGCCACGTGCCGCCCGCCCCCGCAGAGCCGCACAATGGGTGGCATGTCATCTAAGTACAAGGAGCGCTGGGCCGTGATCATGCCGTACTACCCGTACGGCTGCAAGGAGCCGTACCCGCCGTCGGCCGGCAGCAGCGCTGGCGGCGCGGCGGCGGGCCCCACGGGCGGCTCCGCCATCTCGTCAGTCACAGGAGCGTCCGTGTCGGGCGGTGGCGGCGGCGGGATGCAGCGCAGCGGCAGCGGCGCGTTGCGTGTGCGGCGGTGCCTGTGGCTGTACAAGGACCGCACCGCCATCAGCCCGCGCTGCCGGCTGTGGGTAGACGGCTGCAGCGTGGTGACCCATGGGCCGGGAGGCACGGAGGCGACTCTGGTAGGTGGACCGCGGGGGGCCCATGGATCTGAGGGGTGTGCGATGGCTTACGCCTGATTGTAGGCGGCATAACAGGGAAATCGGGTACCCTCCTTACGCTACAAGGAGTTGATAGTAGATGAAGCTCAAGCAGCCGCTTTCCTTCCAAGCCAATCACGCACGCTGCCGTTGCCATGCATTTTCCATCGCCAATGTTTTCGGTCCTCATTCCCCGTGAATCCACACGAGCTACCTCTTGTCCGAACTCAACCCACTGCCGGGGTCGCCGCTGGCCCGCTTAAGGCTTTGCTGCCCACGCTGTGCGCGCCCCCGAATCACCCCCACGCCCCGTCCCCCGCAGCGCCTGCACACCTCCCACGCGGAGCCAGTGGGCAACGTGGCCACCAAGTTCGACAGGTACGGCAGCTGCCCGGCTGACAGATGTACTGAAGTCTGCGGCCAGCATGTGTACGGCAGCACACGCGTGTGCTGACTATAAGCATGACTGTGCAGCCCCTTGGCCAGCAGCGCTTTGTGGCCTTGGTTGCCAGCCCCGTCGTGCCTTGACCCCAGGCCCCACGCCCTGTCTCCCATCCTCCATCCGCGCACCCCCAGGGGCTACTGCGTCTTCCTCCGCCCCGCCGACCTAACCGCCAGCTCCACAGCCGAGTACCACCGCTTCATCCGATCGCTAGGGGGGGCGCCCCCGGGCCCGCCCCCTGGACCCCCGGGCTACCCTGTGGACCCGCGCACCACACCCCCAGCAGCACCAGCCCCGCCCCTGCCTCCACCGCCTCCTCCCGGCTCCATCCCCGCCACCCCACCCCCGCACTTCTACCCCACTGTGCCCACGACCGGCGGCTTCGGCCCAGGGGGCGCAACCCTGGGCCCTGCGCATTCCTACCCGTCACCCTACTCCCAGCCGCCCCCAGGAGCCCCGCCCCACCTGCCCGCCGCCTACAGCTACACCCCTACGACGCCACCTAACACACAGTCTCCCGCAGGTGCGGCTGCTGCCTCCCCTGGCACGCTGTGCCCCATGGCGTCGCCGCTAACACACTACCAGCAGCAGCGGACGTCGGCAGGGACCCCAGGCGGCACCAGCGGCAACGTCGCAGGTGGCAGCGGCCAGCAGCAGCACTCGCGGCTGCAGCCGGCGCTGCAGCGGCCGCCCGCTGGCGGTGGCCCAGGGGTGCAGCAGCAGGGGGGTGTCACGTGCAGTGGTGGTCCGGGACAGGGCCCGGCGCGCGGGGACGTCATCATCGAGGGCATGAATGCGCTGCCGGTGAGGACGGTCACGGCGGGCGGGCCGCATGTTGTACTCCGCCTTGCATGTGCTCCTGTCCGGTTCTTGAACCGAAAGCGTCATGTCCCTGCTCGGTCGCCCGTACGGGTACCCGTGCGTATGGTGCGGGTTTGGTCCTCCGAACCACCTGTCTCACGCACCAAGCCCTCCTTGGCTCACACCCTCTCCCGCCCCCCGCCCCCAGGGTGAGACGGACGAGGACTTCGCCGCCCGCCTGGCCTCCGCCATCAGCGCCGCCACGGGCCACTCGCAGGACAACCTGCTGCCCGTCGGGGCCTCCTCCGCCTCCACCACCTCCCACGGCGACCGGCCGCCCCTGGGCCCCGCGCACGCGCACGCCCAGCAGCAGCAGCAGCAGCGCCACACCGCGCCCAGCGCTCCCCCCGCCACGACACCCCCGGCCCACCAGCCCCACCACAGCGACCCCGGAGGCGCTGCTGGGGGAGGCATCCTCCCGCCCTCCCTCGACACGCTCATTTCCGTACAGCCGCCATCTGCAGGACAGCAGCATCCGCCGCCCGCCACCGGCCGTACGGACCAACTGATGGACCAGCTGGACTCGGATGCGGTGTATGCATTCGTGGCCACGGACGCGGCGGCCCGGGCCAGGCTCCAGGGCCAGGGGCAGCAAGCAGCACCAGGAGCTGGTGCGGGGTCGGGGCACGGGCGGTCCCACAGCCACATGCCGTCCGGCAGCACTGGAATCATCGCAGTCGACGACGGTGACGCCGCCCCGTCCGCCCCCCTGGCCCCGCCCACGCTGCTGCCCGCTGTCCAGGCCCCCGCCGCACCGTACCCTAGCCCCGCCGCGTCGTCCTCCGCCCCGCTGCTCAACGTCGGCCCCGCTGCCCAGACCAGCGCCACCGCTGACCCGCACGCGTCCGCAAGCCGCCCCCACGCCCCCGAGCCCGACCCCGAGGCCGACATGTGCATCATCTGCCTCAGCGAGCCGCGCGAGGTGGGCTTCCTGCATGGCGACTCGGTGCACCGCTGCGTGTGCAGGGGCTGCTCGGTGCATGTGGCGGTGGGCGCGCCCTGCCCGCTGTGCCGCCGGCCAGTGGAGCGCGTGCTGGGGGTGTACTAGGGCTAGGGAGGCTCTTGCCACGCAGTACCTTTTTTGACGCAACGCGTATTGATTATGAAGAGTGTTGCTGAGGGCGCCGTGGTGCTGTGACGCTTGGTGGAGGCGGCTTCGTGTGGGGTGCTGCGTAAGCATGTGCAGAGTGTTCACGGGGTTCTATGAATCTAGAGCACAGCATTTGCAGGCCCTTGAATATCACCGGTTCGTATGTAGGCGGTGGAGGGGTCTCTGGGGGTGGCGGCAGGCAGTCTCTGCAACTGCAGGGATGGGCAGGGGTCACGTCAGGTTGGGTAGGGCAGTGGTAACCAGGTTGGTGCAGGACGCTGTTGGTATGGACCTGAGGTTAACGTGTGGGGCGCCGCATACACGTTGGGTAATCGTGTTGCTGGTTCTGGGCGATACGTCCTGACCTGATTGAGGGTCGTAGATGCATCAGATGCAACAGATGCTGCAGGCCTGCTGAGCTTGACTGGTCCTGCCAGTAGGGAAAGGCAGCTGAGCTCCGGGCTTGGGATTGGCTGCTGGTGGTCAGTGGCGGCAGGTGACAGGTAAGGTGAACACGGGCAGGGCAGGTGTGTCAGCGTAGAACGTGCATGGCACAGGTGCTGGGTCCAGCTGCTGGGTCATTCCTACAGTCAAGGCGCTGGTACATTGATTGCTTCTGTGGGTCATTCTTCCCCTTTGAGATTGCCTCTCTTTTCAGGTCGCATCTTTCGTGACTTTCCTTTGTGCGGGTTTGCATGCTGCTGCGTGCTGGCGGTGCAGTGGGGCAGGCTCATCCCTGATGGCGCAAGACAAGCCACGGTGCAGGGTGCACCAGGGCTCTGACCACTTTCTTCCACAGCCCGCATTTGCCCTGGTCCCTCTGGCTAGGGGTGCAGACGATGTCTAAGGGCCGCCCCGGGAGCAAGCCGCTGCACAGGTTTTTTCTTTGGTTGGGTTGATATTGCGTCGGCATAGTGTTGCATGATTGGTCCATGCCAGCTGTGCAGTTGACCTGGTACGAGATTGTATGTGCGTGTTGGCCATTGACTGCTTAAGCTTAACGGGCTTGCGGCCCACGGCGCCGTCATGGTGGTTCGTACTGGTAACGACCAACCTCTCTGCTACTCCCTCAGGCCACACAGACCCACGCCAGACAGTACGGTGCCAGCATGATCGCAGTACAAGCAAGTCCGCAACGTCTATTGTACAGCTGTCGTGCAGTAGGAGCCGCAAGGAGAAAATTGAGGCGCCCAGTAATCCACGTGTTAGGATACATACGGCATGTAAGACATACATGTGACATGGGATGGGTACCCGCAGCACCCCCGGTCTCCGCCTGGTTCTTGCCGGCTCCAACAGGCTGGCTCGAACGGAGTGCAGTAGCGGCAGCAAGCACCTCGCCACCTAGTCTCAAATTGTCCCAGGAGGGCTTGCCAGCACCAAGCCAACCTGTCGCCCGCGGCCTGCCTCATGTGGAACACGTACTAACAACACACCGCATGTCAGGAGCAAAGGCGAAAGCTGAATCTCCTCAGGGCTCAGTCAACCCAACCTAGCGCACAACAGTATACCAGCCTGCAGGGGTGGCACGACGGCAGCCTTTGCAGGCCGCGAGCGTCTGCAAGCAGCTGAGGTCAAAACTGTGAACCGTGGTGGTCACGCAAAACAATCAAACAATTTATGACAGCTGCTCGCCATGAAGAGGATGCTGTTTCAACCAGCAGTACAGTACTTGGCAAGGCCCCTTGCTGATTGCAAAGTCTGACTCCCACTGCGTCCACAGGACATTCAACTCCTCCAAGCCCAGATGCTGCAGTTGCCCATCAGAATGCGGTGCGAAGGGAGCGCAATGGTACGGTATGCATGAGGACATGGGCACGTCGACAGCTACCAGCATTGGGGAACTAAGGCTGTTCCAGCGTGCACATTCTACTGAGTGTGCATCGAATTAGAGTACATCACGGAAACGGGGAGGACTTCACGCAGGCACGCACGGACCCAAGCACCAAACTGGCTACCTACCTCTGCCTTTCCTTCAATTCACTGTTGGTACCGGTACATAACGGCGCGTGGACGTACCATAGCGCACGAGGCTTGGACTCCAGCCGTCATAGACAGCTCACAACTGGACCGCCGTACAAGCGTGCGAAGAACCGCCACACTGCCACAACCCAAGGCCACCCTAGCAATCCAGCAACGTCAACTGGCGCTGCCTCGCCCGCGCCATGGCCGAGCTACCGTACGACGCCGTTGCTCCCATCCAGCGCTGCACGTGCGCAACACCATATCGGCCACAGCACCTGCACCCAGAGGTGCTGTCCTCTGCACCCTTCTGCACGTCTCTAGCAAGCTGCGATACATGCCTGGATGTCCCCATTCCCTTCCCCCGCCCTAGGCGAGCATCGCATCAATGTCAGGGTCTCAGCCGGCCCAGGTCGCATGGAGCCCCCTTGAACGCGCCTCGCCAGAGGCTTGGCCAGCGAGTGGAGCGTTCTACGTGGCGCTACTGGCTCTGCTGCAGCTGCACCCACAGCTGCTCCATCTTCTGCTGCTGCTGCTGCAGCTGCGCCTGCAGCTCGTGCCACCGCTCCAGCTGCTGCCTGGCGCGCTCCAGCAGCGCACACCGAGAGCGGAGCGCGTCCCGCTCCGCCTCCACCTCGGTCAGCCTGCCCCGCACCTCTGCCACCTGCCTCTGCGCCGTCTGGCGCGCATCCTGCTCCGCGCTCAGCTGCGCCTGCATCCCTCCAAGCCGCTGTTCAGCCTGGGCAGCCCGCTCCTCCAGCCGCTGCTGCTCCACTTCCGCCGCCTTTTTCTCCCGCTCCAGCTTCGCGACCTGCGGCGTGCGGAAAGTGAAACGTCAGTTGACTGGGCCGAGAAAGCAACAACAGCTGGTATATATCAGTGAGGGTTAACAGCCCGAGTTATGGCCAAATAAGGCAACTGCACGGCCGGCTTAGCATGCAGCTACATGGACGTTGCTGCACTGCACGCAGGACGTGCTGGCAGCCCCACAACACGTGCCGTCTCGCGGACGTTACGCGGAGCGCCTGCTGTAACCCGCACACCCATACCACCGCTGCCGCAGAGCCCCGGCCACTCACCTCCTCGCACACCGTCCGGCGGTCCATCCGTGCCGCGTGCAGCTGCTCCACCAGCTCCCGCATCTGGGTGGTCACCTGCTCCAGGATGTCCACCTGCCTGGCCTCCGTGCGGCAAGGCCCCTGGTCCTGCTGCTGGTCCTGCTCCCCTGCCCGCCCCTGCTGTGGCTCCTGCTGCTGCTGCTGCTGCGGCGGCGGCGGCAGCGGCGCTGCTGCCGCGCCTAAGCCGTTGCTCAGGCGCCGGCCACTTCCAGCAGCAGCAGCAGCAGCAGCAGCAGCAGCGGCGGCAGCAGCAGCAGCAGCAGCGGCGGCACGGGCACCGGCGGCACCCGCACCAACCTCTTGTTGCGCCTCTTGCTGCGCCTGCGCCTGCTGTTGCGCCACCTGCTCCGCCGGCGCTTGCGCCTGGGCGTGTTGTTGCAGCGACTCCTGGTGCACCCGCTGTTGCGCTTGCTGTTCCGTGCGCCCCTGTCCTTGTGTCTGCTGCCGCCGCCATGCCGTACGCCTGCCGCTTGCATCCTCCGTCCTACCGACGCAGCCCTCTCCACCGCCTGAACCAGAGCCGTCCTCGACCTTCACTGCCGCAGCCTCCTTGGCTGCAGACCCTCGGCCAGAGCTCTCTGCGTCTGCTTCGCCTACCCCTCGCCGCACATCTCCCTCCGCATGTAGGGCTCTCGCGGCGTCCTGCACAAGAGGCGGGCCCTCCGCTCGCCCGCGCTGGTCCCCCTCCTCCTCCTCCTCCTCCTCCTCCTGCCTCAGCCGCTTCCAACCTCGCCCCACCGGCCGTCTGCCTCCGGACCCCGCCGCCCCAACCGCACTGGCAGGACCCGCCTCGCGCTTCACCCCGCCCGTCCTGGCTGCACTGCCTGCGCCTGCCGCGGCCCCAGCCCCGGCCCCTGCGGGCCCTCCCGCGACGTCCGCGGTCTCGTCGTACTGCATGGGCAGCATCCGCACGGCCCCCGCCTGCGGGTCCCACTCGCACCCCTTGGCGTGCTGCCCCACCGCCCTGCGGTACGTGACCACGCGCCGGTCGGTAACGCTGCCGGGCGGAGCACACGTGCCATGCCTGCCGTTGTCGTCCGCGCACGGCCACACGCTCCCGGGACCAGCAGCCGCTGCCCCCGCGGCCGCTCCGCCCGCGCCCCCGCCAGAAACGCCCTTGACCTGTGACCTGGCTGCTGCCCTTTCCTTTGCCGCTGCTGCTGGTGCGGATGCAGGTGCAGGTGCTGCCGCCGCCCTGGCTGCTGTTGCTATGTGCAGCAGCTGCAGGCGCCGCCGCACGTCCGGCGAGCCCAGCACCCCCTGCACGTGCGCGTCCCAGTGCTCCGTGCAGCAGCACCAAGGGCTGTCCTCGTGCGGCATGTGGGGCAGCCCGGCGCACCAGTAGTGGCAGGCGTTGAGGCAGGGCTGTGAGAAGACCAGGGGCTGGGAGTAGAGCAAGCTGTAGGGCTGGGCGGCTGGCTCCGCAGCAGCTGCCCGGGCGCGTGTTGACGGCCCTGCGCCGGTTGGGGGCGTGATTGGGGCTGCGACTGGGCCCGGCGGGGGCACCATGCTGCACACCAGCATGCCGGCGGCGTCGGCGGAGCCGCACACGGAGCACTTCGCGGCATCGAGCTGCTTGCGGTACTGGGCATACCTAGGCGCCGTTGGGGGGGGGTGGGGACATGGGCATGGGTACGGTGCAGGTAGGTATGGCATGCTATGGCTGACGTGTGGCACAGCTACAAGGCTCGGGGTGCTGAAGCCGTGTTGCAAGGCCCTAGCATGCCTGGCTAGGAGCTACGAGGGGCTACGTTAGACACCAGTCGAGCCAACGGTGCTAGGTGGTGAAGCGCAGGTCAGCCCCATGCGCCGCTCCTACCACCGGCGACGTTTGTGACTGCACACAGCGCACGCACCTGCGTCGCGTGGACAACCCGTCTCCAGGCACGGAGGGTTGGGCTTGGGGCGTCCCCGTGCCACCTGGAAGGCCAGAACTCTGTCGGGCCTCGGCCATGTTGTCCTAGGTCTGTAGCTGGCTGTTGACCGCCGGGGAGGTGCTGGGCGGCAGAGCTCAGGCAAGCTCCCCTGGCAGAGCTACCGTAACCAGAACGTTGCCCAGTCCTCACCCAGCTACGCCTGCGAATGCCGCGTTTGCGCGTCAGGGCTCTGGTATGAGCTCGAAGGTGCGCTGCAGTGTCGAACAGCTGTCCCCTGCCAACGCTCCCGTCAAGGGCTAACGAAAGCCACTAGCCGTCTCACGATCGATGATTAAGCCTTTGCATATAAGTCGAGAGGCTCTGCTTACTTGTTATCTCTATGTGTATTCTGAATGTGGCTTGCAGCGGGACTACCACAACTGGCTGAGTTTTGCGACAACAGTTGGCATTCTTGCCAAAGCAGGCGCCTTACGTCCAGTGTATTATGGACGACGATCTGCAGAAAGGTACAAAAGGCGTTGGACGGCCGAGCTAGCCTGCAGAGGAGTTCAGGTTGCGGGGGCCTCTGCGCGGGAACGACCGGAAGCGTGTGGCTGGGACACATACCTGACTATCAACCTATCTTCAGAACTTTACTGCACTAGCTTGTAGCTTATCGGTCGATCCGTGACGGGCGCGCACACACACACAGACACACACGCATGGTGGTATGGGGCTTGTTACGGTATCCGATGCACCCCCGGCCAGAGGCCACAGCCCGAAGGCTTAGGCTTAGGATTAAACTTATACGACCAGTAGTAGATAGAAGCAGCTGGGCTGTTTTCCTCGACATGTGACACGCTGTGTCGCACGGCCATGGGCAGGCGGTCCCTAGGACCCTGGCGAAGGGACTCCAGCACCCTCTTACGATCCCCTACGTAACCTTGTCAGCACGTCGCATCGTGCACGTTTGTAGTCAAGTTGCGCGCGCATAGGAGGCCCGTTCGCAACTTAAGGGACTTAGGAGTCATATTTGCATACGGTATGTGCCGAAGCCACACCGGGGTGCTGGTGCAGCCTGGCCGGGGCCCGCCGGGGCACCCTTTCTGCGTGGAGAACCAGAAAATTCCCAGCAGCGCACCTGAGTGCACCCCTCCTCAAATGCACGGGGGACGACAGGGGCATATGTACAGTGCCATGCGTCCTTGCTTTCACCATGTCCAAGAGCGGAGTCGGGGTCACCGGCTTCCGGAGAGCGACCTGCAACCGTTCGCGGCTCTTGAGCTCCCCGCGCAGGGGAACCAAAGCGCCTGCAACACCGCTCACGCGCACTTGATAGGCCATAATATCATTGCTTAGGTCAGATAATATCTGAACGTGCATCTCCCCTTTTCGCAAGGGCATGACGAGTCCAGGCGTCGCGGCTCGTGGTATCCTTGCCTCTGTGGCCCTTAGAAGCTGCGTGCCAGATGCGCTACAGAGTCATGTAAAGGACACTTGTTCCAAGGAATGACGTAACAACTTAAACCCTTAGTGGTTAGCTAGCACGTGGCTCGCGGCGCGCACTTACAACGGAGGTGTCTTAGTCCCAGTATGCAGCGAAGCTCTAGGCAAAGGCTGCATTGCGTTTACACGCAATGAGGCGGAGCAGCTGTTTGACGAGCGGGAGCTGCAGGAAGCCGAAGGAGGCCTGCTCGAGATGCAGGGTGAAGAGAGCGAAGCCATGCAGCTGTGGCGTTTCGGACAAACCAGGCGCCCGGAGGAGCATGACGACGACAGAGTCTGGCTCTGCCAGCACCTTGACCCGGAAGCAAGCGATCCGCCCCAGCCTCCACGGCAACAGTACTTGCTGTTCGGCGCAACCATATACGACTGGTTGCGCAGCAACTTTGCGGCAAGTGATGAGCACTGTGTGGAGCTGCGGCGCGGGGCTGGGGGCGATGTGGTGATGCGGCTTGTTACACGTGACTCATGGCAGCTGGGCTCGATGGAGCTGAGGGTGACGACAAGGCTGCAGTCACCCTCGGCTGCTGCTGCTGCTGCAGCAGCAGCAGCAGCGGTAGTGGGGGATACTGTGGTAGCGGCGGGGCCAGGAACGGAGGTGGTGGTTGCGATGGGGGCGGAGACACATGTGGGGGCGGGGATGGGAGCGGAGGCAGGAATGGTGGAGGCGGTGGGGATCGGGGTGGATATGGTGGCGGAGATGCGGGCGGGGACAGGAGTGGAGACAGGAATGGTAGAGGCGGTTGGGGTTGGGGTAGAGATGATGGCGGAGGTGGGGCCGGCACTGGGAGCGGTGGCGGAGGTGGGGCTGAAGGTCGGGAGGCTGGCGAAGACGGTGGCAGAGGCGGTGGCGGAGTGGCGGATGCATGATGCCGAGGCATGGACCAGGGCGGCAGGGGGTTTGGAGGCACTGGCGGAGGAGATGGAGGGCGTGGTGGCGGAGCCTGCGGCGGCAATGAAAGCGTTGGTGGGAACGGAGGTGGGAGCGGAGGTGGGGGCGCTGGCGACGGTGCGATTGGAGGTCCTGGGGGCCGAAACATGGGCTGCGGGGTTGGGGGCGATGGCGGAGGCGGTGGCTGAGGGGGAAATGGGGACGCGGGCGGAGGTGGACGTGGAGTTGGAGTTGAGGCGCCTCGAGGCCAAGGCACAGGGCATGGTGGCACGGGGGTTGACGACGCTGCTTGGCAAGGTGGCGGCGATGGCGGCGGAGGCGGTGCCGCTGGAGGGGTAACCGCAAAGCGGCAAAGGGGAATCGGAAACAGTCGGCCTGCATAGAGCGAGGTTAGCGGCGGCAACGGAAAGCGGGAAACAACTTAATACTTACCACCTGATACGTACCGGCTCGGTTCACGGCTGCGGCTGCGGCTAAGCGTGGCGTCGTGCTGGGAAACGCGCCGCTGACAACCCGGAACGCTCGCTGAAAGCTGGCTGGAGCTGACTGGCTGACTGAATGCACCCTCATGCCTATTGTCCCACGACGGTGCAAGCCGGCACAACGAACCCGCGCCCACCCATGTCAACCCGTCTCACCTGGGAACAAGGGCGGAAAGGGAAGGGGAAAAACGGAGGGATGAAAATACGTCAGTAAGATTCACATAAAGTAAGAGGGAAGCAAATGCACGCGGGCAGGGAATGCGCTGGCTGAGCTGGGCAAGGGTCGCGAGCCGAGGGTGCGAGGGCGACTTGGGTGAAAAATGGAAGTGTATGAGGGGATAAATAGGAAGGGTATGTGGGAATAGGGGAAGAGGTGCAGAGGGGTGGAAGTAAAGGCAGGTCAGGTGACACGGAAAGTACGACAAGTAACAGGGAAGCATGGGCAAGGGGACAGGGGGCCAGGAAGGCAGGCAGGCGGGGCGGAGCGGGGCTCGTTTGAGCTGCCGCTGGAGGGGGTGGGGGCGGGGCCGGGGGCGTGGGCGGGGCCACTGCCGCCCCCACCCCCGCCGCTCCCTCCAAACGCTCCTCCGCCTGCTGCTATGCGGCTGCCACTCAAGCGCCCGGCCAGCCCCGCGGCGGCCGCCGAGGGTCAGGTGGGCCGTGTGTCAGGGGCAGGGTATTGTATGGCTAGGGGCTGTAGCGGCAAATGCGGCCAATCTCAAGCGTATCATCTTGTGCCTGTTAGGCTTAGCCCTGTCAGTGGATATGCTAACAACGTGGGAGCCCTCCCTGGCAGTCCTGCAACTCTTTGTTCCCTCCTTTTTACACACACACTTTCTCCGGTCAACCCCTCCCCACAGAAGTACCGGTAGTCGCCGGCCTCTGCAGCTCCTCCGGACGAACGCACGCCCCCGCCGCCGGCCAATCCAAGCCAACGGTCGGGCGGACATATCTTCGAGATGGGCTTTATGTGGTGCTGGCATGGCTATTGTGTGGGCTGCGGGGTGTGCCGACCTGATGGGCACCTACCGCCGAGGCCTGGCGCCCGGTTGGCCAGGGACACGTGCGCGTGCGTGGGCTGCCTCGTAGGGCACCAGAGATGAGGCCATACCGTACGGTACGACAATGCTATCTACAATCTCAGTTCTACTGTACCATTGTGCTGGGTCTGAGAAGGGAGTGCCCAACACTTAAAGCCGCTTTGGTGTCTCCATACTTGTTGGGTTGCGAAAGGGGAAGGCGACTTCGTGATCAACAGCGGGGCATCGCAGCGTAATAGCACGGGCTTATTGCGTTCCGCTCCTACACAAGGTGGCAGGGACAGCTGGACATGAGCTTTTATGAGGGGTCCTGTGAATGCACGCGAGAGTCTGGTCATCAGGACTCGTAGGACGCCTCTTATAAACATCCTTGACGGAACGAACATTCAACGGACAGCTGCGACGCAACCCGCATGGCTCTCTGCGACACACACCCTAGCCGGGCTCACCCGCACACAAGGCCCGAGGGACACACCCGAGCTCCGCGCGGTTCGGGTACGGTCCAAACTGGGTTTGGGTACACGGCCGTAGGATGTGCGGCAGTGCGGGTCGATGCATGTAACAGCTGAGCAAATCCGGCACGGTATTGACCAGTATTGGCCTGCACTCAAAGGCTCTCGCATAGAGCGTTGGGCTGAGGGCTCTCGGCTGCGCAAGGGCCAATGGCGTGCAGCTGCAGGCTATCTGCAAGGCACCGTCGCAGACTCGCAGTGTGGCTGGCGCTCCTGCGCGCAGCATGGGTCCTGGAGCGGCAGCACGGCAGGAACCGCTTGGGACCCTTTGAGCTGTACGTAGTCGGCGGGCATACGGCCGTGCCTGGGTGGGTGGTGTTGGTATCACTTGGGCTCCTCCAGCAGATGTAGATGAACGTAGGTCAAGTTACATTACCCCTGTACATGACGGTGTCCTGGAGGGTTGAGTGGTGGTTTGGTGATGCTGGCAAGACGTGGAAGTCTGTACTGGTGCTTCCGTCTGGCGTAGGTGCACGGTAGGCGGGCTAGCGGGGGCGGGTAGATGCCTAGGTGGTGCAGCACGTACATACCAGATCCAGCTGCAGGGGAGGTCTCCCCTGATCCAGCTGCATGATTCCAGTTCTTTGCTCATGTCTTTGCAGTGTCTTTGCACTCCGTCTTGTCATCGGTACCACCGGCGGCAGGCACGAGGGCAGGTTGAACGAGGGCAGTTGAACGTGGTACAGCAGCAGGGGAGACGTGTCCACCCTCCCTGCTCTTCCCTGTACAGCACCTGACCCCGCACGGCACCCTTCCCCAACACTTGTCACAAGGGATGGACATAAGACAGATATTGTTGCTCTTGGAGCGACAGTCGTGGCCTTCATCCGCACGCAGCAGTTTGTGACAACTTGGACTGACGGTACCAACTTGCGCTTGCCTATTTTCAGGTACTTGACTACTTAGATGTTCTTGTATCTTTTTAACGCTTGGACGCTTAACCGCTCACGACAGCCTGCAGCAGCAGACTTTGCTCACGCTTCCGCAAAACAAGAAACAGTAACTGTTGAACACTCACACTCACATCATGAATGCTCAAATACTACGCGCACTGCGACCGCTAGCCTAGTTGCTTCGCTAGGCGGCCTGGCTACAGCTGGCGCCTGACAGTGGTGCAAAGGGCGTGCTGCCGCCACCACAACCGGTGAGCTCATCTGCAATACATCAGCCCAGTAGTCATGCAGGCGCATAGCCCACTTCAGATTTGGGATGCAACCCAACACTGGCAAGCAACAGATGCCAGATGCGCGTGCTGCGTCTTTGAACACTAACAGGGGGTCCGGCTGTTCCCACCTGGGCTCTTCCCCAAGGAGGAGCATATGAACGCTGCACACTGTCCAGCCAACCTTGATACTCCGGGACGGCCCTGCCCCTTCACCACGCCGTGCTGCAACATCGCTTCATGTTCACCCCGCCACACCACCATCCGCCACAGCAGCAGCTCCCTCCTGGGGGTGCGCTTCCAATGCCGTCACCTGCCCCAGCTCCCTTCACCCGCCCATGCGCACCCGCACCTATACCGGCGGTTACCCGCCGCTCTCACTGTCCCTTCCACCGACTCGCACTGCAGGGGGAGCTGCTTCCGTTGACGTGCTCCACTTGGCCGGCGGCCGTTATAGGAGTGCCGGCGTGGCTGCTGGTCTTTGCACCTCAACGATGCGTGGGAGGGGCTAGTGGGTTGTGCCCGGTTGGGCCGGCGTGTTGCTGCAGCACAGGGTAACAGCTGCCAGGGACTCGGAATGTATGTTCAGGCGTAAGGCCTTCATCTGTGCACCGATGGAGCTTCCTGCCGTTCTGCAGATAGCTGCAAATGCTGTTCCGGTCCCTGTCCAACACCAACGAGCCCTGCCGATCCTGCCGATCCCTGCCGATCCTGCTACGGCGCCATCCTGCCAGGGCTGGGCTGTGCGACTGCGCAGCGACTGCTGGCCCACGCTTCAGCCTCAGGCGGTTCTAGAGCAGCCCTCGCTGGACCCGCGACTTGCCCGCAGCTGAGCTCTGCTCCTGGCGGGAAGCGACGGGCAAGCACCAGAACGATCTCCCCTGTGGCCGTGCGCACTTGCCGCGGCCTGCTGGCGGGGCACGGCACCAGCCACACGGGGCTGCGGCCGGTCGCGCAGGGGGGTGCCATGCGGTGAGACGCCAGGTCCAACAGGAGCGGGTGGGTGCACGGTGGGGCTTGCGAGAGAGAGGCAACTGGGTGATAGTGTGGCGGAAAAACTAGCACGAGCTGCAGCGCATGCCGTCGCCATACTCTTCTCCGGTTTGCATTTGCAGACTCGGCTCTGTATGCTGCTGATGTTGCCCGACACGCAGCTTTGTTGACTTATGCAGCTGCTGATGTACAGCCGCGCACACGCGATGTCACCATCGCTGTTCGCTGTGCCCGCAGGCTCTGGCACGCCTAAGCGGCCCTGCAGGCCTGGGGGACGCCTTGCGCAGTGCCCCACGGCCAAGCCCACGGCGAATCCGCACAGGCGCCACATCAACATCAGGAGCTTTACGCCATGGTCGTCGAGTACCTCCTGCTGCGCTCCGCGTGACACGTGGTCGCATGGGCCCCGGTAGGTGTGCCATATCGGTTGCATTCAGTTCTGTCAAGGCGCCAGCAGGCGCATGGCTGTTCCGATGGCCTTGTGCGGGGGTGTCCATCGTCGCCACCCGTGTACCAACGATTTGGGCCTCTTGTGATTATTGCACGTCCCCGGGCTGCGAAGGATCATCCTCCATGTGTAGCCTGAGGTCACGTGAGAGGAATAGAGGTCCCGTCACCATTCGGGGTCGCGACGAGGCGCCGATGCATATCCCAGTTTTCGCCTCAACTTTTTGAATGATTCTAAGTGTGTGTCTGGCTATCCTGCATCGTGCACGTCCGTGTCTGCTGGACGGAGCAGCCCTGGGACTGCTCGCAGGCAGACTGCTCGGTGTTCGCGACTCTTGGGGTCGCGCGCACCGTACAGCGTCGCGCTCCCCTCTTAAATGGACCCAAAATGCGAAGCTGTTTGTATAACACCTCTTGAAAGCATAAGCCCTTAACATGTTTCTTTTTTCCTGTGTTCAACGACCGGCAGTTGCCCGCCGGGGACATGCCGCGACAGGCATGCTGCGGCCCCGCGTTAGCCCAGCTTTCACAAGACCCACCTGCAGCACCACCAAATCGAGCCAGGACTACCTGCCAGCTGCAGCTCTGGGTCGGAGCTTTGTGGCAAGGCCCCGTCGTTCCCCAGGTAGGTAGCCGGCATCACGGCCAGTCACAGCCTGCAATGCTGCTGCGCCAAGAGGCATGCGAGCACATAATGTCAATTCTGGGTGTTCTGCAGGCTCGCGCTGTGTAGCTCAGGCGTTTAAGGTGAGTACGTGACGGTTCATTCCTCAGTCGGTTCGTTTCTCTCAGTTGCTCTAGCTCGTGCCCACCACCGGTAGCTCCCCTGTACGTATGTGACTCCGCGTGACCAAGCAGCCCTCCATGTCACCTGCACACCTGCACACCTGCACATACACATTCGTCTCTCAGCGCCAACGCAAGACGATTAGACGCGACTCCACTATGTGGGACGCCCCCAAAAACGCAACACCCTTAGCCCATCTGCGGCATTGCCGAAGTGCAGACGTGAATGCAGGCGTCCACCGTTTGCCGTGCATGCAGGACGGCGATATTCCGCTGCATGTGGCGAGTGCAAAGGGGAACTTGGAGGCGATGCGCTTTCTACTGGAGTGGCATACTGCGGTGGAGAAGAGGAACAAGGTGCGGCAGCACCCGCAGCTAGGGTAGGGAGTGATTGGGCGTGGCAAGGGCGGTGGTTAGCATGCCTGTTGTGCGGGTGGTATAGCACGCACTTTTATGCATGCCACACGCCTTCCTTTTTCTGTGCGTGTGTTGTGATGACATGTGAAACGAAAGAGCACTTGTACCCTTACTCAACCAGCGGTGGTTGAGTACACGTGTCGGTGTGCAGCACCGGCTCCAGGGCCGGTAGTCGTGCACGTGCTTGGGGGTAGGTGCTTACCTTATGAGATGTATGGCCCCGCGTCTACCCCTTGCATGGACGCCTGGCAACATGGAGATGTCTTAGGAGAAGTGTATTGAGCGTTGAGCCGGGGGGCTTGTGGGCGCCGCTCACGTGGATGGTCCCTGCGTGCCCGCGCCCCTGCAGTACGGCTGGACACCGCTTCACGAGGCGAGCTCCGCCGGGCAGTTGGATGCGATGCGGCTGCTGCTGGAGCACGGCGCGGAGGTGGACGCCAGGGACGAGGTGGGGCTGGAGCGGTGTCGGTGTGCCGTATTATGGGCGTGACGTGGTGCCGAGTGCTCTGCAAGACCTTCACAATGGTCTCTGCATTGGTGTAAAGCAGGCACGGTATCTGCGACCTGCTGAAGAAGCGGTCTGCCTTGCATGCACGTGACGTGAAACACAAGGCGGCCGGGCAAGGTGTTGATGCGCACACGGCTGGGCAACAGTCGCCTAACCCATGTAACCTCTGTGCATGCCTTGCTCATACCCTTTGCCCAACGGGGCGGAGCAGCGTTGTTGTAAAATTTGCGTGCCATGCGTTTTCCCGTAGACCAATTGCAGCACTCTAGGTTATCATCACCGGGTACTGACCTACCGTATGACCTTTTTGCATCATCCTTCATGCCTGAGGTCGCACAGTACCGTGCCCCATTGTGCCGAGTAGACATCATTCCTTCTGTAAGTCCCCATTCCTGTGCGTGCACGCAGGACGACAGCACTCCCCTGCACTTGGCGAGTGAGAAGGGTCACATGGAGGCCATGCGCCTGCTGCTGCAGCAGGGGGCTGCAGTGGACGGGAGGAACCAGGTGTGTGCTGCCTCGATAGCGGAGATCAGCGCTGGGGCAAAGCCGGCGGCCATCTTGCGCGTGCTCAGCATGCGCAGTGACTCGGTGTGCCGTGTTGGTTGTAGCCTTGCATGTGATTCTGCCTCCATCCCTTACGCTGCAAGCGGGCCTGAAGTCCCTGTTTTTGGACACATTCGCAAGCCTTTCCCGTGCATGTACGTAGGATGGCGACACACCCCTACACTTTGCGAGTTCCGCGGGGCACGTGGAGGCCATGCGCCTGCTGCTGCAGCAAGGGGCTGCGGTGTACGCGAGGAACGAGGTGCGGCTGTACGGCTAGCGAAGGGGAAGTTTATGAGGGTTGGCGTGGCAAGCAAGTAGGCTGGGGTGCATGCAGAGGGCGTGGGCATAATGACTTGCTGCAGGTGGGTGCGCGTCTGCCGGGACGACAGAGGCACGGGAGCCTTTTCTAAAAGTTGCCGGCAGTACGTGTAAGCATAGTTTGGCACATGTGGGGTTGACACGGTTCTTGGGTCGCACATGTATGCCGCGATCCAGCGCTGGACCCTTTTGTCCTCCGCCGGCGCCTCCTCACCGGGGCAAGGGGTCATGTGCATGCGGGTGGGCTCCACACGTGGACGAATCTTGTGCGTAGCACTTGACAGAACCAGTAGACCAAGTCATTGGTGGACACGGCTCACTCCTGTGCCCCCAGACAAGTTCGCTTCTCGCCCTTTGCTTGGAAATGGATATGAAAAGATCTAATCCAACTCTTGCAGTACCTGCTCAATAAAATACGATGCGTGTGCCCCTGTCTCAACCAATGATTCCTGCGTTGCAGCTGGGCCTCACGCCCCTGGGTGCGGCCTCCTGCGAAGGGCAGCACGAGGCGGCGCAGCTGCTGCTGCAGCACGGGGCGGATGCCAACGCCGCAGATAAGGTGGGACGCACGCAATACTTACCCCCAGGCTGTCATCCTACGCTGACAGAGACTTGCAGGTTATGTGTGTCCTCAACCCCCCGCAGAGGAAAGCAGCACTGTGACTCACCCCATGCTTTCCGTACCGACGTGCACCGCCCCATCCAGTAATCCTTGCATTCTCATGCTCGCAGGTCGGCAACACCCCCCTCCATGAAGCGAGCCGACAACGTGGGCCCGTGGAGGCGATGCGTGTGCTGCTGCAGCATGGCGCTGCGGTGGACGCGAGGAACGAGGTGCGGCTGTACGAGCGACTAGCTAAGGGGAACGAGACGGGCATGGTTAGGGCGATTATTGTGTAGCTAGGGGCGGAGTATCAGCAAATCAACATTTGATGTCGGTGGGCGTTTGTCCAGCCAGGTGGCAGGAGCCGTGTGCTCTGACCACGGGCACCTTGACACAAGGGCTGTGGGTCACTGCGACAACACGGTGCCCGGGTCCCCTTGTCGTGTGCTTTGCATGCATGCTATGTACCTGCTGGAATTCTGTGTGCACGTTTCTCTTGGGTCCATGCGCTGGTGGCCAAGCACGCACGTGGTACGTATGCGGGCGCCGCGGCTTGGTGCATCACTGTTTCCGTCGTTATACATGCATTTTATGAGAAGTCTGATCCAAGCCTTGTCGTTGCCGAACGTTACCCATGCATGTGCTCGTTGCAGGAGGGTCTGACGCCCCTGCTGATGGCCTCCCTCTGGGGGCGCCACGAGGCAGTGCAGCTGCTGCTGCTGCACGGGGCGGACGCCAACGAACCAGATGAGGTGAGACGCACATACATTGGAGCGGCAAACCGGAGGCCAGGAATGTGCTTAGGTACTGGCGGGTTTCAGAACGCTGGTGTTCTGCGTCCGCCAGGCTGTAAGGTGTTTGCCCGTCTGCTTTTGTGTTGACCAAGGTGCGACTACTTCCACCCATATGCCTCTCCTTCCTTCTGCTCAACGTCCTACGTGTGCATGGGCATTTATGATTCCTCGTGCCGCGCAAACTCTGTACATGCTGCACGTTCCAACGACACACCGTGCACCGCGTCGCGCATGCTTGGCCATGTAACATCCTTTCGTACCCCTCCCCTCCCCGTACCTGCACTTTGCCCATCTCCGCTCGCTCTCGCTCAGGGCGGCCAGACCCCACTGCACTTGGCGGCAGGCAATGGAGACCTCGGCATGATGCGACTGCTGCTGGACCAGGGGGCGGATGTGGACGCGAAGGACTACGTGAGTCTGTGGTGTCCTGCATTTCTCCCGAAACCGTTGCTGCACATCGCCACCTGCCTTCTGCAGAGGGCTGCGCAGTAACGTATATCCACCCATGGCAGTACCAAAGCGCACACGTGCGTGCACCAATCCTTTTCCCTGCGCGCAGGACGGCTATACTCCCCTGCGCTTGGCGATAGCCGACCTGCACGTGGAGGCAATGCGCCTGCTGCTGCAGAGGGGGGCTGCGGTGGACGGGAAGGACGAGGTGCGTGCTGCCGGGATAGCTACGTACGTACGCGACGCTAGGGGCTGGTGTGGCAGAGGGGGACGGGGGCCACACCGAGTGGTGCCAGGTTTGTGTACTGGGTGTGTCCTACCTCCTGGCCATGATTCCTGCATTAATGACACCGGGGCATGCAGTTCTGCTGGCCATGCACGACGTTATGTACATATGTTGAGGCGTCGCCACTCACGCTGAAGGCGGACGCCAGTGGTGCGTCTCGGCCTTGCAGCCCACCGTGCTGAAGTACCGTACGTATTGGGGCTAACAGAGTGCTTGTGTAGATGTTCGTAGCTCCCTAATTCATGACGTTGTGCGTTGCAGGCGGTCCGGACGCTCTTTTGGGAGGCCTGCTACGATAGGCTGGCGACGACCTCCCGCGAAGGGCCCCTCGAGGCGGTGCAGCTCCTGCTGCAGCACGGGGAGGACGCCAACGCACCAGATGAGGTGGGTCGTACGCACCTTGCTGGCAAAAGGCCCCGTAGTAATACGGAATGCCTGACACCTGGCAAACCAGCAGGTTGATGATACCCTATCAGCGGCCCAGCGGTCAACTGATACGGTAGTTGTTGGGACACGAGCGTACCTGTACCTAGTGCTTGTAACCCCCCTTCGCGCCGCCCCCGCTCGGCCCCCCTCCATTTCTCCTTATCATTATCCGCATGTATAAGTGAAGTACCCTGCTGTCCCCTCGCCTCCTGTAAACCAAAGCACCACCTGCTGCCCACCCTGCCGCTGCGTGCCCTCCAAGCAGCATGGCGAGCAGACTCCGTTGCATTACGCGACCTCCCGGGGCTGGCTGGGGATCATGCGGCTGCTGCTGGAGAACGGGGCCAAGGTGGACGCCAGGAACAAGGTGGGGCCCATTGCCGCTGTCGGGGGAGCTGGGTGTGGATGTGATTATTGTATCTCGTAGCTCCCTAATTCATGACGTTGTGCGTTGCAGGCGGGCCGGACGCTTTTGTGGGAGGTCTGCTACGATAGGCTGGCGACGACCTCCAGCGAAGGGCCCCTCGAGACGGTGCAGCTGCTGCTGCAGCACGGGGCGGACGCCAACGCACCAGATGAGGTGGGTCGTACGCACCTTGCTGGCAAAAGGCCCCGTAGTAATACGGAATGCCTGACACCTGGCAAACCAGCAGGTTGATGATACCCTATCAGCGGCCCAGCGGTCAACTGATACGGTAGTTGTTGGGACACGAGCGTACCTGTGCCTAGTGCTTGTAACCCCCCTTCGCGCCGCCCCCGCTCGGCCCCCCTCCATTTCTCCTTATCATTATCCGCATGTATAAGTGAAGTACCCTGCTGTCCCCTCGCCTCCTGTAAACCAAAGCACCACCTGCTGCCCACCCTGCCGCTGCGTGCCCTCCAAGCAGGATGGCGAGCAGACTCCGTTGCATTACGCGACCTCCCGGGGCTGGCTGGGGATCATGCGGCTGCTGCTGGAGAACGGGGCCAAGGTGGACGCCAGGAACAAGGTGGGGCCCATTGCCGCTATCGGGGGAGCTGGGCGTGGATGCGAGTCGTGAAGAGCACGTGCTGCTGGTCCATGGGTAACATTGTACGGTACAGGTTCCACTGCGTGCGACCCCTGGCTAACAGTCATGAACGTGGTTGTCCCAACCATTATAATCAAGGCATGTGCTGGCATGCGGGCACGTTTCATGCCCTCTGCAGGACGGTGCCACGCCGGTCGTCCTGGCTGCTGTGGACGGCAACCTGGAGGCGGTGCAGGCCCTGCACGCGGCGGGGGCCGACCTGGGGGACCCGAAGGTGGGGCAATACATAGTAGCGCCATGAGAGACTCCTATCAACATAACGTGCTTGGAATGTACGGCCCCTTACTTTGTGCGTGCCCAGCCGTAGGCCCTACCGCACCTGCCTTGCAGCTTCCACCCAATGAGATGCGTAAGCAACGCTGTACAAACCTGGATCAATGTGTCACCCTTGATGAACCCTTAGTCGGTACCATACTCCTTCTGCTATACCGGTACTCCTCCCGCGCCGCAGCTGCACAGCGTGCCGCTGCTCGACCGGGTGGAGGCTGCGCTGAGGGCACGCGAGGCCCAGAGGGAGGAGGAGCAGGCGGAGGAGGACGAGGTGGAAGAGGACGAGGAGGAGGAGGAGGAGGCTGAGAACTTGAAGCAGGTCCTTCGTTACTTGCACAAGCAGCATGCTCGGCAGAGAGTCACGCCACGTGCCGGTACTGTCTTCTGAAGGCGCACGGAACTATTGTGAGAGTTCTTGGCGAGTAGGCAACGCATGCGGCTCCCGAAGCTGCAGGCGCTGGGCATACGGGGAGGCCTTGGCGGTGGTGCTGCTGGTGCGGATGCACCCGTAACGGCGGTAAGCACTAGACGGCGCCGCGCATGAGCGGTGGTAGTTGGTGTCGCCGGGGCGTGTTGCCCCTTAGTGTGACCCTCTTTTGCTTGTATATTGAAATGTTTTCTCACTACATTAGCGCACATGACACGAATTGTAGAGTGCAGACGCCATCCTTGTGGGGGCGTCAAGTAGCGCAGTGCGCCCGTCTTGGCGACCTGGTAGTGAGTGACTTGTTGTTCTTGGATGACGCCTCCTTACTAGCCACGGGCGCTGAGCGCGCTCAAACCCTTCTCAAGCTGCTCAATGACTTTTGTGACGCTACCGGTATGAAGGTCAACAACACTAAATGCGAGGTGCTTATTTTTGGTGGTAGCCCGGCTGAGCGGCGTGGGTTAGCGGTCAACGGGTTTATGTTGGGAAATTCGGGGCTTGACGTTGTTGCTGAAGGGAAGACCGCTAAGTATCTCGGGCTTTCCTATGGTCCCGGTCGCCCCTTCACTGATTGCGCCAAAGAGCTGTTGGTTTCGGGGCGCAAGGCCGGCGGACGTACGGCTTGCACTCCATTTGCAAGGAGCATAGCATCAACGCACCTAAGCTGCGTATGGACCTGTACAACGCCACGGTAGTGCCCGTCTTTTCGTACGGTGCCCAAATTTGGAGTGTCGATTGCCTCAACACGTCTTTTGAGGGCGCTATGGCACACCCCATGGTGGAGGAGCAACGAGCCTATATGCGGACGGCGGTGCGGGCTAGGTGCCCCACCATGGTGTGCTTGTACCGTGAGCTGTCGCAGTACCCACTGCATTTACACTGGTGTAGACTTGTTTCCCGCTTTTGGAATAAGCTGGTAGGGTGTACAAAGTCGCTGGCACACCATGCTTTTGTTGCCGACGTTGGCATGGCCCTGGCCGGTTGTACCACTTGCTGGGCGCACCATGCCATCACCTACCTTCACAGCGCGGGCCTGGAGGCGGCTGAGGACTTGAATACCATTGACAAGATCGAATATTACACTAAGCTTGTCGTACCTGTCGAAGAGTTGTACCAACGAATGGCTGATCAGTTTGACGGCCGCTGGGCTGAGGTGGAGGCATCAGCTGAAGCTGACCCACGGAAGTTGGCCGGGAGTGGTGTGAAAGCTCATCAGTACGCCAGGTAATATAATAGTAACGTGCCCATGTGGATGCAGCTGCACGAGTCAACTGCCCAAGCAGTACGTAGTATCTGGAGCATGCGTACCCAGAGGCACGGTCCTCTTCAATCGCCTTTACAGCATCCTCCCCTGCGGTCACCCGAGCGCGCGGTCAGCGTGTCCACGTCAGCACGCACGGCATCAAGCTGCTCGCCGCTGTGCCTCCGCCTCCAACTGTGTCCGAGCCTCGGCCTTGGCCCCCCCCCCTCAACCTCGCCTTGCATTGTGGCACCCTTGCATGCCTTCAAGATCATCACAGGGAGCCTGGATTTGCCGAAGAGACGTACACGCTTACATGGTCACTGCACTGAAACTGTCCGTCCCTACACTCGAGGCCGCCCTTGGCCCTGCGCCTTCAGGTAGCCCACGTACAGATAGTTGGGGCACCGTCAACCGTACACCTTGCCGGTGCAGCGCCACTTGATAACCCAGCACGCGTTGCCCAACCGCTCCATCGCTTGACCTGACACCGGACCTCCAGGCTGAGACCACCCCAAGCGAAAACCTATGACCAGCAGTATAACGGCCCAGCCGTTCTACCAAAACAACGCTTACCCCGCTTACCCGGCTATTCGCCGCACCATGCACCTCCCCCTAGTCCTCCCCGTCCCCCTGCTCGCTGCCGCTCTCCTCCAGCCCCAGCAGCTCCATCATCTTGAGGGCCAGAGCCGCAGCCTGGGGGCAGGGGGCAGCGGGGAGGGGGATAACCGCAAAGCGGCAAAGTGGGAGGGGGAGGACGCAGCACGCGTGGTGCAAGGGTGGTAAGGACGAGCCAGGGGAGGTCAAAGGTTGATGCAGTACCAGGCGTTGGGGGCGGGCGCGGGGGCTTTGATGCTGGGCTGGGGGCGGACCACGCAATACGGGGTCGCGTGCACACGCCGCATCAGCATCAGCAGTTGGTACGTATGGGTATTCGCACGCATAGTGAACCAGCGGATGCGCGCCCACCTGGTCTCTCCGGTCGGCGTCTGGCAGGCCCGCCAATCGCTCCTTGGCCGCTGGGGGCGGGGGGAAGGGGAGGCGGGCGACAGGTGAGCATTTGTAAGGTTGCAGTTCGAATTGAAATACAGTGAACATGCGCTGTGATGGCCCGCACTGCTGAGGATAATGAACCACTCTATACCGCAGTGGTGCCCCGCCCCTGCATCCTGTTTCCGCCCAGGAGCCCGGCCTTACACCGCCCCTGCTTGGTAGTGACAATGCTCACTCCCCCGTCACTCGAATGACCTGCCATGCAAGCTGTCACGCGATGCCAAGTGGCAAGCCCACCCCGGCCCCACTTCGCCCCCAAGCCCCCACAACATCCAACACCGCCACCCCGCGCCCGCACCCACATCGCATCTCCTCCATCAACTGCTCCAGCCGCTCCACCTGCACCTCGCCCTCCTCGTCCAGGCCCTCCTCGACACCGTCCTTGTCGCTGCCGCCCTGCTCCCCGACCTCCTTCTCCTCCCGCCCTGCCGCTTTGCTGCTGCTAATGCATCCTTGTGCTCCCGTCCCCGTCCCGTTGCATGCCCCCACGTGTCCGCCCGCCGCCCCGCCATTCCCTGCATCCCCAACCCAGCTGCAGTCCCAGCCCCTTCACACACTCTCCCTGCACCTGGCCCTGCCTCCCCTTGCTGCTGCGCAGGCGCCCCGCCCTCGTCCCCAACCACCTGCTGCTGCAGCTGCTCCTGCGTTTCCCCCTGCGCCGCCCCTTGGCTCCCGCTCCCTGGCCCACCTCCTGCTGCTGCTCTAGCTCCCGCCCCCACTGCCGCTGTCCCTACCTGCCCCGCAGCCGCAGCCCCACCGCCCCTGGGCTTCATGACCAGGTTGGGCCACGTGTGCGCGTGCAGGGCCTCCACCACCCGCCCCACGCCCTGCCGGTCGCCGTCCAGCTGCAGGCGGGCGTCCAGGGCCGGCTGCGTGGGGCAGCACAGCACCAGCTCCATGCCGTGATCCACGGCCCACATGGTCGCATCCTGCACCCACGTGGGTAAGCACTCGGGGTCCAGGTCGCTCCCGCTGCTGGTGGCGGCTGAGGGGAGCAGCAGGTCGGCGTGCGTGGCGCACAGGAGCTTGACCTCCACAGCTTCCAGCAGCTCCCCACCCAGGCTGTGGGTTAAGTGCTGCACGGCGGCCAGGCTGGTGGGGTCCGCCAGGCTGAAGACCAGCAGCAGCGCCTCGGGCTGTGGGTTAAGCACGTCAGCTACTGCTGCCGGTGCGGCAGCAGCAGCTGCTGCCGGTGGTGCATCGGGCTGTGTGTGTGTGTGCTCCGCCAGCTCCACCTGGGCGGTGTAGTACTTTGTGGAGATGGACCACAGCGCTGGCTGACCGGTCAACGGGGGAGCCTCGTGGCCGCCCAGGACACCGTGAAGCAGGTGGCTCTTGCCCGTCCCCGCCGCGCCAGCGAACAGAACGCGCGGCAGCTCCGAGTGCCCTTCGTCAGCATCACCAGAGTCTAGCGCCTCATAGGCATCTTGTTCGCCAGCGTATTGCGGAAAGGGAACTGTCATTGCTGTGCCAACTAGTGTCACACAGAGCTACGAGTCCCCGGATCCGCTCAGCAAGTGAAAGTAAGTAATATGCTTTAGGTTTAACCGACTACAGTTGCAGCATATGCACTACAGTGGCGTGATCTGGGGCCGCGATTTGAGGAAGGCACAACAAAGCACAGAGCACAGAAGTATGGTTTAGAGTGGAATACAGCCAGGAGCAGAAGTCATATCGTAAGTTGTCTCGCCAGGTAGCCGTTTGGCAACCCTGCAGCACGTGGGTGCTCAGCATTGGGTAGGCAGGCAGCTGCCGTGCTGGCCAAGCAGAGCGTGCGACGGCAGTATATGCGACCCAGTGCCAGTCCAAGCTGGGTAGCTGGCATATCGCCAGTTCAATCTCAGCTACCGCAATCAGCCGGCCCTTCAAACTTGCCTACAACCTTATCCCGCTGTGCGGTCCACGGGTCTGCCTTGAGCAGGCTGAGTTGTAGCACAGCCCACCTGTACAGACTTCCCGTGCTTCCTTGCACAAGGGTTCCAGCTAGGCACTGACGCAAGTCAGTCCTAGCAATTCGAGCTGCTTTCTGCTGCAGGCGAGCAGTTCTAGGCCTCCAGCCATAGGTCGTACCCACGTGGCTCTTTTGGGCATGTTTCAGGGAAGGCAGTCCAATCCACGCCTACATTGGACAGTGTTACGGCACAATGTAGTCTTACATGGTCCCAGTGTCCCCGTGCATGCTCATTACACCTTGTGCCACTGCTGGTTTGCGCTGGGGATGCGCGCGGGCCTCCCAGCCTGCCGTCAGGTACCCTGGACACACACACAACTCTACGCTCCAACATTGGGAGCCCGTGTCGCAAGTAATCAGTCCTTGAAAGCTATTACGATGCGCAGCGCTGCTAACGTGCGAAAAAGGCGTCAGTTGCCGTGTCGCAGGGACATCCGGGTCACAGATGCGCTGTCTGAATGCTCCTAGCGCAGGGCTCCGGCTACAACCAACATGATCCCGCCCGTAAGTTTCCATCCCCTTCCGGACATGAATTGCATATGCCGAAATGTGACCATCATTATCCATGCAGCCACATCGCAGGGTCGCCACCACGTGCCCACCATTGCTGTCCGACGTGCCTAGCAAGCCACGTCCACGTCCCCCGCCCAACAGACCCCAAGCCTGGTTACAGCACCCCCACCCACATGGCCCCGTCCGGTCCCGTACTGTTAAGGTACAATCTAGCAATAACTTTGCAACTGAATCACATACAAGCCGTACCAGTTGCAGCGGTGCTCGGCGCGCGCTCTTCCACCCACACCACCACTCCGCCGACCAAGCGCATCTCGTCGCCCCCTCAAGGAAACATCGCAAACCTCAAGACCAACTTCCTAGCTTGCCATTCCCTTTCCACCATCACGCGCTGCTGGCTGCGCCGCCGCCCCGCTGCCTGGCCAGGTACATGCCCACCAGCGCCCGCTCCGCCAGCACACGCACAAGCGGGTCCTGCCCCTGCCCCTGCTGCCCCTCGGGGCCCTCCCCCGCGGGGCACTCGCTGAGGGAGTCCACCGCGTCCATGGCCCCGCGCCCCACCAGCAGCGGCACCACCTCCGGGAGGGAGGACAGCCCGTCCACCAGGCACAGCGCAGCCTGAGGGAAGGGGTAGCGAATGGGGTAAACAGCGTTGAAAAGGGCGTCCTGGAGGTAGCTGGTGTACGGGCGGGTGCATGGGGCATAGCGGCGTGCACGGTCGTAATCTACCTGATACTCCTCGGTATATTGGTTATTGACTGGGTTGGGTGCATTGGGTCGCACCAAGCGTACCGTGTCCATGCCGTGGCTTTGGAGCCGAGCCATGACCCACTTGCCGCCAACCAGGCACTCCTGTTGGCTCGCGATCACTGGCGATCAGCATCAGAGCCACTGAACGCCAGCGCACTCCAGCATAGCACATGCCCACGCACGCACGCCCACCTGCTGCACGGCCGAGTGGCTGCTGGCCAGCAGGTCCACCAGCGCCACCACCAGGGAGGCATTGGTCAGCACGGCGCGGCCCTCGGGGTGGTCAGTCTGGAGGGGTGGTGATGCCAGTTAGTTGACCCTCATCAGGTGCATGTAGGAGCTTTTGCACAAGTTGAAGCGCAAGAAAAGCAAGTAACGCGTTGAGACGCTGTAGACACGTTCGCCCTCTTATTAGCGTGTCCACATGGGAAGCTGTCAGAGTGTAAACATGCCGCCATTCCCCCGCCAGGGCCCACCAGGCACACGGCGATCTGGTACAGGCGCGCGCAGGCGTTGGCCACCATGCGGGCGTTGTCGTGGCGCAGCAGCGGCAGCAGCTCCACGTTGACCTGAGGAAGGGGGGAGGTGGAGGGAAGGTGCTGAGGGAGGTGCGAAAGCGGCAGTGTAACGGAAAGTGCGCTTGCATCTTGGCGAGGGCACGGTGCATGACGGGGCATTCACAGGATACGTACAGTGCATACTGGTGGTTGTAAATTTGCCTTAAGGGGGCTGGCTTCCTCGACCGACTCACCCTAGCTGGTGCGAAAGTCGGTCTAACCCCTTGTACACGCCCTTCCCTTGCCTGCACCCGCCTACCTGGTAGGTGGCGTTAGCCACGAACGAGTGTGGCCCGCTGCCCGTCTCCTTGCCCAGGCCGGCTGCCGAGTAGGCGGGGCGCGGCAGGCCCAGCAGGCGCAGCGCCGCCGGGAAGGACACGTAGCGGGAGGCCTGGGGGCACAGGAAGGCGAGGAGGCCGGGGTTGGGGGTCAGGGAGGGACGCAGCGGGCGGACAGGCGGCAGCGTGGACAGGAAAGGGACAGGCGCTTCGACATACGCAGCCTTTTGCACCTAGCCGTTCACGGAGCAAGGTATCCAGCAGGTGGTAACCGGGTGCACTTGGCACACCCTGGTCTGTATCGGTGTCTGCTCCTGCTGTATGACACTGGAATTGATGCTGTTTACCTGCCTGCTCTCCCCGCATGGGCCCCCGGTACCCGCAGTCCCTCACCTTGACCACCTCGGCCACCTCTGGGGTCCACTGCGCCTCCTCCGCAGCGTCCTGTGGGGTGCCGCTGCCGTTGGCCGGCGGCGGTAGCGGCAGCCCGTTGCGCACCGCTGCTGCCGCCAGCGCGCACACCAGCGTGTGCGCCGCTGCCAGCGTGCGGGACATGTCGTAGTCGCGCGTAATGAGCGTGCTGCGGGAATGCCGTTCAGACGTCGCAAATGCAAATGATGTCAGTGTTCCACACGGTGCCGCCTCAGCAGCACTTTTTCATCTCTCCGCAACCGCCGAAATTATCGCCGCATTTTGCAGACCCGCCGTACTCCCAGCTGGCTCACGATTCCCCATCTATAACCCAGCCTGTGATCTCTGGCTGTCGCCGCCCTCATTTCCCCCGTCCGCCCTCTCTTGACCTGTGCCTTCGCCTCCCGCCTCCACCGTATTCCCCAAGCGGCCCCACCTGTAGTCCAGCACGCCCGCCAGGTGCCCCCGCAAGCACTCCGCGCCCAGCGCCTCCCTGGCGGCCTCCACGTCCCCCAGCGCCATGGCCGCCAGCGCCAGCAGCGCGGGGGCCACCACCTCCGGCGGCGCGCGGCGCACCAGGGCCGGGTCGGCGAGGCCCAGCAGCACGGGTACGAATCCCGCCTGGCGCAGAACGGTCGCCAGGGGCGGCGAGGCGGGGTAGGAAGGGGCGGAGGGGGTGCCGCCGCGGGCCAGGTTGCAGAGCAGCTCGGCGGCGCGGACGCGGGTGGTGGGGTCGGTGGCGGGTTGCAGCAGGTCCTGTGGTGCGGGTGTGGGAGCGGAGGGGAGGTCACATGCATTGGCGGCGTGGCTTGCAGCAGAGATGCAGAGTGCAGAGGGATGTGGCAACACCCCGTAGAGCTGCATGGATACTGCCAGTGTCCCCAAGGCTTTCGGTGCTTGGTGTTGCGCGCTTGGCCGAACAAGGCCAAGTGCGATAGCTGCACGACGGACCTCTGCGCTTGCCCGAACCCTGCAGCTGGCCTTGCTAACAGCCTTGCTCCGTTTATGCACCATGTTCACCACCTTATACAGCACGTATCGCACCTTGATGCTGGACAGCACCTCCGGCCGCCCAGCCAGCGCGCCGCGCGCCGTGCCGCCCTGCCCCGCCGTGAGGTGGCTCAGCAGCCACACGCCCTGGCGCACCTTGTCCACTTCGGGCTGCGGAGGGGACCAATGCACCATGGTACAACGTTGCGTTCAGTACGGTCAACACATGTTCCAGCGTGTAGAAAGGTGTGCGAAGGCCAGTGGGTCGAGCGCTGTAGTCGCAGGCACGCAGCCACACGCCCTGGCGCACAGCAGGGTCCACCGGCGGGCTGCAGGAGGCGGGGCACGGGGACAGGCGCACTCGGCATGGGCGCCAGGAAGGCCGTGACGCGAGGCACTTGAAATCTGCCGTCATCACAGCGTGCAATTTTCAGCCCTCATGGCCCCACACTGCGAGCTAATGTTCTTACCCCATGATGTTATTGCAGCTGCCTTTACCCAGAATGCCGCACCTTGCCGTCCGCGTTGGTGGCCCGCAGCAGCGCCCGCCCCGCCTCCAGCCCGCCCGCCTCCGCCACGTGGCGCTGCAGGGCGGGGCTGCTGTACGTCATGTTCACCACCACCTGAGGCAGGGAGGGAGAGTGGCGAGCACATGGTGCCGATCGCAACGCACGTCGCGTGAAATGAAGTTCAGATCGCAACGCACGTCGCGTGAAATGAAGTTCATGCTAAGGGTCTCTGTTCCGACCCTTCTGATGAACGGGTGCACGCGCAACCGTGGCACTCGCGCCCATCGCCACATACAACGATGCACGCGCATGCGGCCACGTCCTGCTCTGCCCCTACCTTTGCGGCGTTGGCCTGCATGGGCATGGTGCGCGCCCGCTTGTGCTGCTGCTGCTGCTCTCCGGCCGCGGCTCCGGGCAGCACGTGCCGCAGCAGGAAGGGCAGCAGGCGGGGGTGGTGCGCCATGTCGCGGTGCAGAGCAGGGTTGCACGACAGGTTCTCCAGCACCTGGGTTGGGGGGCGGGGACACGTGTCAGCAACGTGGCATGATGTCCAATGCCCGGGGGGTTCAACGGGTGAGCCCTGCACAGCAGACCTGGCCACGTCGATGCAGGCGTGGTCAAGGACTAAGTTCCCTGGGCACCAGAAAACGGCACGTACCAGTGCCGGTCGCGCGAGTCCTTGCTCCGCTCGGCATCTTGGTGGTGCGTACCCTTGCTTACCAGCGAGTGAGCTGCACCTGTTGCGCTTGCCGCGTCTCGCAAAGGACCGACTGCTGCGCCATGAGCACACCGTTTGGCCACCATCGCTGAACCCATGACACAAGCTAGCACACCCACCAGCAGCGCCATAATGACACTATCGGCGTCACCGTCCGCGCCGCCCTGCTCCCACGCCGCCAGCCGCGCCGTCGCCACTTCCACTACCGCTGCCACGCCGCCCTCCGCCGCCACCGCCGCCTGGTTGGCCGCGCGGTTGGCACGTGTCATAACCGTCAACTGCCACAGCTTGCCCAGCGCCTCGCGGGCAGACTCCGGGTCCTTGGCATCCGAGGACAGCTTGCCCAGGAGGCAGGGGATGTCCTCATCGTGCGGCTGATAGGGCTTGGTCAGGGCCTCGCGCAGGCGGCGGCTGGTGGCCTCCGTGGGCTGCTGGGCTGCGGGCGAGCCATGGGAGGGCGTGGAGGGGCCCTTGGGCCCTGGGGAGGAGCAGGCGCCAGCGGGGTCCAGGCCGGGTAGGGCGACCTGTGGGGGTCGTGGAATGTGACGAAATAGTGGAAGTTGAGGAGGCTGCAGAGTTAGCATTGCATGCAAGGAGGGGGTGGTGTGGGAGCAGGTGCCCCTGGTCGGCCTGGCGTAGCTTGGCTGGGCTGAAGGGCGTGGGGCGAGTGACGCCCGAGTGGTCTCAGGCCAGGTGGGCCGGAGGAGGGGTCCGGGCATGGCTGATAAGCCGGCTGAGACGGCATTGTGTGGCTGATAAAAGGGCTGGAGCCATGGGTGTGTCAGGAGGCTGCTGTGTTGTTTCCATTCCGCAAGGTGTCCCATGGTGGAAATCGTTGGGTGACCGGGCGCCGGGTAGCTGCACCCAGCTGCACCCAGCTCGGCGTCGCTCTACGCACCTGAGAGGGCCTGCGGCGCAGTAATATGGGATTGTACTCGGTCAGGAGATGTCATGCCAAGTCAGGAGATTGCTCGTGGTAAAGCTGTGGTTCCAAGACCAGCTGTGGGTGTTGACTGGAGCCAGGTTGGCAACCCACCTCCCGTCCGTCATGGCGAATGACTCAATAATATTTGCTGAAGTTACTTTGTGTTTTTATGCTCGAATCGGCTTTGCGGATCACAGCAGACCGGTTGGTGAGAGCCAGAGTCCTATGGCTCACGCGCCTGTGTTGAAGAGCGCAGGTGACACGTGTGCCAGGAATATTTGCAACTGCAGTTTGTTTACGAGGTCAGATGAAATTACTTGTTCCTCAGTCCAGGTCCCTTCGGTCGGTAAGCTCCGTCCTCCCGCCTCCCGCGTTGTGCTGTTTCGGGGGCGGTCGCGTCTGCGGTTAGCGGTTACCTGGTTTGGGCGGAAAACCTTAAACCTCACCCTCCTTACGACCGAGACTTGCTATTGAAGTTACACAGAGTGTTTGCAGCTAATTCTGACTTGTGCCTGCGCCATGGCTGGGTGCTGGCCCCACGGGGAATTCGGATGCACACTGGCGGACAGCCCGCTTGTCTCGCGCTTGCCTCCCTACCCCTCTGCCCTTGCCATAAATTTTGCGGTTATGCACGTGCACACGGTAGCAATCAATCAGTGCAGGGAACGTCAGAAGCTGTCCATTGACACACCAGTACGGTGCCCGAGCGCTCGCGGGCGTGCGCAGGCTGCCTTCCGTTTGGGTTAGTGCCCTACGTAAACTTGTTGTTTGAAGATCCCAGGTTTAGGAAAGCCCCTCTGCTGCAGCTGCAGTGCGCCCTTACTCTGAACGCTCGGGACAGTCACCTGACACTGTTGCCCCACCGACTCGTTGAGCCTGAAATCATTGCTTAAAACGTTCACCATCAATACAGTGCACTAGGGGACAACGTATCCTGGCGGCCCCGGCAGGGGCCCAGTCTAGGAACTTACCTTAACATACGTACTTAGGACACGAGCATACAGGATGTCTTTCATTTCTGCCCGCGAACATGGAGCGAAGCCGGGCTCGGGAGGCCCGGCCTCGGCTCAGACAGAGGCAAGTTGGCAGACCCGACAGGAACAGCTGCAGCGTGGCATTGATCAGAATTACAAAAATCCTGTTTAGAGTGTTGTATGTCAGCTCAAGTAAGCTCGTGGCTATGTCCGGTCTGCAGGCGATCGACCGCCGTGAGCGACTACGGCGACTTGCGCTGGAAACGATCGACCTCAGTAAAGATCCATACTTTATGCGCAATCACTTGGGGCAGTATGAGTGCCGCCTGTGCTTGACGCTTCACACCAACGAGGGCAACTACCTTGCCCACACGCAAGTAAGTAGAGTTGCCGGGCGCTGGCTACCTACAGCGTGCTCTGTTGGGGCTGCTCCCCTTGTTGTGTCTTGTGCCATCAAGACGCACCACACTCCAGTGGTCAAGGCCCATGAGGCACAGGGGCAGGGTCAGTGGGGGGACGGCGGGCGGCGGGGCCGGGGGAGGTGGGGGTGGTCAACCACCCATGGAAGCCAATGCGCATACACAACCTGACGGCGAAGCTATCAAGTGGGGCCCAATACAGAGCTACGGTGCTTGCCAAGCCCTGGGCGGCCTAGGCGACAGAGCGGGGAGCGGGCAAGTACCATATGGTGCTGGCTGCGCAGCTAGGGCCAGGCAGACCCTTGGTCGTTTGGTGTGATGTTCCGGTCTTCATTTGGGCCAGCAACGAGGCCATGAGTCACGGTGCTGTTAGGTTCTGTCGCTTTGGGGTGGCTGGGCGCGGGAGAGGGAGTGCCGGGGTTGCCTGTGAACTCCCTTGCGCACCACCGCTTAGAGGTATAGGGCAAGCGCTACCGCGGCATGTGAACCCCGCCGCCTGCGGTCGTTGCCAGTACGGAAGCGTGTGCCTGCAAATGCCGAACTGCCTCTTCCGTCCCTCAACACGTGCCACACCTCCCCAGGGCAAGCGCCACCAACAGAACCTTGCAAAGCGTGCGGCGCGGGAGGCGGCGGAGAAGGCAGCAGCGCCGGCACCCCAGAAGCGAGCACCCATCAAGAAGACGGGTGAGGCGAGGCAGGGGTGAGGGAGGGGCTCTGCCAAGCCTGCGCACAGCTTGCCGCATGTGTAGTGGGCTTACGGGAAGGGGTCGGGGCATAGCTCATCCGGGTTGGAGAGTGGCAGGGATGCGCCTTCCGTGTATGCACAGCTGATGTGGGCGTGCCTCTGCCTGTGGGGAACACGGCCTCTTGTGCGGGGGGCACCGTGCATCCGGAGCGGGGGCACCTTGGTGCTGAGGACTGGGTCGGGTTGCCCTCACGGGGTGCCCTGTGGCGAGGCGGTTCAGCCCATGGAGGCGCACTACACGACTTGGCACGCAGCAGGAATCGCAGCGGAGCAGAGCAACACGGCCAAGGTCCTGAGGGGCTGGTCCTGGGGCCTGACGCCTAGCGGCAGGTCCTTCAGCCTTCGGATCTTTGGCGCGGGAGCGTGGGGGTTTGGGTCCGTGGACTGCGGCCTGAGCCCACGGACGCGGTGGTGCACCGCATGGACGAGGCCGCTGGCCCAGCAGACTGGGTTGCTTCCAGCAGGAGCACCAGGATCAGCAGAGGCAGCAGCAGCAGGACGAGGGCTTGGCGAGGTGCCTGGCGGCCCTGACAGCAATGCCAGCGAAGGAGGGCAAGGGACAGTAGACAAATCTAGTGCTGATCGTCCTCGTCAAGCGCGTTGGCAGCAGCTGCCCCTCCTGGGCAGCCGCGACAGGGCTGTGGAACTGGCGGGAAGGCGACTGAAGCTCGGCGCTGGGTGGGCGGGAGGACCGCTCCCCCGATCAACTCACAATGACGGCACACCTGTGTATCACATGCGGGAGAGGTTCGCCCTGAGTCCACGGCAGGACATGGCCTCTTTTCAAGCTTTGCATGCAGAGAGGGGTGGCTGCGCGTTCACGCAGGCTGGGCACTATGGCCGTGGCCACCGCACAACTCCTTGCTCTTACCCGTCTCTCCGCACCTGTGCTTGTCTCGCCCTCCCTTCTGCAGTCAAGATCGGGCGGCCCGGCTACCGCGTGACCAAGCAATTCGACATGAACACGCAGCAGCGCTCGTTGCTGTTCCAGGTGCGGTGCGGCGGGCAGGCGGGATCGGCGGTTTGCATGGCGCGAACTTGTGCGGGGGCCATGGAGCATGTGGCGACACAGCAAGGGCACGCCGCGGTGCATCGGCAAAGCGTGGAGGCCAAGCACCTGCAAGACCTTCCCATCTTCACGTAGACGAAGTGTCCTAAAGCACTGCCTTGTAAGGCCACATCCGTTCACTGAGCACGATGCCCTGGCTACTGATCCGCCTGCTTCCTGCTGCTCACCCACGCCACCCGCTCCACTCCAAACACGCACCACCACTGCTGTGCCCAGGTGGAGTACCCCGAAATCGAGGAGGGCATCAAGCCGCGCCACCGCTTCATGTCGGCCTACGAGCAGCGCGTGGAGACGGCGGACAAGGGCGTGCAGTACCTCATCTTCGCGGCGGAGCCGTACGAAAACATCGCGTTCAAGATCCCCAACAACGAGGTGGGATGCAGAGCAGCTGGGTGCATGCATTGTAGCCAGGCCGTGAGCTGAGTCACATACCGCGCAACGGGGCGGGGAACGGGTCTTGGAGGCGATGGCGACAGGGTGGGCATTGGTGTTGGGGGCCACGGTTTGGGCAGGGGCTGCTTTGGGTTTGGGCGGATGCAGAGCTGCCCCTTGTATACAAGGATGCACAGACTGCAGTGGCGGCCTTTGTGCACCAACTCCTGCTCCCTGCTCCCCCACGCTGCTCGTCACCTCCCAGGTTGACCGCACGGACGGCCACATGTTCACGCACTGGGACCCGGACGCCAAGGTGTTCTCCCTGCAGTTCTACTTCGCGCGGCCAAGAGGTGCGCTGCTGGCACTGGGGGTGACGTAGGGCACAGGGGGACAGTTGTTGCGCCACCAGAGTGCAACTGTGACATTGTTGGGGTCTATACGTGATCACTTTTATGCGTGGACACTGGGGCCCCAGCGCTCTGTACGCCGCGGCGTCTCAGGCGGCAAGGTGGCGCAGGCGGGCGCGGGGGGAACACAGCAGCTGTCTTGCCTCAGCGACTTAGGGCTAAATGAGCGTGCGCGCGCTCATATGCACTCAAGGCTGACTCTGTCATCACGCATGCCTCGTAACCGCCTTGCACACCCTTGCCTAACGCCACAGAGCACGGCGCGCCCCCACCGGGCCTGCCGCCACCGCCCGCGCCGCCCGGCATGTTCGCGCCGCCGCCTCCGGGCGCCATCCCGCCGCCGCCCATGCCGCCGCCGGGCATCCGGCCGCCGCCACCGCCTATGATGGGGGGCCCGCCGCCGATGATGCCGCCGCCGCCGCCAGGTGCCATGGTGGGTGTGGGCCGCAGGCACGCCAGCTGCGCCTTGTCGGCCCCAAGGCGTGACAGCCTTGTGTGCCGTGCACGCTGTGTGGTAATGCTACAGCATAAGAAGGACTGTGATGAGTTGATGCGTTGCCCGGTGCGCCATAGTCATCAGTGGAAAGTGGGAAGGGCTTGTCACGGCAGGCATGGCAGGCGGCGCTTAGCTGCAGTTCATGTGGTGACTTGCTGTCGGGTGCATTACCTGGATACCCAGTGCCGGTACCAATTGGCTGACGGCGTCGCACCCCTTTCCCCGATGCTGCACGGTCCCCCGCAGGGCGGTCCGCCGCCGGGGCCCCCACCGCCACCGCCGTCGGGCTTCATGGGGGTGCCGCCGCCGCCGGGCTTCATGCCGCCTCCGCCGCCTCCGCCGCAGTTCTAGGCGCCCTGCACTGCCCGCCCGCTGGGCGCACAGCGGCAAACTCTCCAGATCTGTGGACAGCAGTGGCATTGCGCAGTGGCACTGGCGACGGGACTGGAGTGCTGCCCCATGGTGGCGCAGCGCTGTACCGGATCAACTGCCGGTGGCCGAGGCTGCGCAGATGCGGAGGGAGGGACCTGTGCTGAGCTCCCTGGCGGGTCAACGGCTATGCCGGCGCGTGCATTGAGGGTCGCGTTGGCGGTGAGCTAGTCCTGTTGCCGCAGCGGCACTCATGTGGCGGTCTGGCGGCGGCACAGGCGGGCGGTTCACCCTTCTGCGTGGAGTGGTAGAGAAGCGTGCGGGCCTGAGGGGCCGCAGGGCATACCCCGTCTTCAGCGCACCGGGGTTAGGCGGACGGATGGAAAGCGGTTCAGGGTGCGGAAACTAAAACTGTTGCTCATGTCCCGGCTGAGCGGCTAGCGTCTGTTGGGCTGGTGCCAGTGCCCTGGAGGGGATGCGAAGTAGCTGGGTTTGCAAAGCCCTCAGCCGGGCGCCGCCTGCGCCGATACGGATGCGTGTTCGGGTATCCGGGTGCTCCGGTAACCTGCCGATTGTCGCTGTTGGCGTGTGGTCATCGGTTGTTCGGCAGGGCAGGAGCCAGCGCACAGGTATTAGAAGAGACGAGGGGCTGTTGGTTGGAGGGGCACGTGGGGCAGCTCGGTGCTTCCATACAGCACGTTTGGCATGACCCCAGCAATGGCGCCGTATTGTCACGAATACCGGTAAGCAAGGAAGCCTCCAGGGCTCATGCTTGCAGCACCCACAACACCAACGGAAAGGCAGCAGAATGATTTTTAACTGCAATCCGCCAAAGTTGGCCGGTCCGCCACGCTAGACCGGCGCTGATACCGGTCAGCACATCGCCCATGGTGCAGGACACGGGCGCCGTGGGCACCAATTGTAGGCAAGGTAGCATAAAAATCAGCTATCAGTACGCAATGGTCTGGCACGGAAGAGTTGCCCAACTGACGGTGTTGCGGTGCGCCCAGACGGATGTTGCAGTCATGCTCCGAGACCGGTTGCACGGGTAGTACTACTGCCCAACGGCCTTAGCCAGCTTTGCCTTGTTGCCTTTCTCCATGCAAGGATTGACCCTCTTCAACTACAACCTGCAGCCCTCCTTGGACGCTGTGCTCAGCATGGTCGACCATGCCTGGAGGTCTGTGCTATGCATGCTCATGGACAGCTGCCCTTAACTTACTGAATGGATAGACGTACAGTAGGGGCGCTTTCAACAGAGACGCGAAGCAATGCGGATCGCCCCAGGCGAGGTGCGTCGCTACTGCTCGGCGACGTGTGAGCGCATTAGGTTCTGCTCAAGATATGGGTAAGACTATGGGCTGCACTTTGCTCAGCTTGTTGTCAGTAGAGACACTCGCCTCTGGGCACCCGCCCCTCCTCCCGGCCCGCCCCTACCGGCCCTACTGGGACCAAGTGCCGTTGCCCCTACTGGGCTGCACCCTTCGCTTTTGCGTCAGGCCTAAATTGCCCTTTTACGGAAGTGCACCTTGGCGAAAGGAAGGGGGATGCGCGCTGGAAACTGCGCTCTAACCATGGTGCTTACGCTTGGGCCGGTGGTGCAGGCACATGAGGGCACGGCGGCGCACGTCGTCGTGCTCGCGCTTGAGGAGGGCCCGAACCGCTGCGCCGCCAACCTAAGTACGCAGCGGCGCTTCGGACTGCTGCCGCCAGCCATGCCGGGTCCCGCCTGGGCAGGTCCAGGTGAGTGCCGAGCTGCTGAGTGACCCAGTTGCAGCAGGCATGGTGCCCGGGGTCGCAGCCCTGGGCATGCACGCCTGCACTTCGTGGGGCCGTGTGAGCATCGATGTTCTTGTGTACCGGTGCCCACACGATACACCGTTTGGTAACGTGGGCTGGCGTTGACACGGCTCCACACGGCCCTTGCCTGACACGGCGTCGTTGAATGGGTGCCTAAGAACAAGTCAATGTTATCCACGGGGTTGTGGGTTTGGGGGGGGGCAAGGTCTTCTGGTGGTCACCGCAGAGGGAAGCCAGGGTTGCCTGGGCGTCACCTTCAAGCGGCGAACAGACAAGAACGGACCGGGGAAGGGGCATAGGTTTACCCCACGGTTTGCCTGCCCTGGGAAGCACAGCGGGTTTTGAAGCTGCGCAGGACAGCGAGACGTAGGTGATATGTCTAGGCCCAGGCACGTGTCCAGGGTGCCGCGTGCCCGGCCCTGACACCACCCAGTCGCTGTACGCCACGTGCCAATGGCAGGGTGCGGTGAGCCGGCAAGGGACCAGCCCCGTCCTGGCCGGGCTCTTCTCACCCGCTGCTGCATACATAGGCGTTTTTGCAGCGACGCCTTGCTGCCGCAACACCACATGGTGCGCGCTGCAGCATCAAGGCCCCAGCACCGTACGGTGCCAATTAGCATTGTCTCCCTGCCTGCTTTGCTTTACAACCTCGCATGAGTGCCGGCAAGCTTTCTGAAACCAGGTGGGGGCAGGCGGGGGCGGGGCAAGAAGGGTGTTAAGAGGGCCCGCGTGCGTGGTGGATCCAGCAACTTTAAGGTGTTGCTCATTAAATACCGTCTGCGAAACGGGCTGGCTAGCCGTACAACCAAAGTATCCCGGGGCAGGCCAACCCTTGTGGAGCAGGCCGGAAGAATGAGCACACTTGGTGCAACAAGGGTGGCAAGCACGAAGTTGCGAGACGGCGGAGTATTGCGGAACACAGACAATAGATGAATCATAAGCATTCAGAGCTTGATATCGTGATACCGTAGCCGTCGTCGCCTTTCCTCTTGCCACATTGTTTGACGCGACCCTCCGCGTCCGTCCAACTACCCGAGCCTGCGAATCGGGCACGTCTTCAGCAACGGCATGTTATGCCCACACACAATGTAGCTATATTGAAAGGATACTGACATGTAGGCGCTCTGCCGAAGCCGGCCCCGGCCCAGGGCTGGGTTTGGCGCCCGTTGTTGGCTTACCTGGTGCGAGCCCAGCAGGCAGGAATGCTTATGCACAGTGCCAGCGGCCAACCAGCGCTGCCAAGCACTTGGCACCTTCCTCCCAAGTACGTAACAAGACAGCTCCATGCGAGATTCTGCGGCCGTCGCGTCAAGAGTCAGCAGGTCGGGGTTGTGTCCAGGGGTCCCCTGGTCGTGTCGGTCTCTCAGCGGCGGGGCTATATAATGTGCGGGCAGGCAGCACCGCAGCTATGCTACCACAAAATTCATAGGAAATCTACCTTTCGCATCGGAGCAATACCGTAATCATGCTCGCCAGCGCAGCTCGCCTTGCCTCTGGCTCAGCGCATGGGTCCCTCTCCATGCTGGCAGCGCCTGTGCCCAGCCCTGTCAACGCAAGCGTCAAGCGTGCCTCCCAGGCGCCCTGCACCACCGCCGCTCCTGCGCGCTCGGCTTCCGCCTCCCTGCCACGCGCTGTCGTTCGCGAGCACAGTACCTCGCGCTCGCCCGACTTCTACGGTTCGGTGCCGTCGGACGTGATTGCTTTTCTGAAAGCTAACCACGCGGGCATGTCCCATGCCCTTCTTCTCATCGACAACACCGCCTGGGAGTCCGGCAACAAGAACATCCCCCCAGTGTTGATGCGCTGCTTCCTCGACATCAGCGCCCTCACCGTGGAGGGTTCCGCGGCCAAGAGCTTCTCGGTCAAGCTCAGCCCCTCTATGTGCGTGGACAGCGAGACCAAGATGCGCATCAAGGTCGTCACCCACGTCGAGTGCAAGGGCTCCTGCCAACTGGTCGAGTGCGCGGACATGACCGTCTGGGTCCGCAAGGACGGCTACGTGGAGTTCCGGGCGAAGGACATGCACAAGTGCCTAAAGAAGGTGGGCGCTGCGCCCGGCGACTGGCTGCTCGTGTCCCTGAGGCGCGAGGGCGACCAGCTGGTGATGGAGCTGAGGGTCATGCGGGAGGAGGCGGTGACGGAGGCGGTGCTCGCCGCCATGCAGCGCTTCCTGGTCGTCAAGCCGGTTGCCCGCAAGCCGCGGGGCCAGAAGGCCAAGCAGGTGGGCCGTGCAGCGCTGTGCAGTGCAGCATGTTATGCCAGTCACATGCTTGTAGGATCTGGGGGGTTACAGGTAGGACGACGCAGGGCCGCATTTTTCAGTTTTCGTGGCAGGACCCGCAGAGATGGATACCAAGCTTCTTTTGCTTTTGTTGCCCGAAGCTCCTTGTGGCTGACGTGCATCCGCCCCGCCCCCCGCCGCCCCTCCACCTGCCCTCCAGGTCGTTGTGGCTGCCGCCGGCCCCAAGCAGGCCGCCTCTCGTGCGGCCGCCTACGACCAGCAGCAGGAGGAGGAGGAGGAGGAGGAGGTGAGCAGGACGGGTGACAGTGCGGGATCGGAACCGACGTTGTATGCTCGATATGTTGGGTGTGCCACGGCAAAGCCTTGAGTTGGTAGATAGCTTGCAGTCCCGCATAGGGGCATTGCCGATGCCGGTGCGTGTATGGCTAGCTGCGAAAGGCCTGTTCATGAGTCGAAGAGGCTACTCGCTCGCTGAGACTGCCCATGCTGTCTGTGACGTGCATTCACCATGCCCCGCCCCTACCCCCCGCCATCCCGCTGCACCTTGCCCGTGCTGTTTGGTGATATGCTTGCATTCCCCAATTGCCCCGCCCGCCCGCCCCCCTTTCCGACACGTGCCCTCAGGCCGCCGCGCTCACCGCCGCGGCACCTTGCGCCGCCCCTCGGGCCACACGCAAGCGGCAGCAGAAGAAGGCCAAGCAGGTGGGAAACTGCGTCAATAGGGGTACCACGCCTGATCCAGATGATGTTAGGGCATGGCCCCTTGTCCCTGGTACATTCTTGGCAGCGTTCTTGCACCGTAGGTATTGCATGCAGGATGCGGGCTGCCTGCACACGTGCCGCGTTCACCGTTGCATCCCTGCATCACCTGTGTGACGTCTAGGGCGTTGCGAAGATTCTTGGGGATCATGTAAGGGACCACGCTTAAGGGCGGGCGATTGTGATGCGGTCCCCCCTCCCACCCACCCCCGCGCCACACACCCAACACCCAACAACCATGTTTACCGCGACAAGCGGAGCACTTCAGTTTCATGTGCTCTAGTAACTTCTCATCCCCCACCCCACCCCAACCCCAGGGCGCCAAGCCCACCGCTGCGCCCGCGCCCTCCGCCGCCGCCAAGGCCACCGCCAACCTGCCGGCGGTCAACGGGGCTCTCCCCGGTGGCGTGCAGCCCGGGCAGCTACCAGGAATTCCACCAGAACATTCTCAACACCAACAACGGACCTGTGACACAGTACATTGAGAAGGCGTTTTACGGGCCGTACTACGGCTCCTTCCCACAGCACGCGAGTGGTGAGGGGAGCGCGACCTGCTGCTGCGGCCGCTACTGCTGCTGCGGCCAGCGGTCTTGAAGCGGCTGGCGCAGCGGCAGGAGGCCCCTGACCTGGAGGCGGCAGTGGGAATGCCCTGCGGGGTAGCAGCGCGGCCGCTGTCTTGTGGTAGGACTGAGAGGTAGTTTGCAGCCTCTGGCGTAGCGTGCCGCTGCGGTCGCGCTGGTGGGTGGCACCTCGCCGGGGACGGCGCATACAGGCACTGTGCTCGGTGACTGCTGCAGTGACTTGTGGGTGTCTGTGTGCATGATTTGGTACGGCGTGGGGGCGCGTCGGGACTTGTTCACTGCTTGAGCAATTGGATATCCTAGTAATACTGCAGCGATGCCTTATTAGGGCTGGTATGAGTGTGCTTGCAGGTTGACAGCATGCGAGCTTGTTGCGGTGGGGCTGGGGGTGCGTGGGGGGCACGGGGGGCCGTGCCGGGGAAGGGGCAGAGTTGGTGGGAGCACGGAGGGTGGGGATTGCGGGTTCGACCAGGGGTGGCGGTGACTGCAGGTGGTCAGGATGGTGTCCTAGGTGCAGCGTGCGTGTGCGGGCGGGTTTGGCGGCGGCAGCGGCAGGGGAGGGCGTGGCGGTGGTGACTGGGGGAGAGAGGGCGTAGCTTGATAAGCGTTAATGCGCTTCGAGGGCGGACTGTACAAGCCCTTTGTTCGCGTGTTCGGACATTAGCGCCTCCTTCATGCCGGCATGTGTTGTTGGACAAACATGGCAAGGGGGCCATGCGGTCGGGAAGCGTGGTGGGTACGGGGCCATGCTGGTGTATGTGGTGAGTGAGTAGGGATCAGTTGGGGCGGACTCACTCGCGCCCTGCGCTTACGGGGTGTGACCTTCGGTGCTGCAGGTTTCGCTGCTTGGGCATGTAAAGAAAACAGCTTGGTTACATCTGCCAGACGGTTCATCTCTTGCCTTCGTCAGTGCCGCGCACTTTTACTATATCCGGCAGCATCCCTCCCGGCCAGCGGCGCCAGTTGCGTTGCTTTTTATTCAGAGGAACGCTACAAGGATGGGAGTCCGTTGCTGCAGCTGCCTGACCAGACCCAGACCTACCAAATCTGTTGGTGTGCCGTTTGCCGTACACGGGCTCCATCAGGGGAGGTTGCATGCGGGTAACATTACATACCGCTAGCCCTGCTCACTCTTCAATGAAGATGCCTACCCGCTGTTTAGCTTATGCACTACCACCAGCACGCACGCAGGCGTACCGGAGCAACATGCCGTATGCCGCGTATGGTGGCGGCCGTACCCATGCCGTATGCCGCACCGCACTGCACCACGCAGCTGCCGCGCTACTGGCCCGGTGCTGCACTTCGGCCTCCGGTGCAGCAGCAAGTGGCGTGCGTCTGTTGTTCCAGCAAGCGGGGACGCGCTGTAAAAGATCTGACACGCTCTCCAGCAGCTATTCCTGACTACTGAAGTAAGGGATACGGCTCTCGTGCAAACGAGTTACCGGTGTCCGATGCGTACGCTCAGGCTAGCCGGAACACTATAGTCCAGAGCGGGGTGCACTATGTCACGTAAGTACAGATGGCGGGAACCAGCGACAACGTCGCGGTTCTGCGCACATAAACGCTCGCAACGTACGGCAGTGATCCTGCATGCACCACCGATTGCAGCTTTGCCTCCAGGGCTCATGCTTGCAGCACCCGCAACACCAACGGAAGGCAGCAGAATGATTTTTAACTGTAATCCGCCAAAGTTGGCCGGTCCGCCACGCTAGACCGTGACACACGGCGCTGATACCGGTCAGCACATCGCCCATGGGGCAGGACACGGGCGCCGTGGGCACCAATTGTAGGCAAGGTAGCATAAAAATCAGCTATCAGTACACAATGGTCTGGCACGGAAGAGTTGCCCAACTGACGGTGTTGCGGTGCGCCCAGACGGATGTTGCAGTCATGCTCCGAGACCGGTTGCACGGGTAGTACTACTGCCCAACGGCCTTAGCCAGCTTTGCCTTGTTGCCTTTCTCCATGCAAGAATTGACCCTCTTCAACTACAACCTGCAGCCCTCCTTGGACGCTGTGCTCAGCATGGTCGACCATGCCTGGAGGTCTGTGCTATGCATGCTCATGGACAGCTGCCCTTAACTTACTGAATGGATAGACGTACAGTAGGGGCGCTTTCAACAGAGACGCGAAGCAATGCGGATCGCCCCAGGCGAGGTGCGTCGCTACTGCTCGGCGACGTGTGAGCGCATTAGGTTCTGCTCAAGATATGGGTAAGACTATGGGCTGCACTTTCCTCAGCTTGTTGTCAGTAGAGACACTCGCCTCTGGGCACCCGCCCCTCCTCCCGGCCCCCCCTACCGGCCCTACTGGGACCAAGTGCCGTTGCCCCTACTGGGCTGCACCCTTCGCTTTTGCGTCAGGCCTAAATTGCCCTTTACGGAAGTGCACCTTGGCGAAAGGAAGGGGGGATGCGCGCTGGAAACTGCGCTCTAACCATGGTGCTTACGCTTGGGCCGGTGGTGCAGGCACATGAGGGCACGGCGGCGCACGTCGTCGTGCTCGCGCTTGAGGAGGGCCCGAACCGCTGCGCCGCCAACCTAAGTACGCAGCGGCGCTTCGGACTGCTGCCGCCAGCCATGCCGGGTCCCGCCTGGGCAGGTCCAGGTGAGTGCCGAGCTGCTGAGTGACCCAGTTGCAGCAGGCATGGTGCCCGGGGTCGCAGCCCTGGGCATGCACGCCTGCACTTCGTGGGGCCGTGTGAGCATCGATGTTCTTGTGTACCGGTGCCCACACGATACACCGTTTGGTAACGTGGGCTGGCGTTGACACGGCTCCACACGGCCCTTGCCTGACACGGCGTCGTTGAATGGGTGCCTAAGAACAAGTCAATGTTATCCACGGGGTTGTGGGTTTGGGGGGGCAAGGTCTTCTGGTGGTCACCGCAGAGGGAAGCCAGGGTTGCCTGGGCGTCACCTTCAAGCGGCGAACAGACAAGAACGGACCGGGGAAGGGGCATAGGTTTACCCCACGGTTTGCCTGCCCTGGGAAGCACAGCGGGTTTTGAAGCTGCGCAGGACAGCGAGACGTAGGTGATATGTCTAGGCCCAGGCACGTGTCCAGGGTGCCGCGTGCCCGGCCCTGACACCACCCAGTCGCTGTACGCCACGTGCCAATGGCAGGGTGCGGTGAGCCGGCAAGGGACCAGCCCCGTCCTGGCCGGGCTCTTCTCACCCGCTGCTGCATACATAGGCGTTTTTGCAGCGACGCCTTGCTGCCGCAACACCACATGGTGCGCGCTGCAGCATCAAGGCCCCAGCACCGTACGGTGCCAATTAGCATTGTCTCCCTGCCTGCTTTGCTTTACAACCTCGCATGAGTGCCGGCAAGCTTTCTGAAACCAGGTGGGGGCAGGCGGGGGCGGGGCAAGAAGGGTGTTAAGAGGGCCCGCGTGCGTGGTGGATCCAGCAACTTTAAGGTGTTGCTCATTAAATACCGTCTGCGAAACGGGCTGGCTAGCCGTACAACCAAAGTATCCCGGGGCAGGCCAACCCTTGTGGAGCAGGCCGGAAGAATGAGCACACTTGGTGCAACAAGGGTGGCAAGCACGAAGTTGCGAGACGGCGGAGTATTGCGGAACACAGACAACAGATGAATCATAAGCATTCAGAGCTTGATATCGTGATACCGTAGCCGTCGTCGCCTTTCCTCTTGCCACATTGTTTGACGCGACCCTCCGCGTCCGTCCAACTACCCGAGCCTGCGAATCGGGCACGTCTTCAGCAACGGCATGTTATGCCCACACACAATGTAGCTATATTGAAAGGATACTGACATGTAGGCGCTCTGCCGAAGCCGGCCCCGGCCCAGGGCTGGGTTTGGCGCCCGTTGTTGGCTTACCTGGTGCGAGCCCAGCAGGCAGGAATGCTTATGCACAGTGCCAGCGGCCAACCAGCGCTGCCAAGCACTTGGCACCTTCCTCCCAAGTACGTAACAAGACAGCTCCATGCGAGATTCTGCGGCCGTCGCGTCAAGAGTCAGCAGGTCGGGGTTGTGTCCAGGGGTCCCCTGGTCGTGTCGGTCTCTCAGCGGCGGGGCTATATAATGTGCGGGCAGGCAGCACCGCAGCTATGCTACCACAAAATTCATAGGAAATCTACCTTTCGCATCGGAGCAATACCGTAATCATGCTCGCCAGCGCAGCTCGCCTTGCCTCTGGCTCAGCGCATGGGTCCCTCTCCATGCTGGCAGCGCCTGTGCCCAGCCCTGTCAACGCAAGCGTCAAGCGTGCCTCCCAGGCGCCCTGCACCACCGCCGCTCCTGCGCGCTCGGCTTCCGCCTCCCTGCCACGCGCTGTCGTTCGCGAGCACAGTACCTCGCGGTCGCCCGACTTCTACGGTTCGGTGCCGTCGGACGTGATTGCTTTTCTGAAAGCTAACCACGCGGGCATGTCCCATGCCCTTCTTCTCATCGACAACACCGCCTGGGAGTCCGGCAACAAGAACATCCCCCCCAGTGTTGATGCGCTGCTTCCTCGACATCAGCGCCCTCACCGTGGAGGGTTCCGCGGCCAAGAGCTTCTCGGTCAAGCTCAGCCCCTCTATGTGCGTGGACAGCGAGACCAAGATGCGCATCAAGGTCGTCACCCACGTCGAGTGCAAGGGCTCCTGCCAACTGGTCGAGTGCGCGGACATGACCGTCTGGGTCCGCAAGGACGGCTACGTGGAGTTCCGGGCGAAGGACATGCACAAGTGCCTAAAGAAGGTGGGCGCTGCGCCCGGCGACTGGCTGCTCGTGTCCCTGAGGCGCGAGGGCGACCAGCTGGTGATGGAGCTGAGGGTCATGCGGGAGGAGGCGGTGACGGAGGCGGTGCTCGCCGCCATGCAGCGCTTCCTGGTCGTCAAGCCGGTTGCCCGCAAGCCGCGGGGCCAGAAGGCCAAGCAGGTGGGCCGTGCAGCGCTGTGCAGTGCAGCATGTTATGCCAGTCACATGCTTGTAGGATCTGGGGGGGTTACAGGTAGGACGACGCAGGGCCGCATTTTTCAGTTTTCGTGGCAGGACCCGCAGAGATGGATACCAAGCTTCTTTTGCTTTTGTTGCCCGAAGCTCCTTGTGGCTGACGTGCATCCGCCCGCCCCCGCCGCCCCTCCACCTGCCCTCCAGGTCGTTGTGGCTGCCGCCGGCCCCAGCAGGCCGCTCGTGCGGCCGCCTACGACCAGCAGCAGGAGGAGGAGGAGGAGGAGGTGAGCAGGACGGGTGACAGTGCGGGATCGGAACCGACGTTGTATGCTCGATATGTTGGGTGTGCCACGGCAAAGCCTTGAGTTGGTAGATAGCTTGCAGTCCCGCATAGGGGCATTGCCGATGCCGGTGCGTGTATGGCTAGCTGCGAAAGGCCTGTTCATGAGTCGAAGAGGCTACTCGCTCGCTGAGACTGCCCATGCTGTCAGTGACGTGCATTCACCATGCCCCGCCCCTCCCCCCCGCCATCCCGCTGCACCTTGCCCGTGCTGTTTGGTGTGCTTGCTTGCCCCGCCCGCCCGCCCCCCTTTCCGACACGTGCCCTCAGGCCGCCGCGCTCACCGCCGCGGCACCTTGCGCCGCCCCTCGGGCCACACGCAAGCGGCAGCAGAAGAAGGCCAAGCAGGTGGGAAACTGCGTCAATAGGGTACCACGCCTGATCCAGATGATGTTAGGGCATGGCCCCTTGTCCCTGGTACATTCTTGGCAGCGTTCTTGCACCGTAGGTATTGCATGCAGGATGCGGGCTGCCTGCACACGTGCCGCGTTCACCGTTGCATCCCTGCATCACCTGTGTGACGTCTAGGGCGTTGCGAAGATTCTTGGGGATCATGTAAGGGACCACGCTTAAGGGCGGGCGATTGTGATGCGGTCCCCCCTCCCACCCACCCCCGCGCCACACACCCAACACCCAACAACCATGTTTACCGCGACAAGCGGAGCACTTCAGTTTCATGTGCTCTAGTAACTTCTCATCCCCCACCCCACCCCAACCCCAGGGCGCCAAGCCCACCGCTGCGCCCGCGCCCTCCGCCGCCGCCAAGGCCACCGCCAACCTGCCGGCGGTCAACGGCTCCGTCGGGCTCTCCCCGGTGGCGTGCAGCCCGGGCAGCTACCAGGAATTCCACCAGAACATTCTCAACACCAACAACGGACCTGTGACACAGTACATTGAGAAGGCGTTTTACGGGCCGTACTACGGCTCCTTCCCACAGCACGCGAGTGGTGAGGGGAGCGCGACCTGCTGCTGCGGCCGCTACTGCTGCTGCGGCCAGCGGTCTTGAAGCGGCTGGCGCAGCGGCAGGAGGCCCCTGACCTGGAGGCGGCGGTGGGAATGCCCTGCGGGGTAGCAGCGCGGCCGCTGTCTTGTGGTAGGACTGAGAGGTAGTTTGCAGCCTCTGGCGTAGCGTGCCGCTGCGGTCGAGCTGGTGGGTGGCACCTCGCCGGGGACGGCGCATACAGGCACTGTGCTCGGTGACTGCTGCAGTGACTTGTGGGTGTCTGTGTGCATGATTTGGTACGGCGTGGGGGCGCGTCGGGACTTGTTCACTGCTTGAGCAATTGGATATCCTAGTAATACTGCAGCGATGCCTTATTAGGGCTGGTATGAGTGTGCTTGCAGGTTGACAGCATGCGAGCTTGTTGCGGTGGGGCTGGGGGTGCGTGGGGGGCACGGGGGGCCGTGCCGGGGAAGGGGCAGAGTTGGTGGGAGCACGGAGGGTGGGGATTGCGGGTTCGACCAGGGGTGGCGGTGACTGCAGGTGGTCAGGATGGTGTCCTAGGTGCAGCGTGCGTGTGCGGGCGGGTTTGGCGGCGGCAGCGGCAGGGGAGGGCGTGGCGGTGGTGACTGGGGGAGAGAGGGCGTAGCTTGATAAGCGTTAATGCGCTTCGAGGGCGGACTGTACAAGCCCTTTGTTCGCGTGTTCGGACATTAGCGCCTCCTTCATGCCGGCATGTGTTGTTGGACAAACATGGCAAGGGGGGCCATGCGGTCGGGAAGCGTGGTGGGTACGGGGCCATGCTGGTGTATGTGGTGAGTGAGTAGTGATCAGTTGGGGCGGACTCACTCGCGCCCTGCGCTTACGGGGTGTGACCTTCGGTGCTGCAGGTTTCGCTGCTTGGGCATGTAAAGAAAACAGCTTGGTTACATCTGCCAGACGGTTCATCTCTTGCCTTCGTCAGTGCCGCGCACTTTACTATATCCGGCAGCATCCCTCCCGGCCAGCGGCGCCAGTTGCGTTGCTTTTTATTCAGAGGAACGCTACAAGGATGGGAGTCCGTTGCTGCAGCTGCCTGACCAGACCCAGACCTACCAAATCTGTTGGTGTGCCGTTTGCCGTACACGGGCTCCATCAGGGAGGTTGCATGCGGGTAACATTACATACCGCTAGCCCTGCTCACTCTTCAATGAAGATGCCTACCCGCTGTTTAGCTTATGCACTACCACCAGCACGCACGCAGGCGTACCGGAGCAACATGCCGTATGCCGCGTATGGTGGCGGCCGTACCCATGCCGTATGCCGCACCGCACTGCACCACGCAGCTGCCGCGCTACTGGCCCGGTGCTGCACTTCGGCCTCCGGTGCAGCAGCAAGTGGCGTGCGTCTGTTGTTCCAGCAAGCGGGGACGCGCTGTAAAAGATCTGACACGCTCTCCAGCAGCTATTCCTGACTACTGAAGTAAGGGATACGGCTCTCGTGCAAACGAGTTACCGGTGTCCGATGCGTACGCTCAGGCTAGCCGGAACACTAATAGTCCAGAGCGGGGTGCACTATGTTACGTAAGTACAGATGGACGAATGTGCGGGAACCAGCGACAACGTCGCGGTTCTGCGCACATAAACGCTCGCAACGTACGGCAGTGATTCTGCATGCACCACCGATTGCAGCTTTGCCTCCAGGGCTCATGCTTGCAGCACCCGCAACACCAACGGAAAGGCAGCAGAATGATTTTTAACTGCAATCCGCCAAAGTTGGCCGGTCCGCCACGCTAGACCGTGACACACGGCGCTGATACCGGTCAGCACATCGCCCATGGGGCAGGACACGGGCGCCGTGGGCACCAATTGTAGGCAAGGTAGCATAAAAATCAGCTATTAGTACACAATGGTCTGGCACGGAAGAGTTGCCCAACTGACGGTGTTGCGGTGCGCCCAGACGGATGTTGCAGTCATGCTCCGAGACCGGTTGCACAGGTAGTACTACTGCCCAACGGCATTAGCTAGTTTTGCCTTGTTGCCTTTCTCCATGCAAGAATTGACCCTCTTCAACTACACTCTGCAGCCCTCCTTGGACGCTGTGCTCAGCATGGTCGACCATGCCTGGAGGTCTGTGCTATGCATGCTCATGGACAGCTGCCCTTAACTTACTGAATGGATAGACGTACAGTAGGGACGCTTTCAACAGAGACGCGAAGCAATGCGGATCGCCCCAGGCGAGGTGCGTCGCTACTGCTCGGCGACGTGTGAGCGCATTAGGTTCTGCTCAAGATATGGGTAAGACTATGGGCTGCACTTTGCTCAGCTTGTTGTCAGTAGAGACACTCGCCTCTGGGCACCCGCCCCTCCTCCCGGCCCCCCCTACCGGCCCTTCTGGGACCAAGTGCCGTTGCCCCTACTGGGCTGCACCCTTCGCTTTTGCGTCAGGCCTAAATTGCCCTTTTACGGAAGTGCACCTTGGCGAAAGGAAGGGGGGATGCGCGCTGGAAACTGCGCTCTAACCATGGTGCTTAGCTGCTTACGCTTGGGCCGGTGGTGCAGGCACATGAGGGCACGGCGGCGCACGTCGTCGTGCTCGCGCTTGAGGAGGGCCCGAACCGCTGCGCCGCCAACCTCGTACGCAGCGGCGCTTCGGACTGCTGCCGCCAGCCATGCCGGGTCCCGCCTGGGCAGGTCCAGGTGAGTGCCGAGCTGCTGAGTGACCCAGTTGCAGCAGGCATGGTGCCCGGGGTCGCAGCCCTGGGCATGCACGCCTGCACTTCGTGGGGCCGTGTGAGCATCGATGTTCTTGTGTACGGTGCCCACACGATACACCGTTTGGTAACGTGGGCTGGCGTTGACACGGCTCCACACGGCCCTTGCCTGACACGGCGTCGTTGAATGGGTGCCTAAGAACAAGTCAATGTTTTTTACGGGGTTGTGGGTTTGGGGGGGCAAGGTCTTCTGGTGGTCACCGCAGAGGGAAGCCAGGGTTGCCTGGGCGTCACCTTCAAGCGGCGAACAGACAAGAACGGACCGGGGAAGGGGCATAGGTTTACCCCACGGTTTGCCTGCCCTGGGAAGCACAGCGGGTTTTGAAGCTGCGCAGGACAGCGAGACGTAGGTGATATGTCTAGGCCCAGGCACGTGTCCAGGGTGCCGCGTGCCCGGCCCTGACACCACCCAGTCGCTGTACGCCACGTGCCAATGGCAGGGTGCGGTGAGCCGGCAAGGGACCAGCCCCGTCCTGGCCGGGCTCTTCTCACCCGCTGCTGCATACATAGGCGTTTTTGCAGCGACGCCTTGCTGCCGCAACACCACATGGTGCGCGCTGCAGCATCAAGGCCCCAGCACCGTACGGTGCCAATTAGCATTGTCTCCCTGCCTGCTTTGCTTTACAACCTCGCATGAGTGCCGGCAAGCTTTCTGAAACCAGGTGGGGGCAGGCGGGGCGGGGCAAGAAGGGTGTTAAGAGGGCCCGCGTGCGTGGTGGATCCAGCAACTTTAAGGTGTTGCTCATTAAATACCGTCTGCGAAACGGGCTGGCTAGCCGTACAACCAAAGTATCCCGGGCAGGCCAACCCTTGTGGAGCAGGCCGGAAGAATGAGCACACTTGGTGCAACAAGGGTGGCAAGCACGAAGTTGCGAGACGGCGGAGTATTGCGGAACACAGACAACAGATGAATCATAAGCATTCAGAGCTTGATATCGTGATACCGTAGCCGTCGTCGCCTTTCCTCTTGCCACATTGTTTGACGCGACCCTCCGCGTCCGTCCAACTACCCGAGCCTGCGAATCGGGCACGTCTTCAGCAACGGCATGTTATGCCCACACACAATGTAGCTATATTGAAAGGATACTGACATGTAGGCGCTCTGCCGAAGCCGGCCCCGGCCCAGGGCTGGGTTTGGCGCCCGTTGTTGGCTTACCTGGTGCGAGCCCAGCAGGCAGGAATGCTTATGCACAGTGCCAGCGGCCAACCAGCGCTGCCAAGCACTTGGCACCTTCCTCCCAAGTACGTAACAAGACAGCTCCATGCGAGATTCTGCGGCCGTCGCGTCAAGAGTCAGCAGGTCGGGGTTGTGTCCAGGGGTCCCCTGGTCGTGTCGGTCTCTCAGCGGCGGGGCTATATAATGTGCGGGCAGGCAGCACCGCAGCTATGCTACCACAAAATTCATAGGAAATCTACCTTTCGCATCGGAGCAATACCGTAATCATGCTCGCCAGCGCAGCTCGCCTTGCCTCTGGCTCAGCGCATGGGTCCCTCTCCATGCTGGCAGCGCCTGTGCCCAGCCCTGTCAACGCAAGCGTCAAGCGTGCCTCCCAGGCGCCCTGCACCACCGCCGCTCCTGCGCGCTCGGCTTCCGCCTCCCTGCCACGCGCTGTCGTTCGCGAGCACAGTACCTCGCGCTCGCCCGACTTCTACGGTTCGGTGCCGTCGGACGTGATTGCTTTTCTGAAAGCTAACCACGCGGGCATGTCCCATGCCCTTCTTCTCATCGACAACACCGCCTGGGAGTCCGGCAACAAGAACATCCCCCCAGTGTTGATGCGCTGCTTCCTCGACATCAGCGCCCTCACCGTGGAGGGTTCCGCGGCCAAGAGCTTCTCGGTCAAGCTCAGCCCCTCTATGTGCGTGGACAGCGAGACCAAGATGCGCATCAAGGTCGTCACCCACGTCGAGTGCAAGGGCTCCTGCCAACTGGTCGAGTGCGCGGACATGACCGTCTGGGTCGCAAGGACGGCTACGTGGAGTTCCGGGCGAAGGACATGCACAAGTGCCTAAAGAAGGTGGGCGCTGCGCCCGGCGACTGGCTGCTCGTGTCCCTGAGGCGCGAGGGCGACCAGCTGGTGATGGAGCTGAGGGTCATGCGGGAGGAGGCGGTGACGGAGGCGGTGCTCGCCGCCATGCAGCGCTTCCTGGTCGTCAAGCCGTTGCCCGCAAGCCGCGGGCCAGAAGGCCAAGCAGGTGGGCCGTGCAGCGCTGTGCAGTGCAGCATGTTATGCCAGTCACATGCTTGTAGGATCTGGGGGGTTACAGGTAGGACGACGCAGGGCCGCATTTTTCAGTTTTCGTGGCAGGACCCGCAGAGATGGATACCAAGCTTCTTTTGCTTTTGTTGCCCGAAGCTCCTTGTGGCTGACGTGCATCCGCCCCGCCCCCCGCCGCCCCTCCACCTGCCCTCCAGGTCGTTGGCTGCCGCCGGCCCAAGCAGGCCGCCTCTCGTGCGGCCGCCTACGACCAGCAGCAGGAGGAGGAGGAGGAGGAGGAGGTGAGCAGGACGGGTGACAGTGCGGGATCGGAACCGACGTTGTATGCTCGATATGTTGGGTGTGCCACGGCAAAGCCTTGAGTTGGTAGATAGCTTGCAGTCCCGCATAGGGGCATTGCCGATGCCGGTGCGTGTATGGCTAGCTGCGAAAGGCCTGTTCATGAGTCGAAGAGGCTACTCGCTCGCTGAGACTGCCCATGCTGTCAGTGACGTGCATTCACCATGCCCCGCCCCTACCCCCCGCCATCCCGCTGCACCTTGCCCGTGCTGTTTGGTGATATGCTTGCATTCCCCAATTGCCCCGCCCGCCCGCCCCCCTTTCCGACACGTGCCCTCAGGCCGCCGCGCTCACCGCCGCGGCACCTTGCGCCGCTCGGCCACACGCAAGCGGCAGCAGAAGAAGGCCAAGCAGGTGGGAAACTGCGTCAATAGGGGTACCACGCCTGATCCAGATGATGTTAGGGCATGGCCCCTTGTCCCTGGTACATTCTTGGCAGCGTTCTTGCACCGTAGGTATTGCATGCAGGATGCGGGCTGCCTGCACACGTGCCGCGTTCACCGTTGCATCCCTGCATCACCTGTGTGACGTCTAGGGCGTTGCGAAGATTCTTGGGGATCATGTAAGGGACCACGCTTAAGGGCGGGCGATTGTGATGCGGTCCCCCCTCCCACCCACCCCCGCGCCACACACCCAACACCCAACAACCATGTTTACCGCGACAAGCGGAGCACTTCAGTTTCATGTGCTCTAGTAACTTCTCATCCCCCACCCCACCCCAACCCCAGGGCGCCAAGCCCACCGCTGCGCCCGCGCCCTCCGCCGCCGCCAAGGCCACCGCCAACCTGCCGGCGGTCAACGGCTCCGTCGGGCTCTCCCCGGTGGCGTGCAGCCCGGGCAGCTACCAGGAATTCCACCAGAACATTCTCAACACCAACAACGGACCTGTGACACAGTACATTGAGAAGGCGTTTTACGGGCCGTACTACGGCTCCTTCCCACAGCACGCGAGTGGTGAGGGGAGCGCGACCTGCTGCTGCGGCCGCTACTGCTGCTGCGGCCAGCGGTCTTGAAGCGGCTGGCGCAGCGGCAGGAGGCCCCTGACCTGGAGGCGGCGGTGGGAATGCCCTGCGGGGTAGCAGCGCGGCCGCTGTCTTGTGGTAGGACTGAGAGGTAGTTTGCAGCCTCTGGCGTAGCGTGCCGCTGCGGTCGAGCTGGTGGGTGGCACCTCGCCGGGGACGGCGCATACAGGCACTGTGCTCGGTGACTGCTGCAGTGACTTGTGGGTGTCTGTGTGCATGATTTGGTACGGCGTGGGGGCGCGTCGGGACTTGTTCACTGCTTGAGCAATTGGATATCCTAGTAATACTGCAGCGATGCCTTATTAGGGCTGGTATGAGTGTGCTTGCAGGTTGACAGCATGCGAGCTTGTTGCGGTGGGGCTGGGGGTGCGTGGGGGGCACGGGGGCCGTGCCGGGGAAGGGGCAGAGTTGGTGGGAGCACGGAGGGTGGGGATTGCGGGTTCGACCAGGGGTGGCGGTGACTGCAGGTGGTCAGGATGGTGTCCTAGGTGCAGCGTGCGTGTGCGGGCGGGTTTGGCGGCGGCAGCGGCAGGGAGGGCGTGGCGGTGGTGACTGGGGGAGAGAGGGCGTAGCTTGATAAGCGTTAATGCGCTTCGAGGGCGGACTGTACAAGCCCTTTGTTCGCGTGTTCGGACATTAGCGCCTCCTTCATGCCGGCATGTGTTGTTGGACAAACATGGCAAGGGGGCCATGCGGTCGGGAAGCGTGGTGGGTACGGGGCCATGCTGGTGTATGTGGTGAGTGAGTAGTGATCAGTTGGGGCGGACTCACTCGCGCCCTGCGCTTACGGGGTGTGACCTTCGGTGCTGCAGGTTTCGCTGCTTGGGCATGTAAAGAAAACAGCTTGGTTACATCTGCCAGACGGTTCATCTCTTGCCTTCGTCAGTGCCGCGCACTTTTACTATATCCGGCAGCATCCCTCCCGGCCAGCGGCGCCAGTTGCGTTGCTTTTTATTCAGAGGAACGCTACAAGGATGGGAGTCCGTTGCTGCAGCTGCCTGACCAGACCCAGACCTACCAAATCTGTTGGTGTGCCGTTTGCCGTACACGGGCTCCATCAGGAGGTTGCATGCGGGTAACATTACATACCGCTAGCCCTGCTCACTCTTCAATGAAGATGCCTACCCGCTGTTTAGCTTATGCACTACCACCAGCACGCACGCAGGCGTACCGGAGCAACATGCCGTATGCCGCGTATGGTGGCGGCCGTACCCATGCCGTATGCCGCACCGCACTGCACCACGCAGCTGCCGCGCTACTGGCCCGGTGCTGCACTTCGGCCTCCGGTGCAGCAGCAAGTGGCGTGCGTCTGTTGTTCCAGCAAGCGGGGACGCGCTGTAAAGATCTGACACGCTCTCCAGCAGCTATTCCTGACTACTGAAGTAAGGGATACGGCTCTCGTGCAAACGAGTTACCGGTGTCCGATGCGTACGCTCAGGCTAGCCGGAACACTATAGTCCAGAGCGGGGTGCACTATGTCACGTAAGTACAGATAGCGGGAACCAGCGACAACGTCGCGGTTCTGCGCACATAAACGCTCGCAACGTACGGCAGTGATCCTGCATGCACCACCGATTGCAGCTTTGCCTCCAGGGCTCATGCTTGCAGCACCCGCAACACCAACGGAAGGCAGCAGAATGATTTTTAACTGTAATCCGCCAAAGTTGGCCGGTCCGCCACGCTAGACCGTGACACACGGCGCTGATACCGGTCAGCACATCGCCCATGGGGCAGGACACGGGCGCCGTGGGCACCAATTGTAGGCAAGGTAGCATAAAAATCAGCTATCAGTACACAATGGTCTGGCACGGAAGAGTTGCCCAACTGACGGTGTTGCGGTGCGCCCAGACGGATGTTGCAGTCATGCTCCGAGACCGGTTGCACAGGTAGTACTACTGCCCAACGGCATTAGCTAGTTTTGCCTTGTTGCCTTTCTCCATGCAAGAATTGACCCTCTTCAACTACACTCTGCAGCCCTCCTTGGACGCTGTGCTCAGCATGGTCGACCATGCCTGGAGGTCTGTGCTATGCATGCTCATGGACAGCTGCCCTTAACTTACTGAATGGATAGACGTACAGTAGGGACGCTTTCAACAGAGACGCGAAGCAATGCGGATCGCCCCAGGCGAGGTGCGTCGCTACTGCTCGGCGACGTGTGAGCGCATTAGGTTCTGCTCAAGATATGGGTAAGACTATGGGCTGCACTTTGCTCAGCTTGTTGTCAGTAGAGACACTCGCCTCTGGGCACCCGCCCTCCTCCCGGCCCCCTACCCTACTGGGACCAAGTGCCGTTGCCCCTACTGGGCTGCACCCTTCGCTTTTGCGTCAGGCCTAAATTGCCCTTTTACGGAAGTGCACCTTGGCGAAAGGAAGGGGGGATGCGCGCTGGAAACTGCGCTCTAACCATGGTGCTTAGCTGCTTACGCTTGGGCCGGTGGTGCAGGCACATGAGGGCACGGCGGCGCACGTCGTCGTGCTCGCGCTTGAGGAGGGCCCGAACCGCTGCGCCGCCAACCTCGTACGCAGCGGCGCTTCGGACTGCTGCCGCCAGCCATGCCGGGTCCCGCCTGGGCAGGTCCAGGTGAGTGCCGAGCTGCTGAGTGACCCAGTTGCGGCAGGCATGGTGCCCGGGGTCGCAGCCCTGGGCATGCACGCCTGCACTTCGTGGGGCCGTGTGAGCATCGATGTTCTTGTGTACGGTGCCCACACGATACACCGTTTGGTAACGTGGGCTGGCGTTGACACGGCTCCACACGGCCCTTGCCTGACACGGCGTCGTTGAATGGGTGCCTAAGAACAAGTCAATGTTTTTTACGGGGTTGTGGGTTTGGGGGGGCAAGGTCTTCTGGTGGTCACCGCAGAGGGAAGCCAGGGTTGCCTGGGCGTCACCTTCAAGCGGCGAACAGACAAGAACGGACCGGGGAAGGGGCATAGGTTTACCCCACGGTTTGCCTGCCCTGGGAAGCACAGCGGGTTTTGAAGCTGCGCAGGACAGCGAGACGTAGGTGATATGTCTAGGCCCAGGCACGTGTCCAGGGTGCCGCGTGCCCGCCCTGACACCACCCAGTCGCTGTACGCCACGTGCCAATGGCAGGGTGCGGTGAGCCGGCAAGGGACCAGCCCCGTCCTGGCCGGGCTCTTCTCACCCGCTGCTGCATACATAGGCGTTTTTGCAGCGACGCCTTGCTGCCGCAACACCACATGGTGCGCGCTGCAGCATCAAGGCCCCAGCACCGTACGGTGCCAATTAGCATTGTCTCCTGCCTGCTTTGCTTTACAACCTCGCATGAGTGCCGGCAAGCTTTCTGAAACCAGGTGGGGGCAGGCGGGGCGGGGCAAGAAGGGTGTTAAGAGGGCCCGCGTGCGTGGTGGATCCAGCAACTTTAAGGTGTTGCTCATTAAATACCGTCTGCGAAACGGGCTGGCTAGCCGTACAACCAAAGTATCCCGGGCAGGCCAACCCTTGTGGAGCAGGCCGGAAGAATGAGCACACTTGGTGCAACAAGGGTGGCAAGCACGAAGTTGCGAGACGGCGGAGTATTGCGGAACACACACAATAGATGAATCATAAGCATTCAGAGCTTGATATCGTGATACCGTAGCCGTCGTCGCCTTTCCTCTTGCCACATTGTTTGACGCGACCCTCCGCGTCCGTCCAACTACCCGAGCCTGCGAATCGGGCACGTCTTCAGCAACGGCATGTTATGCCCACACACAATGTAGCTATATTGAAAGGATACTGACATGTAGGCGCTCTGCCGAAGCCGGCCCCGGCCCAGGGCTGGGTTTGGCGCCCGTTGTTGGCTTACCTGGTGCGAGCCCAGCAGGCAGGAATGCTTATGCACAGTGCCAGCGGCCAACCAGCGCTGCCAAGCACTTGGCACCTTCCTCCCAAGTACGTAACAAGACAGCTCCATGCGAGATTCTGCGGCCGTCGCGTCAAGAGTCAGCAGGCTCTCAGCGGCGGGGCTATATAATGTGCGGGCAGGCAGCACCGCAGCTATGCTACCACAAAATTCATAGGAAATCTACCTTTCGCATCGGAGCAATACCGTAATCATGCTCGCCAGCACAGCTCGCCTTGCCTCTGGCTCAGCGCACGGGTCCCTCTCCATGCTGGCAGCGCCTGTGCCCAGCCCTGTCAACGCAAGCGTCAAGCGTGCCTCCCAGGCGCCCTGCACCACCGCCGCTCCTGCGCGCTCGGCTTCCGCCTCCCTGCCACGCGCTGTCGTTCGCGAGCACAGTACCTCGCGCTCGCCCGACTTCTACGGTTCGGTGCCGTCGGACGTGATTGCTTTTCTGAAAGCTAACCACGCGGGCATGTCCCATGCCCTTCTCCTCATCGACAACACCGCCTGGGAGTCCGGCAACAAGAACATCCCCCCCCAGTGTTGATGCGCTGCTTCCTCGACATCAGCGCCCTCACCGTGGAGGGTTCCGCGGCCAAGAGCTTCTCGGTCAAGCTCAGCCCCTCTATGTGCGTGGACAGCGAGACCAAGATGCGCATCAAGGTCGTCACCCACGTCGAGTGCAAGGGCTCCTGCCAACTGGTCGAGTGCGCGGACATGACCGTCTGGGTCCGCAAGGACGGCTACGTGGAGTTCCGGGCGAAGGACATGCACAAGTGCCTAAAGAAGGTGGGCGCTGCGCCCGGCGACTGGCTGCTCGTGTCCCTGAGGCGCGAGGGCGACCAGCTGGTGATGGAGCTGAGGGTCATGCGGGAGGAGGCGGTGACGGAGGCGGTGCTCGCCGCCATGCAGCGCTTCCTGGTCGTCAAGCCGGTTGCCCGCAGCCGCGGGGCCAGAAGGCCAAGCAGGTGGGCCGTGCAGCGCTGTGCAGTGCAGCATGTTATGCCAGTCACATGCTTGTAGGATCTGGGGGGTTACAGGTAGGACGACGCAGGGCCGCATTTTTCAGTTTTCGTGGCAGGACCCGCAGAGATGGATACCAAGCTTCTTTTGCTTTGTTGCCCGAAGCTCCTTGTGGCTGACGTGCATCCGCCCCGCCCCCGCCGCCCCTCCACCTGCCCTCCAGGTCGCCAGGCTGCCGCCGGCCCCAAGCAGGCCGCCTCTCGTGCGGCCGCCTACGACCAGCAGCAGGAGGAGGAGGAGGAGGAGGAGGTGAGCAGGACGGGTGGCAGTGCGGGATCGGAACCGACGTTGTATGCTCGATATGTTGGGTGTGCCACGGCAAAGCCTTGAGTTGGTAGATAGCTTGCAGTCCCGCATAGGGGCATTGCCGATGCCGGTGCGTGTATGGCTAGCTGCGAAAGGCCTGTTCATGAGTCGAAGAGGCTACTCGCTCGCTGAGACTGCCCATGCTGTCAGTGACGTGCATTCATCGTGCCCCGCCCCTACCCGCCGCCATCCCGCTGCACCTTGCCCGTGCTGTTTGGTGATATGCTTGCATTCCCCAATTGCCCCGCCCGCCCGCCCCCCTTTCCGACACGTGCCCTCAGGCCGCCGCACCCACCGCCGCGGCACTCTGCGCCGCCCCTCGGGCCACACGCAAGCGGCAGCAGAAGAAGGCCAAGCAGGTGGGAAACTGCGTCAATAGGGGTACCACGCCTGATGAAGATGATGTTAGGGCATGGCCCCTTGTCCCCTGGTACATTCTTGGCAGCGTTCTTGCACCGTAGGTATTGCATGCAGGATGCGGGCTGCCTGCACACGTGCCGCGTTCACCGTTGCATCCCTGCATCACCTGTGTGACGTCTAGGGCGTTGCGAAGATACTTAGGGATCATGTAAGGGACCACGCTTAAGGGCGGGCGATTGTGATGCGGTCCCCCCTCCCACCCACCCCCGCGCCACACACCCAACACCCAACAACCATGTTTACCGCGACAAGTGGAGCACTTCAGTTTCATGTGCTCTAGTAACTTCTCATCCCCCACCCCACCCCAACCCCAGGGCGCCAAGCCCACCGCTGCGCCCGCGCCCTCCGCCGCCGCCAAGGCCACCGCCAACCTGCCGGCGGTCAACGGCTCCCTCGGGCTCTCCCCGGTGGCGTGCAGCCCGGGCAGCTGCTCGGAATTCCACCAGAACATTCTCAACACCAACAACGGACCTGTGACACAGTACATTGAGAAGGCGTTTTACGGGCCGTACTACGGCTCCTTCCCACAGCACGCGAGGGGTGAGGGGAGCGCGACCTGCTGCTGCGGCCGCTACTGCTGCTGCGGCCAGCGGTCTTGAAGCGGCTGGCGCAGCGGCAGGAGGCCCCTGACCTGGAGGCGGCGGTGGGAATGCCCTGCGGGGTAGCAGCGCGGCCGCTGTCTTGTGGTAGGACTGAGAGGTAGTTTGCAGCCTCTGGCGTAGCGTGCCGCTGCGGTCGAGCTGGTGGGTGGCACCTCGCCGGGGACGGCGCATACAGGCACTGTGCTCGGTGACTGCTGCAGTGACTTGTGGGTGTCTGTGTGCATGATTTGGTACGGCGTGGGGGCGCGTCGGGACTTGTTCACTGCTTGAGCAATGGGATATCCTAGTAATACTGCAGCGATGCCTTATTAGGGCTGGTATGAGTGTGCTTGCAGGTTGACAGCATGCGAGCTTGTTGCGGTGGGGCTGGGGGTGCGTGGGGGGCACGGGGGCCGTGCCGGGGAAGGGGCAGAGTTGGTGGGAGCACGGAGGGTGGGGATTGCGGGTTCGACCAGGGGTGGCGGTGACTGCAGGTGGTCAGGATGGTGTCCTAGGTGCAGCGTGCGTGTGCGGGCGGGTTTGGCGGCGGCAGCGGCAGGAGGGCGTGGCGGTGGTGACTGGGGAGAGGGCGTAGCTTGATAAGCGTTAATGCGCTTCGAGGGCGGACTGTACAAGCCCTTTGTTCGCGTGTTCGGACATTAGCGCCTCCTTCATGCCGGCATGTGTTGTTGGACAAACATGGCAAGGGGGCCATGCGGTCGGGAAGCGTGGTGGGTACGGGGCCATGCTGGTGTATGTGGTGAGTGAGTAGTGATCAGTTGGGGCGGACTCACTCGCGCCCTGCGCTTACGGGGTGTGACCTTCGGTGCTGCAGGTTTCGCTGCTTGGGCATGTAAAGAAAACAGCTTGGTTACATCTGCCAGACGGTTCATCTCTTGCCTTCGTCAGTGCCGCGCACTTTTACTAAATCCGGCAGCATCCCTCCCGGCCAGCGGCGCCAGTTGCGTTGCTTTTTATTCAGAGGAACGCTACAAGGATGGGAGTCCGTTGCTGCAGCTGCCTGACCAGACCCAGACCTACCAAATCTGTTGGTGTGCCGTTTGCCGTACACGGGCTCCATCAGGGGAGGTTGCATGCGGGTAACATTACATACCGCTAGCCCTGCTCACTCTTCAATGAAGATGCCTACCCGCTGTTTAGGTTATGCACTACCACCAGCACGCACGCAGGCGTACCGGAGCAACATGCCGTATGCCGCGTATGGTGGCGGCCGTACCCATGCCGTATGCCGCACCGCACTGCACCACGCAGCTGCCGCGCTACTGGCCCGGTGCTGCACTTCGGCCTCCGGTGCAGCAGCAAGTGGCGTGCGTCTGTGGCGCCTAGGAACGCGGTAGCCCACACTACCAGCCCAGACAAAATTTTTCGCCTTGGGCAACCAGGACGCGGACCGGACCCTGAGCGCCCCTAGTGCCTGCTCGTGTGTGAGTCAAGCAGTAGGTTGGAACCCTTTCCCGTGGAGGTGTAGCTGTAGTTGTAGCCCAGCACTGCCGCTTGGCCAGCACGGATAATAAGGCGGAAGAGGAGGAGGGCGCAGTGCTGCTGCTGGTAGCTCGCTGTTGCCGTACTGATTACGGAAAGGTAGGTAGGGGAGAGGGAAGGGTGCGCCACTGTGCGCTGCCCTAATGTAGCCCGCTGTGTACACGCTAGTGAGGTGCGTGTGGGGAAGGGGTGATGGTGGCACACCGCTGTGCTCCACCTACTCGTAGCCCACTGTTGCCTTGCCTATACCACTGAGTGCCACCCTAGTCCTTGCCCGCTGCCCTAGTCCCTGCCCTGCCTGCGCTGTCGTCCGCCGTACTATCCCGCCCGTGCGCTGTACTATCCCGCCCGTGCGCTGTGCGAATCCGAGAGGCACACGCAAGGGGGCCGCCTATCCATCACGCCTTGACTTTACAGAATACTGTAGCAGTTACGGTGCTTATCCGGGAGCCCAGAAGTCGTGTCTCTTTCGCATTGTCCACCTATATCGAGAGTATGCGCGACTGACAATCAAGGGTAACTCCCACAAACTGGCGAGGCCACGCCTATTTATGCAGAGTGTGCCGTACCAAAGGTCCATGCACCCTCCAATAGGACGCTCACCAACGCCTGAAACGTCATACTACAGGCCTTGAGGCGGGGCCTCCTACATTACGCACGCGACAGACAAAGGACCGCAGCACAGCCGGTTACCCTACAACAGCCCTGTGCTATGCGTGCGGCGCACTACGAACACGCTCAGCTGCGGGCCCTAGACGAAGCACCGCAGTATGCAGCATGTATGCCCACAAAAGCAGTAACCCACATGCTAGTGCCAACACCAAAGTCAGCCACCAGCCCACCTCGTATACCATCGCCAAAGCGCCCACCAGGGTCATGCATCTACTGAAGCACACCCCAAGCGCAGGCTGGCCAAGGACGACTCGCTCAGGCATACAGGCACGCACACTGTACTCAACCAAACGACCTGAGAGGCCGTGGCATTCTTCCTACGCCGCTTGCATACAAATAACCCTAGTAACGCACCTTCCAATTCACTCTACGAGCGGTATACTGAGGTCAGAGGCCGATTGCCAGTCGGACCTCGCACCTGGGTCCACACGCTCAACAGAGCCTCGTCACCACTTCCCAACTGCCATGGTCCGAGCTGCACCCCAACAACCTCGCTGGGAGCCAAGCCCAAGAAGGTCATCACTCTTCTGGGCCACAGCATACGCAGGCATGCGACGCCACAGGTCCACACAAGACGCATTGCCATTGCTGTTGCGTGCAGCGCCATATGCAGCGCCGGAACCACATGCCCCGCGATCACGTTCCGTTAGGATGCTCACGGTGCGCATGTCCAACATTGATGCATGCCAAAGCGTATCTAAATGCGTAGTTTCGCAATAGTAAGGACGCCTGCCGCAAGGCAAGCGACTACTCGCGCCACCCAACCGCCGTTTGCCCTCATCGCCTCTTATCCCGCTGCCACTGAAGCCAGGCTGCAGGGATAGCTAAAGAATAACCTTGCAAATATGGATACAAAATGCCTCAACTCCCATGAACGGCCGAACGGGACCTCCCCTGCTGTCGCCCCACGCTACGCTCCCGGTGTGGTGCCGGGTGTCCAAACCCACAGTCCGCCCACGCAGTAGGCCACAGCTGGCGCCTGCCCGCGAAACTCGGGCACCCTGACCGAGTCCCTACCGGGACCACACCCCTTTGCTCCAAAGACCCGCTGGCTGGCACCTTGAGCCTGTGCTCCATGGCATCCCCCTTGCCCTTCGGCACCTCCCTGCATCGGCACCTTAGCCACTGCACCCATGCCCCCCCCCCATGTTCCAACCCACCCGTTGCTGCTCCGCCTACAGCTTCGCCCGCTGCATCGCCGCATGCTCAGCCTGCAGACGCTCAGCCTTCACGCCCAGCACTCCCGGCACGTCTACAAACCGTCGGGGGGTGCCACGTAGCGTCCCTTGGCGTTGCCACGGGCACACCGGCAGCACTCCAGCTCCTTGGTCAGCGTTTCAACCATCGCTCGCTCAAAGCTCCAGACGATGAAGCTGTTCGAGTTTGCCTGCTGCAGCTGCGCGACCTGGCCCTCCAGTGCAGTCACGCGAGCGATGAGTTGGCTGCATCGCCATAAGCTGGTTGCGCTGTGCCCGCAGCAAGGCCACCTCCCGCCGAGACTTGTCATCAGTCTTCACACTGGTGCGCTGGCGCCTTCGAGCGGCCCGGTCTTGCCCCGCTGGAGCTCCGTTCATGGCGATGCAGACTTCCAAAGCTGTCGATTTTACGAAGGTAGAAGGCGGAGGTTGTGCATTTGCTGAAAGGATGATGTAGATAAACACTCAGATGTTGTCAATAAGTAGTGAAGTGCTCGAACTCGCGGCTCCAGCTCATAGCCCTCCTTGCGCGCGCCACCGTACACGGCCCGTATGTCCGGCACAGTCAAGTGTATAAGCGCCTCCGGACGCCTCCGTTGTGCTCCGCATATAGTTCAGAAATAGTAGCCTGACTTCGCGTCCACTGGCGTGAGCGCTTCTCAAGGCTGTGGTCAGGCGGGTGGGCCATCCTCTCGGTAGGTGTTCACAGCAGGTGCTCCCCTTCCGGTTGGGTGGTCAGAGTAGTTGGTTCTCCACACTTCATGCTGGCCTGGCTTCGCAGTCGAGCTGCTTCCCAAAGCCGCTTGTTGGTCGCCTTAGTACATGTAGGTTGTGTAGTGTACAGCAGTATACACGCATCCTCCTTACTGCTGCTGCCACGTGGCTGCCTCGGGAAGGGTACCCTCGAGTAGGGCGCAGGCTGACCGGCCCCCTTTGCCAACCTCCATCGCCGTTGCCTCCTGGCTCCGTGCGAGTCTCACCGCCCCTCGGCCAAATAAACCCCGTTGCTGCCTCCTGCCATCGTGCCCCCCGCAAGCCTCATCGCCCCTCTGCCAATCCCCGTTGCCTGCTTGGGGTGGCCCAACAGAGCCATTCGGCCCCTCATGGCACGTGCCCCCGTGGCTCGTCTTGAGCCCAGCTGATGAAATCCAGTCGGAGTCAGGTACCGCCCCGGTTTGGTCCACGTTTGAGGGCCCCATGGTGTGGCCATGATGCCTCCATCCTCCGGTTCCAGCGCCAGCCCCACCCTTCCGGGTCCTGGTTGGTGACCACTGGTAGAATGCTGGCCGTGTCCGCCAGCGTGGCACTGGTGTGCCCCTTGCCGTACCGTGATGCCATGGTGGTTTCCACGTGTTGTAACGGCGGCCCTTCAGACTGCCCCAAGCCCGCCGGCGCCCCCCTGTCCTTGCGCGCTGACCTCTGAATCCTAGCGCTGGCTGTGGCACGCCCCGCCGCCTTGTTTCCCTGCCTCGGGGCACCTGAGCGCCCTCGTATATCGCCCGTTGTGGCCCTAGCTGCAGCCGCTCCCGCCGGTGCCCTGCCTTCTGCTGCCTGCGGGATGACATGGTATGGCGGTTGGCAGTGCCCATCCTGGCCCGTATGGGTGGGTGGCTCCTGCCCGTCCATGCTGCCGCTGCTGCTGCTGCCGAGCCCTGGGTACCCTGCACCCTCATTATCGGCCTCCCTAGCGCCTTCTCCGCCTGCTGCTGCCCCGCCTTGCCAGTGGTGCCCTCGCGAGCAGCCGCCATTGGGGGGCCTGGGCCGCTACCTCCTAGCAGGTCCCCTGCTGCTGGGCCTTGATGATGCTCACACGCTGGGTCCCATCCCTGCACACACGCCGCTCTGCACCCCTTTCTGCCTCCCTGCACCCGGGCGGACGGTCTGTCCCCAGCACTGCCTTCCACAGCTGCAGCACCCAACTCACCCCCTCCCCCTGCCGCCTGTAGGGTGTCCAGGTATAGCGGTGGCTGGGCTGTGCGCCCGCTCCCCTCCTGGTGAGTGAGTGGCGTCTGGCCCCCATCACTGCCCCAGCTGCCGCCATTCCAGGGCCTTACACCCCCAACGCAGGCTCCCATGCCCTTGCTGCCGCCTGCCGCTGCTCGTGCTTTGCCATAGAGGCCCTTGCGTGTAGCCACTGTGGGAGGGCCTGGGCCGTTATCGTCTGGCGGGTCCCCTGCCGCACTGTGGCGGCGCTTGCGCCCTGATCCACTCAACATGACGGCCGTAGTGCGTCCTACCCCTACTCCATGCGTCATGGGTGCTGAATTTCCCCCTGCACCGCCCTCCACTGCGACAGCCATCAATGCGCCCCCGCCTGCCGCCTGTAGGGCGTCAAGGAGTAGCGGTGGGCTGTGCTCGCACTCCTCCTGGTGTGTGAGTGATTTCTGACGACCGTCTGCACCACTGCACATGTGGCTGCCCCTCCGGTACCGTACGCCCCGGCCACTGGCTCCCACACCCGTACCACCACTTGCTGCTGTTCCCGCCTTGCCACTGGTGGCCTGGCGCATAGCCGCCATAGGGGGGCCTGGACCGCTATCGCTGATTGGGTCCCCTTCCTTGCTCTGGCCGCGCTTGCTCCCCAATCCCTGAATCAGCATATTGGCCGTACTGCATCCCACTCCTGCTCCCTGCGTCAGGGCTGCGCCCCCTGAACCACCGTCCACTGCTGTAGCTGCCGCCCATGTGACCCCACCTGCTGCCTTATGGGTTGGGCCGGGGACCCATATACCCACACTGGTGTTAGGCCCCTCCACACTGGGTACTGCTGCTGCTGCCACCGCCGCCGCAGGCCTTCCTGCCTGGATCTCAGCCTGGCCCGGCTGGTGCTTGCTGTTGCCTGAGCACCGGAGTGGCTCAGGTGCACCGCCATCTTCCCAGTCGTAGCCCAACGTCTCCTCCGCCGCATCCCACGCCTCCTCGTCAGTGCCGTAGCCAGCATCAAAGGGGGCTGAAGGCGCAGTGTCCCCACTGTAGGTGCAGGGTTGCTGGGTGTAGTTGGGTGTCGTCATTGCCGGGGGTGCATCCCGCCGGGCCTTGAGCCATTCGATCAGCTGCCAGCCTACTGCCGCCAGGCGCCTTAGCTGGTCCTTGGTGTGGTCGTCAGCACCTGACCGCCCAAGCTGAGCTAGGAGGTGATACGCCGTCTCCTCCATTTCCCATACCACCTGCTCCATGCCGCACAGAGCTGCCCCCGACATTGTGGACGTAGGGGCCACCGGAGGTGACCCTTGATCCTCCCAGCAGCCAGACGCACTTGTGACCTCACTGTCGTCACCATAAGCCCCCGCCACTCCGTCCTCGGCCCAGTCATCGTCCAACATGGCCTCGCTGCTGCTGCCCACATACATGAGTGCGCGCATTGCCTCTGCCACCGAAGTTGGCTGTTGCGTGGAGGCGACAGCCCGGAACCCAGGCTGCAGGGAGCACAGGAAGTAGTGGAGCTGGACGCTGTCGGGCTCCTCCAGGTCCACACCCAGCCGTACGGCATAGAAGCTGTAGCGCTGTATGTAATCCCAGGGCGCCTCATCGCCTCCCTGCTGGCAGCGTGTAAATGAGTCGGCCAAGTGCTCCACAGGTGTCCCGAACTGCTGGAGGAAGGATGTTGCGAAAGCAGGCCACGAGGTGAAGCTGCCCACATCATCTGCCCAAAGCTGTGCCGCACCAGCCAACCGCTGCATTGCCATCTTGGCCTTGTCTCCAGAGCTCATGTAGTAGCCACCAAGGATCTCCTCACAGCACTCAAGCCACCATTCTGCCTCCTCATTGCAGCCCGGGTTGTAGGTGGGAAGGGAGAGAAGGATGGAAATGTACAACGTCGTTGGTGGTCCAGGTGGCGCCCATGCCCAAGCTGCACGTCCTCCATCTTTGTCTTCGTGGTTGTCGTCATCCATGGTTGGGGAACAGGGTGGCGGTCAGAGCCGGGCGCGAACCCAGCTCTGATACCAGGAACGCGGTAGCCCACACTACCAGCCCAGACAAAATTTTTCGCCTTGGGCAACCAGGACGCGGACCGGACCCTGAGCGCCCCTAGTGCCTGCTCGTGTGTGAGTCAAGCAGTAGGTTGGAACCCTTTCCCGTGGAGGTGTAGCTGTAGTTGTAGCCCAGCACTGCCGCTTGGCCAGCACGGATAATAAGGCGGAAGAGGAGGAGGGCGCAGTGCTGCTGCTGGTAGCTCGCTGTTGCCGTACTGATTACGGAAAGGTAGGTAGGGGAGAGGGAAGGGTGCGCCACTGTGCGCTGCCCTAATGTAGCCCGCTGTGTACACGCACCTTGTAGTGAGGTGCGTGTGGGGAAGGGGTGATGGTGGCACACCGCTGTGCTCCACCTACTCGTAGCCCACTGTTGCCTTGCCTATACCACTGAGTGCCACCCTAGTCCTTGCCCGCTGCCCTAGTCCCTGCCCTGCGCTGTCGTCCGCCGTACTATCCCGCCCGTGCGCTGTGCGAATCCGAGAGGCACACGCAAGGGGGCCGCCTATCCATCACGCCTTGACTTTACAGAATACTGTAGCAGTTACGGTGCTTATCCGGGAGCCCAGAAGTCGTGTCTCTTTCGCATTGTCCACCTATATCGAGAGTATGCGCGACTGACAATCAAGGGTAACTCCCACAAACTGGCGAGGCCACGCCTATTTATGCAGAGTGTGCCGTACCAAAGGTCCATGCACCCTCCAATAGGACGCTCACCAACGCCTGAAACGTCATACTACAGGCCTTGAGGCGGGGCCTCCTACATTACGCACGCGACAGACAAAGGACCGCAGCACAGCCGGTTACCCTACAACAGCCCTGTGCTATGCGTGCGGCGCACTACGAACACGCTCAGCTGCGGGCCCTAGACGAAGCACCGCAGTATGCAGCATGTATGCCCACAAAAGCAATAACCCACATGCTAGTGCCAACACCAAAGTCAGCCACCAGCCCACCTCGTATACCATCGCCAAAGCGCCCACCAGGGTCATGCATCTACTGAAGCACACCCCAAGCGCAGGCTGGCCAAGGACGACTCGCTCAGGCATACAGGCACGCACACTGTACTCAACCAAACGACCTGAGAGGCCGTGGCATTCTTCCTACGCCGCTTGCATACAAATAACCCTAGTAACACACCTTCCAATTCACTCTACGAGCGGTATACTGAGGTCAGAGGCCGATTGCCAGTCGGACCTCGCACCTGGGTCCACACGCTCAACAGAGCCTCGTCACCACTTCCCAACTGCCATGGTCCGAGCTGCACCCCAACAACCTCGCTGGGAGCCAAGCCCAAGAAGGTCATCACTCTTCTGGGCCACAGCATACGCAGGCATGCGACGCCACAGGTCCACACAAGACGCATTGCCATTGCTGTTGCGTGCAGCGCCATATGCAGCGCCGGAACCACATGCCCCGCGATCACGTTCCGTTAGGATGCTCACGGTGCGCATGTCCAACATTGATGCATGCCAAAGCGTATCTAAATGCGTAGTTTCGCAATAGTAAGGACGCCTGCCGCAAGGCAAGCGACTACTCGCGCCACCCAACCGCCGTTTGCCCTCATCGCCTCTTATCCCGCTGCCACTGAAGCCAGGCTGCAGGGATAGCTAAAGAATAACCTTGCAAATATGGATACAAAATGCCTCAACTCCCATGAACGGCCGAACGGGACCTCCCCTGCTGTCACCGAAGCGATTCAGGGTGAAACCCGCAGAGCGTAGGGCTAAAGTAGTGGCGTGGCGGCTGTGGGACACGGCGGAAAAACGCTTTTCGGCACTGGGCTTGGGGCTGGGGCCGGCACTGGGCCTAGGGGCTGGGGCCGGGGAGAGGTCCACCGCGTGCGTGCGTGCGTGCGTGCGTCACACCTACCCCCCTGGTTTTTGGGCCGCTACCGACGCAGTGATGCTCCCTGACCATGAAACGGGTGGCGGGGGCGCTTGGAACGCACCCGTTTAAAAGATATGCACGTCGGAATATCAGGGGACCTCCCCTGCATCGGACTGCGGTTCAGGCGAGGTCTCGTAGTAACATTCGTGACCCCTGTTACAGCTTGTCTGTGTTATCGATACTTGCATTGTCGTTATTGAGATCATATAGATAGCGCTGTGCTCCTCTGCTCGAGTTTTGCGACCAGTGTTGGTGTCGCAACTTTGGGACTTGACGACGGTGTCACCGCGACTGTATCATCGTGGTTAAAAATGCTTTTACTTAGGTTCAGATGACATGAAAGGAAGAGGCGAACAGGAGTCCCGCGGGTCCTTCCTCGCGCTTCCTCTCGCGCTGTCACTCTCGCTCTTTCACGCTCTCGCTCTCCTACGTTCTATTCGTAAAGACATACATTCATATCTCGTCATTCACGCACTCGCAACCGCGTCGCTTTCGCGCAAGCGCTTCACTCGGTCTGCCATTGCCGCCTCGATGACCGCACAGACGTCACAGCGCTGCGCTCAGAAAGGAGTCTACATGTTGCTCATAATGCAATGGAAACGTCGTCGGTCTCCAGGAGGCGCGCAGCGCAAAGTCGAAATGTCTCAAGCGACGCGAGTTGCTTTTACGCAAAACGCTCTTCCAGCACGCTACAACTCTGCATCAGTCACAGAGAACAGCGTACATGATAGGCGTGACATTTCATAGCGCAAGGGTGCAGCGCTGAATGCGTCTTTGGGCTGTCGCAACCAGGGGACTCCCCTGGTGGGGACAGGTACCCTGCGATCTCAGCGCCACAAAGCCTCATCGCCCCACTGACATGCTGTATACCCTGTGCACTGACATAGGGGTAGATAGGGCGCAGATAGAGGTGCAGGCTGGGGTGCAGTTCGCGCGCTCTTTCGCGCGCTCTCGCTCTTGCTCTATCACGCTCTCGTCCTCCTACGTGTTTTCCACATCGTATACAATCTTCTGTCGTCGCTCACACGCTCGCAAACGCATCTGTTCCGTGCAAAGCCCAAGCGGCCCTCCACTCGGTCTGCCAGACACGCCTCGATAGCTGCGCAGACGATAGCGCTGTGCTCAGAAAGGAGTCCACATGTTGCTCACAATGCAATGGAAGCGTCGTAGGTCGCCAGGAGGTGCGCAGCGCAAAGTCCACCCGGAAATGTCTCAAGCGACGCGACTTGCTTTCGCGCAGAACGCTCTTCCAGCACGCTACAAATGCGCATCAGTCACAGAGAACAGCGTACATGATAGGCGTGATATTTTATAGCGCAAGGGTGCAGCGCTGAATGCGTCTTTGGGCTGTCACAACCAAGGGACTCCCCTGCTGGGGACAGGTACCCTGCAATCTCAGCGCCACAAAGGGTCATCGCCCCACTGGACATGGTGTACATACGGTTAGCTAATCGGGCCTCACGCAAAGAAGTTCTGCCGTTCTCGTTACATCCGCTGTTAATAGTCCTCAAAGGTAAAGAGGGCCGTAGGAGGCGGCCCGCTTGCTCAACAAACCAAGAGATGAAGTGAGGCCTTCCCTGGGTGGGAGGGCGGGCTCTCGCTGAACAAACGAACAAGATACCACCGAAAGCGTAGCACACGCCACAAGTGCAAGCCGGGTTGTACGACAAGGCTCCCGGCCCTAAGCTAACCTCGCAATTGCTCTGCTATGCTCCCATTAGCTAATCGGGCCTCACGCAAAGAAGTTCTGCCATGTGAAAAGATAATTAGCGGTTGAAGTACTGAACCGCGAAAGGGGCGACCTGGCGGGAAGCCAGGGGACCGAAAACGCAGCGGTAGCCCCAGATGCAACCACCCCCATGTCCAAGTAATGCTCACGCAGCGCACGCGAATTGGCACTCCAGCCACCGGCTCTCCACTACCTCCATGGGCACGCCAGCGGCACGTGCAGCCGAAGCCCCACCACGCCAAACTGTACAAAGTGTGCACGTTGACCAGGTGTGCGTGACCGTATCTACGCAAAACATTGTGAAACCAGGACTCTGCCTGCGGCGTAGTAAAGCGCCGCGGCCACAAGCGGCCACCTGGGCGGCTGTAGCGCCTCAGGGCCTCTGCCACAGACGGCACACCAGAAATAGGCAACTGCAGGACAGGCGCTTCATGAGGCTGCAACACCTTCCCTTTCCAGCTAGTGGGACGGTACTGGAAGACCGTGTGCTGTGCAACCGACACCAAATTCCACCAGTCAACTGACAGCAAAGATGCAGGCCGAAGGAAAGTGCAAAACGACAACACCACAAATAACAGCTCAAGCAAGTGCTGCACATTAGTTGCCAGCGGCAGGCTGCAGGACAAGGCCACGTCCGCTGAGAAGGCTAGCACCAGTGGCGCCGGGGGCGCGACATGCACCTGTAAGCGCTGCCAACCCGCGACGTAATTAGCAAACAGAGTGTTGTCCGTGCTGCACGGCTTAGGGTGACCGAATAGTTCATGCAAAGTGTTGACAGCACTGAAGTACGGCTGTGCGGTGCTAGCCTGCACTGTGCCACGCGATGCCAGGTGCTGTGCCCACAGGAGCCCCGTGACGCTGCAAGCAGGCAAGAACTCCAAGTCTGCCTCAACACAAAAACGAATGAACTGTGGGACGAATACGACCGCCACGTGCTGCTGCTAAGCGAACTAGTAATGACCTGCGCAACCTGCTCCAGACTTCCGGACAGGGCTTCGTTGTACTCCGAACCTAAAACACCACGCAAATGCGACACCATGTGCTGCACTACCTGCTGTGGTGCCCCGCACGACCACATCTAGGGTGAAGCTACGCACCACTGGGCGAGCCTTGCTCTACTGAACGCCCAGCTCACCAGTCCACTCGAACCGCGACCACCTGCCACCGGAGGCGGTAGGTAGGCCGAGCCCCTAGCCCCGGGGCGAAGAGCTCCGTGCTGCTGGGGAGGAAGAGGATGTGCGTTTATGGCCATGAGCTCCCGCCACCAGGCCTGCGCCGGCCAGAAAGGGACCACCAGCGTAGCCGAAGCACGCTCCTCCCGGTTTCTGCACCACCGCCAGGAGGAAATCGGGTTGGTAAGGCGGGTTGCCGTAATTGTTGGTTGGAGCCCAGGGCTGTTGCAAGCTGTCGACGCCAGCTGTGCCGGGGCAGTAGAAACGGCTGTAAAACCTGGGCAGCTGCGCGTTAGCGCTGGTAGCGAAGAGGTCCACGTCGTGCGGGCCGAACATGCTGTCCAGCATGCTGAAGAAGCGCGGGTGCAAGCGGTAATCGTCGCCGTCGATGAGACGCGACGCTGCGTCCGCTGGGTTGCTGGCGCTGTCCACCCGTTCTACTTCCAAGATGATCGAATGCAGCTGCAAAAACTCCCACAATAACCGGTACTCTGCGTGCAGGGGGGAGCGCGACGCTCCACGACCCAAAACCGCCTGCGTGCACGTGTTGTCCTCCATGATCAACACCACGCGGCCCTTAACGTAGGGCAAAAAAGAATGCAAAGCTAAAAACGCTTCCAGTTGATGTGCTCGCCAACCTCCTCGCTGTCCCAGTAACCACGCGCCACCTTTCCGTTCAAGACCGCACCCCATGAGTGGCCTGACGCATCAACAGCCAAACGGACCGAAGCTGGACCAACATTTATTGGTGCGGAGCAGTGCTTTGTGGGAATGTCTGCCCACCAGTTTAAATCACGAAGGGACGCGCGCGACAGACGGACTTTTCCCGACCAGCGACCCGGGACACCGGCCAAGTCGGTGTATAAGTTACGCAAGAAAAGCGACAGGGGCCAGCGCCAATTTCACACTCTGCGCAAACCCACAAAACTGAGCCAGGTCGCGCTTCTTCACCTTGCGCGCATCCCCTTTCGCCGTAACACGCAGCCCAATCGCCAGCCGCTTCAGCTTGGCAAGCTTTTCCTTAGGCACCTCGAAAGTGCCTTCCACCGCGTTGATAGTAATCCCCGCTGCACGGACTGAGACGGTTCCCACACACACTTAGTAGGATGGACAGAAAGGCCCAAGAAAGAGACCACACGCTGGATCCAAGCCGCCCCAGCCACAGCAGCATCACGCGACTCAAAGACAAACAAAAAATCATCCAAGTAAGGCAACACGCGAACACCTGCCTTGGCTTGGCGAGCACGCTCCGACGGGTAGAACTCGTGGGGCGGAGGAGGGCAGGGGCGCCCTCTCCTGGTGGCCCTGATGGGATCTCTCCAGTAACGAACCACGTTGCGCATGACCTTCGTGAAGTAGTAAGGACTGTTCAACCAACCGAAAGGCAACGCGCACATCTGGTACAGTACACCACAGAAGCGAAAAGTAAAGAATTTGCGGTCTGCAGGACGGATGGGCACATGGTAGAAAGCGTCCTGCAAATCCATCTTGACCATCCACGAGTCCTTGATGCCCAGGTGCCGCAAGACCTTGAGCGTCTCGTAGCGACATTTGTACCCCTTTTGAGCGACGTTCATGCGCTTCAAATTCACAACCACACGCCAATTCTTTCCCCCGGGCTTAGGCACACAAAAAGCGTTGCAAATGTGTGATGGGTTGGGCCCGCTCACACGACTGATGGCACCCAGAGCCAGTAAACGAGGCTCCTCCACATCAAACCACCACTTACGCTCTTCACCGGACACCGGAAGTGGGTCGGCTTCGAATGCAGGAGGGGGTCCGCCGCCCAGGAACTCCACTGGCACACCTTCACGTAACCAACGTAAGGTACACGAATCCGCGCCAATCGCCCGCCAGGCGTCCAAACGAGACTGCACACGGGAGTAAAGCGGCTCAGGCATGGTAGTTAGCGTGGTGCGTTAGCGGCAGCGTTAGCAGTGGGGCTGGTTCTGGTACGGCTGCCTGGCCTGGCGCTCCGCGACCACGCACACCGACGAAGTTGTCACGACCACGGCCACCACCATAGTTATCACGACCGCGACCACGAGGGACATGACTGTTATGGTTTAACCTAAACTGCTGCTCAACGACAGACTTAGCCTGGAGCTTCGCCAACATGCGCTCGTAATTGTCGTCTGCCGCCGCGACGACGCTGTCACGCAGGGGGCGCTCAGGGTCCCCGAAATAGCCTTTGAAAGCAATAGACATAGCATCACGACCGCGGGTGGCGAACTCGTAAATGCAATTGATACGCGCATGCGCAATAGACCGAGCCCACATAGCGTCATAACCCAAAGTGTTCAGCACCGACAAGACCACACTCTGAGTACGTGCATCAGCAAAACCCCGGGTGCGGACAGGGCTTGTACCAACCGCGCAAGCCCGTCGCCGATGAGGGCGGCAACACCTATCGTCGTGACCCACAGACCATACTCATACACGAGGGAGCCCGCTTTCTCACCACCAGAACCCTTTTGCTTCTGTGCCAGTAGCTGCTGCACTGGGTCAGCTGTGACGGGGTTTAGCGGGATCTGAAATTTTGCGCCCTCGGCTGCAATGTCGACCGCTGATGGCAGGCGGTTCATGAGCGCTATGTCCAGGGAAAGGGCTGTCCCACGGGGAACGCTGAGCACGAGGGCAGTTATAAAGCTGTTGCAGCTCACCAAAGGGGTTTGGGTGAAGGAGGTCTGGTCCAGCCTGGAGTTGAGGAGACATTTGGGCGTAGAGGGCAGCCAGATCGGGAGGGTTGGGCTGGGCGCCCTGCGCAAACTGCTGCTGGGCCTGCGCTTGCGCCTGTGCCTGCGCCTGCGCCTGCGCCTGCGCCTGCGCCTGCTGAGCTTGCTGTTGCTGTTGCTGGAACCATTGCTGCTGGATGGCGGCAGCCACCCGAGGATCCAGCGCGCCACCAGTGCCAGGGCTGGACGGGCTTCCCATGCCGCTGAAGCTCCCATGTTGCTGCCCGACGGGCGTAGTTCCTCCGACAGGCTGACGGAACTGGGCGAAGCCCGGCACGGTATTCGAGGGATCCATGCCACGTGCCCCGCCGATGGCGAGGGCGACGACTAGCGCTACTAGAGCTAAAGCGCGCATTATGTTGTGAAAGCTTTGTGAAGCAATAGGAGTACCCGAAGGGTCGTGCTGTGTAGTCTGAGGACTCAGCGGAAGTAAGGGAGCGCGACCGAAGTCGCGGGACCCGCCGTTGTTCAGCTCTCGCTGAACAAACGAACAAGATACCACCGAAAGCGTAGCACACGCCACAAGTGCAAGCCGGGTTGTACGACAAGGCTCCCGGCCCTAAGCTAACCTCGCAATTGCTCTGCTATGCTCCCAGTAGTTAGGGTAGGAAGGAATGCAGGGTGGGGTGCAGCGGTGCAAGGGCAGGCAGGGGCCACAAAAAGTGCTCACCCGTCGCTCTCGCTCTTTCACGCTCTCGCCCCCCTACGTGCTCTTCCCTTCGTATACATTTCGTCGCTCACACTGCTCTTCAGGAGGCGCTACAGAGCCGCTGCCCGCTTGCTGCTCTCAACCACGCACACGCAAACAAAGTGAACACACTCACACAGCCACAACAGCCTCTCCTTCAACAACTCGTTGAGCTTCGGTCCCCCCCCAGCCCGAAACGGGCGTCATGTCGCCCCACGCTACGCTCCCGGTGTGGTGCCGGGTGTCCAAACCCACAGCCTGTCCGCCCACGCAGTAGGGCCACACGTCTGTTGTTCCAGCAAGCGGGGACGCGCTGTAAAAGATCTGACACGCTCTCCAGCAGCTATTCCTGACTACTGAAGTAAGGGATACGGCTCTCGTGCAAACGAGTTACCGGTGTCTGTCACTGCACTAGGCAGGAGACATGCCAATCGTATCATGACAGCGTTTCTCAACGCTCACAAACTGCGTCTCAACGTCCAACTGTGCCACGATTTGGTTTCGGCGCATGGCGTTGCTCAAGGATCATGGATCAAGCGAGGGCCCTGAATCAACGCAAATAGAAGTGTTTTCTATATATAGCAGATATGATGCATTATGCCTTTCGATGGGAGACAGCCCCGGACAGCCGGCCCGACCTTCATGAACCTGCCCGGCCGCCCTGGAAGCATCGGGAGGCGTCCTATTCGTATATACAGCTACAATATAGCTACTAATGAAGCCTCTAGAAGAGGTTGCATCGTCTACGGTCGCCGTCCGACCCGGACAGGCGCGAAGGGTATATAAGGCGTCAAGGCTCTGCATTCGTAAGGCAAGATTTACAAGCAAGACTACTCAAGTCACCATACGAGTACTCCATACGACTTGCCCACAAAAAGTGTTCTGCATTCTCTAGTGTTACCTGGTACCTACCTCGGACAACGCAGTACGCGTTCGTTGCTGGTCGTTGCCGCAACTACAAGCCCGAACAGAGGACAATAGGTCCCTGCGGTGCAATACACTATACTGTGATATTTCCTGCACTATATCCAGCCCTGAGCGGTTGAGCAACTTTAGTGTATTGGCCGGTGAGGCCCAAGGACGTGCGAAGTCCGATTGTGAAGGCGCGGAATACAGGAGGCGCCGTGACCGCTATTGTAACAATCGCTGGACAAGATTTGCATTCTTGCAGTTCCCTGGTCACCAAGGAGTGCTCTGGTTGCCAACAGCCGCCCGTGCGCTGGACAAGGGCTCAAGACTGCCAGAGTGCCTCCTGAACAGCAGCTTGCATCCCCGCAGCGTGGTCAGCATAGCATCTGCATAGGGCTGATTTGGTTAGCACTTGCCTTGTGACTGCAATTGGAGCTGGGCACTTACTCCCTTGAGCGATCCCTGCAAGCGGCACTGAGCACGTGTGTGTCGCCCACTCTCGTTGATAGCACCAGGAGTCCTTCGGTAGCCAACAGCCCATTGCCTTACACACGCACGCAGCCGTTTCTGGTTCTGCAGGCCAAGTCAGTAGTGCACATCTCCGCTCTCAGAAGAGCCTTACTCTGCACTTTGGTTCTGAATATCCTGTTGCGCAGCAGCATAACTTGGTAGGACACTAACCCTGTCTGGTCCCGCGTCCCTCTTTCCCCCAGTCCCCTCCCCTGCCTCAGGTCACTCAAGCCCACTGAAGTACGATCTACCTTTATCTATTGCCAGCCCGGTTCTACGCCCCGTTACGCTTCCACAGCTATCCGTATCCGTTTGACTCCCCTACGCTTCCGCAAAGCGCACCTCTACTCTGATTCCCGTGTACCGTACCGTACCGTACCGTACCGTTACTCACCCACCGTGTGTGCGTCATACCGACAGCTCCCGGTTGTACATCTTTATCCCTCTCATCGTACTCCGACGTGCTCTGATACGTCCGTACTGTACCGGTACTTCCTCGCCGTGAGTGCGTCAGCCCGCCAGCACCCGGTCGTGTTACGATACCCCTCTACTCTACTTCTACGCTGGTGAGTGTCCAGCCCTCTCGTCTGTCGTCATACAGGCGTGTGGGTGCTACAGCAGCGTCAGTCCTGCGATCCTGCGCCGTCCGGACACGTGGTGACGCGTTGGGGTGCGAAAAAATTTTTGTGTCCCCACTCCCACTGCGTGGTTCGTGCGTAGTTGGTATCAGAGCGGGCCCCAGGCTGCGCTCTGTAGGCCAGGACTAAACCAGCATTAAGGAGGGCGACGGCGCCTTCATCGGACCACAGCAGATCCCCTTGTGAGTGGGACCGTAGGTTACGTTCCGTCGCCAAGTATGGCTACCCCTGACCATTCCGTCGCGGAGATGCAATCAGCCATCTTAGACTCTATACCAATCTTCGACCCTGGCAAAACTGTGTGCCAGGCTTGGATCAATCGCATTGAAGCGCTAGGACGCCTGGGCGGGTGCAGCAATGAGACCATGCTCATGGTGGCTGTGTGCCGGCTAGGTGACAAGGCCTACACTTGGTATGCAACGGTTCAAGCCAGGCTTACAACGTGGGAAGGCTTCAAGCTGGCGTTCATCAAGCGGTTTGGCTACAAGGCCTCTACATTGTATGAAGAGTACATTACTTGCCATCAAGGCCCCAAGGAGGCTGTGCAGGAGTACGCTGAACGTTTCCAACTGTTGGCAGGACTACTGGGGGTAAACCCGGAGGACCCCCTTCGTGTCAAAGACTTCTTACGTGGGCTACAACCGAAGATAGCCCGAGCTGTGCACAACATGTGCCCTAATTCCTTACCTCGCGCCATTGAGGTTGCTATCCATGTGGACGAGGGTACTGAGCGGTACTACGCCGGTCATTACGCCTGCAACTCTCGATCCACAAGGGACCACGGTAAGGAGTCCCCACGACTCCAGCCCTACCGAGACACCCAGACCCGTTGCGACTTCAGCCCCAACCGGGACCGCCCATCAGGCCCCAGCCTTGAAGCCGCCCTAGAACGATTGACACAACAAATGCAGCTCATGTCAGTGCAGTTGGCACAAGTACAACAGGACCAGCAGCAGGAGAGCAATATGGCGGCGGCGGCGTTGGCCACACCCCCGGCGCCCAAGACCCCCTTTTGCCCTTCCCCCTGTGCAGCCCACCTGCTCTCGGCTGTGCCCAACGAGGAGGAAGTATTAACTAGCGAAGGAGAAGACAGCAACTCGGAAGACGACTATGACTCGGTACGAGAGGCCTACATCGCTCATCCCAATGTGATGGCCAAACGGCTCAGTGTGAAGGACGTGGCTCCTTGCCCCCAGCGCCAACGGCACACGACATGCAACGTGGACGCCAGGGCTGCCAGCAAACCCCGACCACTTGTGGCCCGCAGCCCCTCCCCATACAGGCGCGACATGTCAGCACTCTCAGCAGCTAAGCCAAAACCCAAGGTGGCCCCAGATACCGGTACGCCGCCTCCACACCCCTATGTCCCAAAGACAGAAACCCCTCCTGCACCACCTTGGAATACAGGTACGACATCAGTACAGGTGGAGCAGGTAGAAGCAGCCGTACCGGCAGCAGTTCACCCAGGATTGGCAAACCACTCCAACCCCGCCCCCTTACCAAAGGCACCACATGGCCCTACCAACCCTGATGCGGATATAACCTTAGTGACTGCGTACAACTGCGCTGATGCTTCGTGTGGCGCATCGCTGGAGGCTCATGGAGAGCCTGCTGGACTGCATGACCCTTCATTACATGACGCTCTGGCATCGCCTGCCAAGGAGGTCATGTCCATACCCCAGCTGCTGCACGAGAGTGCAAGGCAGGGGAAGCCAAGGAGTGCCCCCGCTACCGTACGCTATTCGGCCAGCAAGGCGCTTCCTTACCAGAACATGTATACCGTAAAGAGCCTTCCCTCCGAGTCCCGCGGACAGAGCATTGAGCATACCGCGCTGAAGGATGACAACCCGGGTACCCCTGCACTGGTAACGGCTTCCAAGGCAACACTGGGTATCGTGGGTATGGTGCCCATGTCCAACAACTGTGACTCCCTCAGCAGCATCATGCACAACATGACCAAGGATGGATCGACAGCATTTCATGCCTTCAAGCAAAGGATTTGCTACGGAGTTTGCCGGGGAGACGTCATGGTCCTCGACAGTGCAGCCGACCCCGTGATATGTACGGCTGTCATTGACTCCGGCGCATCCATATGCATGGTTGCCCTGGACACTCTTCGGAAGTTGGGGCTCATGCATGACATATGTCCCACTGACATGTGCTACGTAACAGCCGAAGGGGAGCAGACCCTTACCAAGGGGGTGGTACGACTGTGGGTAACGCTAGGAGACCTCAAGACCAGCATCGTGGCCTTTGTTACAACAGCCCACAACTATGCTCTACTGCTGGGCTCCGACTTTCTACACACCGTGGAAGCCGACATCAGCTACCCCAAGAGCAAGATGTACTACACAAACGATGCCAATCGACGAAGCTTTATACCGGTAAGCTGTCTCGCGCAGGGGACATCCCCTGCTACCCGGAACACACACCCTGGCGTGATCCCGACAGCCTACCAACCAGGAGAACTCCCAGGCGTGAACCTTAGCATGGATAGGACAAATCTTATTAACATTCAGAGTTCAACCGCTGGACTTCTTGCGCAATGTGACTTGGGGACCGTGGATACTGCATCACCCGGCAACGGGACTCCCCTGGACACGTGTCAAGGGACCTCCCGCACTATGGACGACACAGGCACTGCGAGCCTGCCCCAACCCCTGGCAAGTGACCAGACTACCGTCAAGGCGCCTCAAGAAGGCTCAAAAGAAGATATTACTGCAGAAGACGCAGGTTATGAGGCAAACCTGGACCAGGCTAGTGCCCATGTGGCTGCAGACGTTGGAGCTCCAAGCAACACAGGGGCAGCCACCAAGGAGAGCAGCCGCATGAGTCGTGATTCCGCGAGCGCATTCAGTGTTCGGACCTCTCTTCAGCACAACAAAAAGTCATTGTACTTCATTACGGAGCAGATGATGGGAATGGACCCCGACGCAGAGAACCCCACACCCGCAGCATGGGTGCAGCATGTTCCTTCAGCAAAAACGGCCCCGGCTGCAACAGCCGCGCCAGATCATCACATCAGTACTAGCATCACCGGTTTCAATGCAGTAGCAGCAATAAAACCCAGCCGCTTTCGCCTGCTGGACGCTTACATGGAGGATTGGCACCAGGGTTGCCCTGGACCTCCCTCGCAAAACGCCTATGGGGCGCTACACCCTCGGCAAAATTACGGCTTGTGACAGCTCTACGTTGTGGAGACGTCATGACTACAAGGCAGCTTACCCGAAAATACAGCAGTTTTGCTAAGAGAGTATACCCTTATCTGCCAACAAACGGCAATTGAAACAACAGAAGTCAACGCTACGGTAGACCCGGGGGCTGACAAGCAGCCGGGTCCTTTCGCTGTGCCCTTTTTAGGGGACGGCGAGTGTGCCCAAACCGGACTTGCGCTTGCGCAACCGGAAAAATATGTCAATTTTATCACTGAAAACTCCGTTCTGGAGCCTCAAAACTCGCTATTCCACGACCAGCACGACCTGGAGAGATACCCGCCTTGAGCCGTACGGCACATGTGGGGTAGAGCAATTGGCTCCACAGGGGCACCCGGCAAAGGGAGCCGCGGATGCCAACAGCCACAACACATTTTCCGAGCATTAGTAGCGACATCACCCGTGGCGGCAGCACCAGCAGCAAGGCGGCAGCAGCAGTAAGCAGCTCAAACACAGCATATGACCACGTAGGAGGCCACAACAGGCGTGAGGCAGCGACCAAGACAATCAGCTCAGTGTATTCATGATTTACCACCCCAGTTCAGGAGGATGGCCTTCTCCAATGAGGCGTCGGGTATGCAACATGCGCAACCCTACCGCTTAAAATGACTCGACAACACCCTGCGACCCTGGTGCACTGCACAGTGCTGGACAGCTGTCCAAGTGGCGGCTGCAGATCGATGGGGACCATCGATGTACACAGGGGCAGGTGTGACAGCTGTCACTGCACTAGGCAGGAGACATGCCAATCGTATCATGACAGCGTTTCTCAACGCTCACAAACTGCGTCTCAACGTCCAACTGTGCCACGATTTGGTTTCGGCGCATGGCGTTGCTCAAGGATCATGGATCAAGCGAGGGCCCTGAATCAACGCAAATAGAAGTGTTTTCTATATATAGCAGATATGATGCATTATGCCTTTCGATGGGAGACAGCCCCGGACAGCCGGCCCGACCTTCATGAACCTGCCCGGCCGCCCTGGAAGCATCGGGAGGCGTCCTATTCGTATATACAGCTACAATATAGCTACTAATGAAGCCTCTAGAAGAGGTTGCATCGTCTACGGTCGCCGTCCGACCCGGACAGGCGCGAAGGGTATATAAGGCGTCAAGGCTCTGCATTCGTAAGGCAAGATTTACAAGCAAGACTACTCAAGCAACCATACAAGTACCCAACAAGACTCTTGCCCAAAATACGTGTGTCGCATATCGCATATTGACTCTGGTGTTACCTGGTACCCTACCTTGGATAACGCAGTACGCGTTCGTTACTGGTCGTTAAGTTGACTACAAGCCCGGACAAGTGGACATTAGGTCCCTTGCGGTGCTGAACAATTCACTGGGCTATATACTGCCTTATAGCTAGCCCTGAGCGGTTGAGCAACTTTAGTGTATTGGCCGGTGAGGCCCAAGGACGTGCGAAGTCCGATTGTGAAGGCGCGGATTACAGGGGGCGCCGGTGTCCGCTATTGTAACAATCGCTGGATAAGATTTGCCTTTTGCAGTTCCCTGGTCACCAAGGAGTGCTCTGGTTGCCAACAGCCGCCCGTGCGCTGGACAAGGGCTCAGGACTGCCAGAGTGCCTCCTGAACAGCAGCTTGCATTCCCGCAGCGTGGTCAGCATAGCGTCTGCATAGGGCTGATTTGGTTAGCACTTGCCTTGTGACTGCAATTGAGGCTGGGCACTTACTCCCTTGAGCGATCCCTGCAAGCGGCACTGAGCACGTGTGTGTCGCCCACTCTCGTTGATAGCACCAGGAGTCCTTTGGTAGCCAACAGCCCATTGCCTTACACTCGCACGCAACCGTTTCTGGTTCTGTCAGTAGTGCACATCTCCGCTCTCAGAAGAGCCTTACTCTGCACTTTGGTTCTGAATATCCTGTTGCGCAGCAGCATAACTTGGTAGGACACTAACCCTGTCTGGTCCCGCGTCCCTCTTTCCCCCAGTCCCCTCCCCTGCCTCAGGTCACTCAAGCCCACTGAAGTACGATCTACCTTTATCTATTGCCAGCCCGGTTCTACGCCCCGTTACGCTTCCACAGCTATCCGTATCCGTTTGACTCCCCTACGCTTCCGCAAAGCGCACCTCTACTCTGATTCCCGTGTACCGTACCGTACCGTACCGTACCGTTACTCACCCACCGTGTGTGCGTCATACCGACAGCTCCCGGTTGTACATCTTTATCCCTCTCATCGTACTCCGACGTGCTCTGATACGTCCGTACTGTACCGGTACTTCCTCGCCGTGAGTGCGTCAGCCCGACAGCACCCGGTCGTGTTACGATACCCCTCTACTCTACTTCTACGCTGGTGAGTGTCCAGCCCTCTCGTCTGTCGTCATACAGGCGTGTGGGTGCTACAGCAGCGTCAGTCCTGCGATCCTGCGCCGTCCGGACACGTGGTGACGCGTTGGGGTGCGAAAAAATTTTTGTGTCCCCACTCCCACTGCGTGGTTCGTGCGTAGTGGTGTGACATGTCCGATGCGTACGCTCAGGCTAGCCGGAACACTAATAGTCCAGAGCGGGGTGCACTATGTTACGTAAGTACAGATGGACGAATGTGCGGGAACCAGCGACAACGTCGCGGTTCTGCGCACATAAACGCTCGCAACGTACGGCAGTGATTCTGCATGCACCACCGATTGCAGCTTTGCCTCCAGGGCTCATGCTTGCAGCACCCGCAACACCAACGGAAAGGCAGCAGAATGATTTTAACTGCAATCCGCCAAAGTTGGCCGGTCCGCCACGCTAGACCGTGACACACGGCGCTGATACCGGTCAGCACATCGCCCATGGGGCAGGACACGGGCGCCGTGGGCACCAATTGTAGGCAAGGTAGCATAAAAATCAGCTATCAGTACACAATGGTCTGGCACGGAAGAGTTGCCCAACTGACGGTGTTGCGGTGCGCCCAGACGGATGTTGCAGTCATGCTCCGAGACCGGTTGCACAGGTAGTACTACTGCCCAACGGCATTAGCTAGTTTTGCCTTGTTGCCTTTCTCCATGCAAGAATTGACCCTCTTCAACTACACTCTGCAGCCCTCCTTGGACGCTGTGCTCAGCATGGTCGACCATGCCTGGAGGTCTGTGCTATGCATGCTCATGGACAGCTGCCCTTAACTTACTGAATGGATAGACGTACAGTAGGGACGCTTTCAACAGAGACGCGAAGCAATGCGGATCGCCCCAGGCGAGGTGCGTCGCTACTGCTCGGCGACGTGTGAGCGCATTAGGTTCTGCTCAAGATATGGGTAAGACTATGGGCTGCACTTTGCTCAGCTTGTTGTCAGTAGAGACACTCGCCTCTGGGCACCCGCCCCTCCTCCCGGCCCCCCCTACCGGCCCTACTGGGACCAAGTGCCGTTGCCCCTACTGGGCTGCACCCTTCGCTTTTGCGTCAGGCCTAAATTGCCCTTTACGGAAGTGCACCTTGGCGAAAGGAAGGGGGGATGCGCGCTGGAAACTGCGCTCTAACCATGGTGCTTAGCTGCTTACGCTTGGGCCGGTGGTGCAGACACATGAGGGCACGGCGGCGCACGTCGTCGTGCTCGCGCTTGACGAGGGCCCGAACCGCTGCGCCGCCAACCTCGTACGCAGCGGCGCTTCGGACTGCTGCCGCCAGCCATGCCGGGTCCCGCCTGGGCAGGTCCAGGTGAGTGCCGAGCTGCTGAGTGACAGTTGCAGCAGGCATGGTGCCCGGGGTCGCAGCCCTGGGCATGCACGCCTGCACTTCGTGGGGCCGTGTGAGCATCGATGTTCTTGTGTACCGGTGCCCACACGATACACCGTTTGGTAACGTGGGCTGGCGTTGACACGGCTCCACACGGCCCTTGCCTGACACGGCGTCGTTGAATGGGTGCCTAAGAACAAGTCAATGTTTTTTACGGGGTTGTGGGTTTGGGGGGGCAAGGTCTTCTGGTGGTCACCGCGAGGGAAGCCAGGGTTGCCTGGGCGTCACCTTCAAGCGGCGAACAGACAAGAACGGACCGGGGAAGGGGCATAGGTTTACCCCACGGTTTGCCTGCCCTGGGAAGCACAGCGGGTTTTGAAGCTGCGCAGGACAGCGAGACATAGGTGATATGTCTAGGCCCAGGCACGTGTCCAGGGTGCCGCGTGCCCGCCCTGACACCACCCAGTCGCTGTACGCCACGTGCCAATGGCAGGGTGCGGTGAGCCGGCAAGGGAGCCCCGTCCTGGCCGGGCTCTTTCACCCGCTGCTGCATACATAGGCGTTTTTGCAGCGACGCCTTGCTGCCGCAACACCACATGGTGCGCGCTGCAGCATCAAGGCCCCAGCACCGTACGGTGCCAATTAGCATTGTCTCCCTGCCTGCTTTGCTTTACAACCTCGCATGAGTGCCGGCAAGCTTTCTGAAACCCAGGCGGGGGCGGGGCAAGAAGGGTGTTAAGAGGGCCCGCGTGCGTGGTGGATCCAGCAACTTTAAGGTGTTGCTCATTAAATACCGTCTGCGAAACGGGCTGGCTAGCCGTACAACCAAAGTATCCCGGGGCAGGCCAACCATTGTGGAGCAGGCCGGAAGAATGAGCACACTTGGTGCAACAAGGGTGGCAAGCACGAAGTTGCGAGACGGCGGAGTATTACGGAACACACACAATAGATGAATCATAAGCATTCAGAGCTTGATATCGTGATACCGTAGCCGTCGTCGCCTTTCCTCTTGCCACATTGTTTGACGCGACCCTCCGCGTCCGTCCAACTACCCGAGCCTCCGAATCGGGCACGTCTTCAGCAACGGCATGTTATGCCCACACACAATGTAGCTATATTGAAAGGATACTGACATGTAGGCGCTCTGCCGAAGCCGGCCCAGGGCTGGGTTTGGCGCCCGTTGTTGGCTTACCTGGTGCGAGCCCAGCAGGCAGGAATGCTTATGCACAGTGCCAGCGGCCAACCAGCGCTGCCAAGCACTTGGCACCTTCCTCCCAAGTACGTAACAAGACAGCTCCATGCGAGATTCTGCGGCCGTCGCGTCAAGAGTCAGCAGGTCGGGGTCATGTCCAGGGGTCCCTTGGTCGTGTCGGTCTCTCAGCGGCGGGGCTATATAATGTGCGGGCAGGCAGCACCGCAGCTATGCTACCACAAAATTCATAGGAAATCTACCTTTCGCATCGGAGCAATACCGTAATCATGCTCGCCAGCACAGCTCGCCTTGCCTCTGGCTCAGCGCACGGGTCCCTCTCCATGCTGGCAGCGCCTGTGCCCAGCCCTGTCAAC
>BQMZ01000135.1:0-133067 GCA_036984285.1 Chlamydomonas sp. KOR1 | reverse complement strand
GCCACCGCAGGTTGGGATGTGGACAGGGGTGGCACGGAGGCGGAGGGGGGCTGGGTGCTACCGGTACCAGGACGGTCACCGCGCAGCACGCCCTGGGCGGAAATCTATCTTGGCCCGTAAGTGCTTACAGATGTGTGACCATGTTTCCCTGTTGCGCCGCTGCGCGCAGGCTTCGACGTGACCAAGGTGGGCGACGCCCGCGTGGGCTTCGTGGGCTTCCCCTCGGTGGGCAAGTCCACGCTGCTGACCAAGCTGACGGGCACCTTCTCCGAGGTGGGTGGAAACCGTGGTCCTGGTACAGGTCATGTCAACGTATGTCAACGTACTACTACTTGGGACCAGGGAGATTTGGGGTGCAGGGGTTCACCGGTCTGCACCGCACCTTGGTGGGCGCTCGCATGGCCGCTGATGAGTTGCCCATTTTCTTTCCTTTTTCCGAAGCTAAGGCCCCTACGGGGTTCAGGGATGAGAAGCGGCACAGGCTGAGGCGATACCACGGCACCCTGCCACGTCACTGCATGCAGAGGCGGCATATTAGGGCGAAGTCGGTTGGGGCACAACACTTTACGTTTACAGTGTATGAAGTTCCTGTCCCCGATCTCCATTATATACAGAGTATCAACAGCCGGTGATGAGCTGCCTATTTTCCTTTCCTTTTCCCGAAGCTAAGGGTCTTTGCAACCCAGGGATGAGATTTGGCACAGGCTGAGGCTCCCAATCCATTGGGCAACTAGTCATGGGATTACGGTGGTAGTCACACTGGGACCACAGCGGCTGCTGGCTGCGCTGCGGTCACCTGACGGTGTACATCACCTCACGCGCACATGTATGCAGAGGCCGGTGATGAGTTGCCCTTTTTCCTTTCCTTTTCCCGAAGCTAAGGGCCCTTGCGGTTCTGGGATGAGAAACGGCACACGCTGAGGCGGGATGCGTCGCATAAACCTTGCACCCGTTGCGGTTCCCCAACAGCCCCAACTACGGCCTGCTAGACCAGTACCGTTGCCACTCTACCGCACACGCCACGCTTTGCTAACCTGCCGGCCGGTTACTGCACAACACCCGTACCGCACAGGCTGCGTCGTACGAGTTCACGACCCTCACGTGCATTCCCGGCATCGTGCGGTACCGTGGCGCCAAGATCCAGATGCTCGACCTGCCCGGTATCATTGAGGGCGCCAAGGACGGCAAGGGTCGCGGTCGGCAGGTGCGTGCAGCAGGGGGGCGGGCGGGCGGGTGCCAGAGCGGGGGCTGACTGGTCGCGACAATGAGTGGCGGTGTGTTGCCCATAGTCCTGGCGCTGGGACTGGTGTCATGAGCAGCGGTGTTGTTACGGCAGGTCAGGGTACAGCTGCTGGCGTCTGACATGCTAGATCAGGGTACAGCTGCTGGCGTCTGACATGCCGGTCCATTGAGGTAGGTACCGAGGAGCAAGAACGCAGAGGTCATTACCCCTCAAGGCACCAGCTGTGTGCTGGTTGCACACCTGCGCTGAAATCGGTTTTAAATTACTCGGTGCCTTGCACAGGTCATCTCCACTGCGCGCACCTGCAACCTCATCCTCATCGTGCTGGACTGCCTCAAGCCGCTAACACACAAGAAGCTCATCGAGCACGAGCTGGAGGGCTTCGGCATCCGGCTAAACAAGAAGCCGCCAAACATCGCCTTCAGGTGCGTGCGGGGTGGGCGGACCTGCTGGCTGTTGGGAGAACCCTTATGTCCCTCCTGCCTGGCAGGCACTGCACTCTGCAACCTGTCCAGACAGTTACCCTGCATGCCTGCAGCAGCAAAAACACCAGCACGCTGTAGGCAAACCGTCGTGAGCACACTCATTTTCGCCAGGCGCAACACTGCATTACAAGGCTTGCTTAAGCTGTTGGCGTTGTTGCCCGCAGGAAGAAGGACCGCGGCGGCATCAACTTCACGTGCATGGTGCAGAACCCCAAGCTGGACCTGGACGCGGTCAAGGCGGTGTGCGCCGAGTACAGGTGGGGGCGCCAGCGGGGCCAAAGGGGGAAGTTGCGACTTGGGGGAAGGCGGGTGTAGAAGGGGTCCTGCTAGACCAGCCCAGATACCGTTACCTACCGGCGCCCACCCATGTGCTGCCACCGGCACCTGCCTGGTGCAATCAAAGAGTACGGGCTAGGCTGGCTAGGCTCCCACCGTTCAACACTGCGTGTGGACCCTGCGATGCTCCGCTGAAGCGCAACCTGCCGCTCGCCGCTGCAGTCCTGTCCTGTGCACCACCGCGCAGCTCCTTGCACCTGCCGTACTCATCGTGCCGTACACTGTACTGTGCGCCATACAGGATTCACAACGCCGACATCCACTGCGCGGACGACTACGACATTGACGACCTGGTGGACGTTATCGAGGGGTCGCGGGTCTACATCCCCGCCATCTACGTCATCAACAAGATCGACCAGATCACCATCGAGGAGCTGGACATCATGGACAAGTGAGGCTCTTGTGTAGCTGTCGATGAGGAAAAAGGTCGAAGCCTGAGCATGCCAGCGTTGGTTCGCCTCCCAAGCGCCCGACCTACGTACGTCTGCGTGGTTGCCGCTGCATGTCTCCACCCCACCCTCGGTGTAGTACCTCATTTTCTGGTACGACCTGTAGTAGTCGTCGCGGCGTTGCCCCTGCACCAACCGAGGAACACCCCGCGTCCCACTCCCCTCCCGCCCAGGCTGCCTCACTACTGCCCCATCTGCGCCTTCCACGAGTGGAACCTGGACGGGCTGGTGGAGATGGCATGGGAGTACCTGGACCTGGTGCGCGTGTACACCAAGCCCAAGGGTAAGCAGCGGCCGGAGCGTACGTGGTGGCCAGCGGAACACACACGGCGCACAAAGGGGCACCTCCTAGGCAGTGCACAACCGCATGCAGCTGGCGTTGGCGGACCAGTGCAGCGCCGCGGTCGCATGTACATAGCGCGCACATGCTTGGGCGATGGACGCCAGCATCCGCGTCAAACCCACCAGCCTGCCGTACATGTGCACCGCTGCCGTACCACCACTCGGTACCTCAGACCTTACTCCCTTTTGCCGTGCACCGCACTGCCTCGCAGGCAAGCTGCCCGACTTCAACGAGCCTGTGGTGCTGCACCGGCAGCGCTGCACGGTGGAGGACTTCTGCAACCGCATCCACAAGACGCTCATCAAGCAGTTCAAGTACGCGCTGGTGTGGGGCAGCTCCGTCAAGCACCGGCCGCAGCGCGTGGGGCGCGACCACGTGCTGCACGACGAGGACATCGTGCAGATCGTCAAGCGCATCTAGGTGGCATTACGCAAACACATGTAGGTATTACTAGACGTCTGACGGTGGGGGCGGAGGTAGTCGGGTCGGTTGACGCATGACGATTGACTGGAAGGTAGATGACGAGTGGTGAGAGATGTGTGACAATGCGTGACGCTGGGCGTGTTGCTGACCGCAGGAGGACTGGGGGGTTGTGACCAGGCACGGCTTGGGATGGGAGGAGAACGACTCAGATGGGTAGCGTACGGTGGGAGTGGGCGAAGCAGAAGGGGGCGCAACCACTATGCCGCGGAGGTTGGCGAGTGCAAGGAGAGTGGGCCGTGGCTACCGTGCTTCGGCTTCTAACGGGTTGCAGCTCGCCTGGCGAACTGGTAACAGGGTCGCGGTGGGTGGCAGCTGGCAGGGATGCAAATGGTACTCTAGGCAAGTCGGGGTGTGTCCTGTGGAGCTGCTTAGTTGCCCCAGGGCCGATGGTCGCAGCCCCAATGCGTGCGTGCCTTGGGCGTGCACGTTGCCCTGGATAAAGAGCGGCAGCGTGCCCTTGGCTTTGCCCTTGCGTGTTTGCTGGGATAGGACCTCATCGGTTGTTGTGATTGTGATGCTCGACATCCAATCAGCGGTGCATGCCGCATCAGTCGGAGCAGGTGTAAGGCAGCCCCGGGTTGCCCCGTACCCAGTAGCTGAACACTGGAAGCTAGTGCTGAGTGTGCGTTGTGCCCGTGATTGGAAGCCATCGCAGACTTTGTCATATGAGGTGGAGCGTGGTAGAGCTTTGGGGAGCTGAAGGCGAGAGGCCTCTGCCTTTTAGGGGCCCGGGCATAAGTACCAAAGGCCCTTGGCAAGGGGGCAGCAGTGCTGTTCCTTATTTCAAACCGCAACGGCACCCGACTTGCCGCCTCATAGGTATTGTTCGGTCCCAATCATACACTGGCCCAATTTGAAGGTGTCAGGAGGCGCGGAGTCGGCGGAGATGCTTTTGCACGTGCGCCTGCGCCTGCGTGCGCAAGTGCAGTAGCTAGTGGCTTCCACGTGTCTCACGGCGGCGTATGGATAGTGCGTCCCAGTGACACGCCGTTTATCGAAGCTAAGGATTGCCCCGGGGTTGCTGGTGAAGCATGTGACCCTCCACTTAACACCATAGCTTCATAGCCGAGCGTAGCCGAACCGTGGGCTGGTGGGCAGCAAGAAAGCCAGCACGGTAGCAGAGGTCTCCCTTGTCCAACCGTGTTCATGCCTCCCAGCCCCGGAAGCACCACTTTTACATAAAGGAGTAAACCAGATAAGCTCATTGTTGTGCTTGAGCATGGCTTGATGCCAGCGTGCCGTTCCAAGGTCATGCCGCAACCGCCCGCGAAAGCTGGAACACTATGTTGAAACTGTGGGCTGCGGCTTAACCTATAACGGCCGCAATCTATACGCTCTGCAAATACACGACGCAGTGCATTGTGGTTGGCGTCGTTGACAAGGTGCTTGCTGCGGGTCAACTGTGAAGACGTCCAGGCGCGACACGACAACGACAACGTACTTGAAAATCATAAGAGTACTGTAGGTTGTTACAGAATTAGAGGCTATGCTGGCCGACGGCAAAGACCAAAGGCTGTGTCAGGTTTTCCGGAGGCATGTAGCTGGGTGTCGGAACGACTGTTCGGCAGAGAGACGGGTCCTTCGCGAGCACACAGAGGCAGTATCATGCGTGACTGAGAGGGAGCAGGAGAAGGCGGCCATGGAGGCAGGAGGGACCGGCCCCGGCGGCTTAGGCGGAACCACCTGCAGCTCGGAGGAAACGGCAAAGGGTGTTACCTCGAGGGCGACGCCCTTCGTACGCCGTCGCGGAGTCAGCCGATCAAAGATTTGGGGTACGCGTGAAGGATTTGGGGGCACAGCCAGGAGTGCTGGGCGGGTGGCTGTCACAGGTGCCGGGGCAGCAGCAGGTCGGGGTGCTAGGAACAGCAGCAACAGCGGGACGAGCGGCTGAAGCGCAGGCGGACTATGCCGGTGGCGGCCCATCGTGGGAAGCAGGGTGAGGGTCCGCGCGCGGGGGCCAGTGAGGCACAGGCGCAGCAGCTGGAGGAACAGGGGCGGCAGCTTCGTCCCCCGGGCGCACAGCATGGGGCACGTGGTAGGGGGCTGGCCGCTGGGGCAGCTGCCACCTGAGCCACTCCAGCCATTGATGGCCCTTCTGCAGCTATGTGCCCTGCCGCCGCCACCAGCACAGCAGGAGGAGCAGCAGCAGCATCAATACCAGCAGCAGCAGCTGCAATAGCGGCACCGTTACTGCCTGGCGCCAGCCTTGCGGCCCCATGCCTCCTTCCGTCGGCCCACCCCTGCTGCAGCCCGAGCTGATGCTGTGTGGCCAGACACTCCACCCGCACCTGGCGCCAGCCATACGACAGGCCATAGCGGCATGGAGGGAGGCGCTGGGCCCCCACAGCCTGGAGGACGCACACCCAGTCACGGACCTGATAAGGGTGCTGCACCCGCTGGGGGCGGTGGCGCCCCGCCGGGGGTGCCGGGCATATGGCTGGCGCCCCAGCTGTCCCTGCACATGGGTCTGCCGGCCAACAGAGTCACGCCGCTGGCGGAGGGGCTGCCGGATCCGGTGGGTGTGGAGGCGTGCGAGGACGCGTCGGGGCGTGGGGCGGGCGGGGGCTGCGGGCGCGGTCCGCGCTGGTGGGCGTTGTGATAGGGTAGGTGATGCCCGAGGCTGTAGGCGGGGGCTTTGCGCGCTCGGACGCGTGCGGCAGCGGAACGGGGGCGGTGGCGATGAGCGCTGCTGTTGTTTCTGAGCTGCAGCGGCTGTACGGCGGGCCGGAAATTGTGCCGGACGCCTGGGAAGTTGCTTACTGCCTTGTACTCTACGCCGTACCAAACGGTGGGGGGCGGCGAGGAGGCGGCCAGCAGTGAGCGGGGAGGGGAGCGGTGGGCGGCAGTGCAAATGGTGGGTTGGGGCTGAACAAGCCCCGAGGAGCCGAACAGGGCCTGCTTGTTGTACCGTAGCCAAATGGTGGTAGAGTCCTGGGCATGCTTGCAACCGACCTTTACGGACCGAGGCCGTCCTACTGGCAGATAGATCCTGTGTTTATGGGTGAGAGGCCCAAAGGGGACCTACTGTACACAGCAGGGCAGGGCCCTAGTCCTGCATTGACCTCCTTTCCTCCCATCCCATCCCCTCGCCCGCATCGCCATCGCAGGTCGGTGGGCGCGGTGGTAACTCAGCTGGGGTACGGTGGACTGGCGGCGCTGGCGGGCGACCCACGGGCCGTTGGGGCGGAGGGGGACGGCCAATTGGGGGGAGGTGGGCGGTGCGGCGGAAGGCAGGGCGCAGCAGCAGCAGCATGGACACGGTGGCAACCGCCAACTCAGCTGCGCGGTACGGGTGTTGCAGGCGTGTGCCGTTTAGAGGACTTGCATGGCTTGGGGCATGTGAGCCACAGCAAGCCGCATTAGGGAGTTGCGCAACCCCTGTGCAGGAGACGGCCATGTGCGAACGTACCTCTGCAGCATGAGTGCTTGCAGTCTGTTACACCATTGCACGTACCGGTTGAGCTATCCCATAGTCCTTTCGGTACGCCTCCACAGCCTTGCTGTTACCATGTGTATGTCTCACCCGCAACCCGCGCAGGTGGTCCCCGTGTCAGTGCGGGGCCTGTGCTGGTGGCGGCGCGGGACGTGGCCCCCGTCCAGCTGCTGCTGCTGCTGCTGCTGCTGCTGCTGCACCGCGGCGCAGGCTGGTGGCGTGGCGGGGGAACTTCGCGGTGGGCGGCGCGGAGGTGGACGGGCAGGCGCTGCGGCGGCGGGCACGCTGGTGGCGCAGCGGCGGCTGGCCGGCAGGGGTAGCCGGGGGCAAAGCGTAATCGAGGAGTGAGGGAGTTGTGATGCGTCGGGGTGGTATGGTTGTAGCATGGGCCTGAATCACCGCCATGCGGTTGACCTAGACCTAAATAGAGACCGAAAGACGGCAGGCGGGTAGCTGAGGGACCAAAGGTCAGACACCACTGCGTACCGGGACCAATGCGGACTGCGCCATTGGCCTGTGGCTGCATGGGGCCTATGGTGTCGTACTGCAACTGGAATGGTGAGGCCGTACGCGTGGCCTTTGCAGGAATGCGACCGTGTTCGGGCCCCTCGTGTTCATGGCCGGACAGTTGGCATATGGCATATGGAGTGTAGGGCTAAGCCAGCAAGCAGCAGCTGCTGGATGTCTGATGGGCGGTTGGGGCTCTATAGCGGTGATGGAGTAGAACTGTGAAGTACGGTCACGGTCATGGAGTAGAATGCGGTGCAGCGGTGTGCAACATGATGAGACGACGCAGGCAGCGGCGAGGCGGCCTCTGCACCTGTAATCCGCTATACCGTCAGATGGCATGGCACACCCGTATCTGACCATGCAGCTGTAGCTGGCCGCAGCGAAGCACCTTGGGTCGTCTGCTTCAGTCTGCTTGCACCGCTGGCCGGGAGGGATGCTGAAGGGTGTTGCAAGCAAGGGCATAAGGCACTGCTGGGCACTGACTCATAGGGAGATGACGGACAGTACGACAGATGTAACAAGGCTTTCCGTTACAGGCTCAAGCAGCGTAACCTGCAGCACTGCAGGTTACACCCATGCAGGGCGCAAATGTCTCGCCATCTTGGACACCGCTGATCCCTCAGTGCTCACTGACCACACCAGCATGCTCCCATAAGCACGTCGTCACCGCGCTTCCCGAACGGTCAATGGTCCCCCTTGTCATGGTTATCGAACAACGCATGCTTGCATATATGAGGCGCTCATGTCCGAACACGCGTACAAGGGGCTTGTACAGTCCGACCCTGGAGCGCATCAGTGCTCAAGCCACGCCCTCTCCCTCCCGTCAGCACTGCCACGCCCTCCCCTGCCGCCGCTGCCGCCAAACCAGCCCGCACGCGTGGCACCTAGGACACCATCCTTATCACCTGCAGTCACCGCCACCCCTGGTCGACCCTGCCATCCCTACCGTACTCTACGTGAACTGCACGTTCCCCGGCACGGTCCCCCGTCACCCCCACGCACGCACGCACCCCCAACCCCTCCCCAAGAAGCTCGCATGCTGTCAACCTGCAAGCACACTCATGCCAGCCCTACTAAGGCATCGCTGCAGTATTAATAGGATATCCAATTGCTCAAGCAGTGAACCAGTCCCGACATGATCCAAGGCCCCACCTCATGCACACATACAGCCCCAGGCTTTTGTCATTAGCTTGGCTACACCCACAAGTCACTGCACAGTCACCGAGCACAGTGCGTATATGCGCCGTCCCCGGCGAGGTGCCACCCACTGGCTCGGCCGCAGCGGCACGCTACGCCAGAGGCTGCAAACTACCACTCAGTCAGGCCACAGTACAGCGGTCGCGCCACTACCCCACACGGTATCCTCACCGCCGCCGCCAGGTCAGGCAGGGGCTTCCTGCCGCTGCGCCAGCCGCTTCACGACTGCTGGCAGCAGCAGCAGCAGCAGCAGCAGCAGCAGCAGCAGGTCGCGCTCCCCTCACCCCTCCCGTGCTGTGGGAAGGAGCCGTAGTACGGCCCGTAAAACGCCTTCTTAATGTACTGTGTCACAGGTCCGTTGTGGGTGTTGAGAATGTTCTGGTGATATTCCGGGTAGTTGCCCGGGCCGCACGCCACCGGGGAGTGCCTCACGGAGCCGTTGACAGCCGGCAGGTCGGCGGTGGCCCCAGCGGCGGCGGAGGGCGCGGGCGCAGCGGTGGGCTTGGCGCCCTGGGGGCAGGATGCGGGGATGGGGTGGGGGTTGAGAAGCGACTAGAATAAATGGAACTGAAGTGCTTTTCTTATCGCGGTAGAAGTGGTTGGAAGGTGTGTGCGGCGGGGGAGGCGTATTACAAACGTCCACCCGTTAGCGTGGTCCCTAACATGATGCCTAAGAATCTTCCCGGCACCCTAGACGTCACACAGGTGATGCAGAGATGCAACAGTGAACGTGGCAGGTGTGCAGGCACCCCGCACCCTGCATGCTACCTACGGTGCAAGAACGCTGCCAAGAATGTACCAGGGGACAAGGGGCCATGCCCTAACCACCAATCTGCGTCAGGCGTGGTACCGCTATTGACGCAGTTCCCCACCTGCTTGGCCCTCTTCTGCTGCTGCTTGAGGGCCTGAGGGCACGTGTCGGAACGGGGGGGAAGGGGGGCGGGCGGGGAATGGGGAATGCACGCACATCACCAAACAGCACGGGCTGGATGCAGCTACCGGCGAGAGCAACTCCAGCACGTCAGCGGGCCCCCTAATATACCCTTGTGCGCCACGCTGCACATGATGGCGCAGAACAAGGTCGAAGGCTTGCATTGGCACGATCAACCCATGACGCTGCGTCTGGCAGGGCACGACCCCGCACTGACACCCGTCCTGCTCACCTCCTCCTGCTCCTGCTGCTGGTCGTAGGCGGCCGCACGGCCGGCGGCCTGCTTGGGGGCGGCGGCGGTCACGGCGGCCTGGAGGGCAGGTCGGTGGAGGGGCGAGGAGGGGGGCCAGGGCGGACGCATGTCAGCCACAAGGAGCTTCAGGTGAGCCACCAGGATCATACTATTACCGTAGCAGGCCTGTGCAAGCACCAGCAAACAGGCGGCATTGCCCATCCTATCGATGAAACCCTCTCATGGCCACGCGGCAAATCTTGCTGCACTGCACAGCGCTACCCGACCCACCTTCTTGGCCTTCTGGCCCGCGGCTTGGGGGGTACCAGGAAGCGCTGCATGGCGGCGAGCACCGCCTCCGTCACCGCCTCCTCCCGCATGACCCTCAGCTCCATCTCCAGCTGGTCGCCCTCGCCCTCCTTCATGGACACGAGCACCGCGTCGCCGGGCTGAGCGCCCACCTCGTCCAGGCACTTCTCCAGGTCTTCCGCCCGGAACTCCACATTGTTGCCGTCGCTGCGGACCCTGCCGATGATCTTCTTGCACGCGACCGGATGGCGGTAGCCCCCGCACTGGACGTGGGTGATGACGGGGATGCCCATCTGGGTCTCGCTCTTCATGCGCATGTAGGGGCTGCGCGTGACCGACAAGCGCTTGACCGAGGAACCCTCGACGGGCAAGACGTCGTAGACAAAGAGGCGGCCCATGAGCTTCGGGGGGATGTTCTTGTTGCCGGTACCGGTCCCTTTAATGATGAGAAGGTCATGGTGCATGCCCTCTTGGGTATCTTCCAGGAAGGACAACACGTCCTGCGGCTCGACGTAGAAGCGCGAGCGCGAGCACGAGCGCGAGGTACGGGTGCCGCGACCGGCAGCGCGTGGCGGAGACGCCGAGCGCGCAGGAGCGGCGGTGGTGTGGGGCGCCTGGAAGGCACGCATGGCGCTTGCGTTGACAGGGCTGCGCACAGGCGCTGCCAGCGCGGAGGGGCATCCGTGCGCAGAGCCACGGACAAGGGGAGTTGTTCGGGCGAGCATCGTTACGATATTGCTCCAATGAGAAAGATAGAAGTTTCACAAAGTATGTGGTTGCGTAGCTTCGGCGCTGCCTGCCCGCACATTATATAGCCCCGCCGCTGAGACCGACACGACCCCGACCTGCTGACTCTTGACGCGACGGCCGCAGAATCTCGCATGGAGCTGTCTTGTTACGTACTTGGGAGGAAGGTGCCAAGTGCCTGGCAGCGCTGGTTGGCCGCTGGCGCTACATATAAGCATTCCTGCCTGCTGGGCTCGCACCAGGTAAGCCAACAACGGGCACCAAACCCAGCCCTGGGCCGGGGCCGGCCACGGTAATGCGCCGAAATGTTAGTATCCTTCATTATAACTACATCGTGATGTGGGCGCTACGTGCCGTCACTGAAACGTGATCCACTCGCGGGCTCGGGTAGTTGGACGGACGCAGAGGGTCATGTCAGGTAGTGTGGGGTGTGCAAGGGAAAAGACGACGGCTACCACGATATGCAGCTCCGAGTGCTTATGCTACATCTATTGTTATTGTCCCGCAACACGCCGTCCGTCTCGCAGTTGCGCGCCTGCCACCCTTGCGTCCTGCTTGTGTCGATGCTTTCGTTAGACTTCCTCGCACTCGTGTGCTCATTCTCCGGGCCTGTTCTGTTATGGTTGAAATGATCTAGATATTTAGGCATTACGTCTAGCCAGCCAGCCCGTTTCGCAGGCGGGATCTCCTTACCAACACCTGGCAGTTGCTGGATCCACCAGGATCCGCCCACGACCAGGGGAGCTCCCCTGCCCACGACCCTGCTTGCCCCGCCCCCGCCCGGTCTCAAGAGAGCCTGCACTCATACGGGGCGGTAGCGCAAAGCAGGCAGGGGGACAACGCTATTTGGTACCGTACGTTGCTGGGGCCTTAATTCCTCAGCGCACACCGTGTGGCGTTGCGGCAGCTAGCCGTTGCTGCAACAACGCCGAAGCGTGCAGCAGCGGGTGAGTAGGATATAGCCAGGACAGAACAGGGCCGGCGCCGCGCCGGCTCACCGCACGCTGCCATGGCACGCGGCATGCAGTGACTGGGTGGTGTCAGGGCCGTGTGCGCGGCACCCTGGACACGTGGCTGGACCTAGAAGATCCGGTTGGCAGCTCCTGCAAAGAAGGCGCTGTCCTGCACAGCTCAAAACTGCTGTGCTGCCCATGGCAGGCAAGCCGTGGGGTAAGCCGATGCCCCCTCCCGCATTCATATTTGTTTGATGGCCGCTTGAAGGTGACGTCCAGTAGCCCTGCATTCCCGCTGCGGTTACAACTAGGGGTGCGCTGGGTTTGGACGTCGGTGGTGTTGGTGCTTGCTTGTGCTGGTCGGGTTTTGACTTCCCGCTGGCCTGTCCTCTCCCGTCTCTTTACCTGTAAACCTTTCCACAGAAAAAAAACTATGTCTCTCTAACCCACACCACCCGGGGACAACACTGACCTGGTCATAGGCGCCCACGCCACGGCCAGACACGTGCCGAGTCGTGTCAACGCCAGCCCGCGGTACCCAACGGTGTACTGTTTAGCCGTGTGGGTACCGGTACACAAGGGAGTCGGTGCTCACACGGTCCCCACGACACGCAGGCGGCTGCGACCCCCGGCACTTCGCCTGCTGCAAGAGGGTCACTCAGCACCTCGGCACTCACCCTGGACCTGCCCAGGCGGGACCGAGCATGGCTGGTGGCAGCAGCTCGGAGCGCCGCTGCGTACTTTGGTTGGCGGCGCAGCGGTTCCGGCCCGCCTCAAGCGCGAGCAAGACGACGTGCGCCGCCGTGGTGGCCACAGGTACCTGCGGCACCGGCCCAAGCGCAAGCACCGTGGTTACCGTGCATTTCCCAGCGCGCATCCCCTTTTCTTGCCAAGGAGAACTTCCATGCAAGGACAGCTTGTGCCTGACACAAAGCGAAGGGCCCAGCCTAGTAGGGGCAACGGCACTCGTTTGTGGTAGGGCTGGTAGGGGCGGGAGGTGGGGCGGGTGCCTGGAGGCCTGGAGCGCCTCTACTGCTACTACCATTTCAACCCGACAAGCTGAGCAAGCATGCTTCATAGTATTTATCCATGTTTTGAGTGAAACCTAATGCGCTCACACGTCGCCTGGGACGCTCCGCACTGTTCCGCGTCTTCCTTGACAACGCTCCTACTACACATCTATTCAACAAGTAAGAGCAGCTGCCCATGAGCATGCATAGCACAGACGTCCTGGCGTGGTCGACCATACTGGGCAAATCATCGCACCGCGCCCAAAGAGGGCTGCAAGCGTCAATTAAAGAGGGTCGAAACGTTTATGGTACAAGGAGAGAAGGATAAGCTGGCTAAGGCCGTAGTACCGCTTGTGCTGCCGGTCTCGGAGCAAAACGTGCTGTATGGCCCAAGCACCGAGCTGCCCCGCGTGTCGCTGCGACCAACAGCCCCTCTCCTCGCTCCTTCTAAGAATGGCCGTTCCCTGGCTCCCGCTCTGTGCCCTGCCGTGCAACCAGTGACCAAACGCCAACAGCGACACCTGCCAAGTCACCGGCGCACCCGGATACCCGAACACGCATCCGAATCGGGGCAGGTGATGCCCGGCTGTGGGCTTTGCAACCCCAGCCACTCCGCATCCTCTCCAGGGCATTGGCACCAGCCCAACAGACCCCAGCCTGGGGCCGAGACGCCCGACCTGGACATGAACAACAGCCGCCAGGGCCACGGACGCCTAGCTTCATCACCCCACACGCCATGCATTGGCTCCCAATGCCTGTCAATCAGAGGTCCAGCACCCGGGATCACTTCTTTATCCGTCGGCCTGACGCCGGTGCGCTTAAGGCGGGGCGGGCACTGCTTGAACCTCCGCCCCGCGGGCCTTCAGTCACAGACCAGGCAGCAGCGGCGGCCGCGGCTGCAGCGCCAACCGGGGTCCATGCGCACACGGGGCTCGTCATGCATCAGGCCGACCACCGCCGGACGCGTGCAGACGCAGCCGACCGCCCATGCCAGCCAAAGCTCGTGCTGGCGCACCTTAAGTACCCTGAGGGCCTGCAATTACGGGAGGAGGTGAAGCGGTACGTCATAGGCTCGCAGAAGTAGCTTACGCGCTGCACTTAAAGGTCCCATTTCGGAATGGCAAGGACATGCTTGCTTTGGTGCATCAAAGGCATTAGGGCAGTTGCGGGCCTAGCGAGCCATGCAAGCACGCGCGTAACCCACCTCGGCCACCTGCTGCAGCCCCCCAGACAACTGGCTACAGGCTGGCAGTCCAGGTCAGCGTGTGCCCAGCGACCGGCTGCGCCGCTGTGCCCGGTCACACACGGCAACACACCGCAGCTACGCCAGGACGCCAGGCCGGCGGCTACCCTGCACCAATGAATGGAGGGCCGGACATCAGCCAAGGCAATCGGCGGTGGAACGAGGTGGGGTGTGAGCAGGTATTGGGTGTCTGGTGTCGAATTTGATCAGTATCAAGTAGACTGCATACTGGCCTATGAACCTGCTGCCTGCTTGGCAGTTGATTAACCAACGCCGTGGTACCATACAGATCAGGCGAGATACCTAATACGGACAGTTGGGGCCTATAGGTATACCGTAGTTCTGCACCTGCCTGTTCACTGCACTGGTAGCGAGGCCAAACAAGGACTGCGAGCCACAGCACGTCATATTGTTAACTACCACGGCAAGCGAGCACCAACACGCAATACCCATATTGAGCGTGCACTTCCCTGGTATACCCCCGAAACGCCATCACACAGAGCCATCACACCCACTTACCTGGTCCTGCGCCACCAACGGTGCGCCCGCACCCTTGCGCCCACTGCAGCCAGCCATACTCCCCGCTGCACTGAAGACGCCTCTGCCGCCGTCAGCGCCCATCGCCCATGGCCCGCTGCCGTACGGCCCCTAGCGCTGCTGCTTTAGCGAGCTGCCTGAGCCGCTGCGGTACGGTTGCGCCCCTGAATCCCTGAACCACCTCCCAAACTGCGGTCCTTCCCAACATCCTGCTGTTGCTCTCTGCTAGCTATCTACACGCCAGGATGGCGGGCTGTAACCTGCGGCATGGGGCGGGGCGGGGCCAGGGCGGGTGTGGTAGCGCGCATGCAGGTGTGCGAGCTTGCTAGGTACTTGTAGAGAGCGAGTCGGGGAAGCGACACGGCCCAACAGGTGTGACACTGAGCCCCAGAGAGCTGGTCGAGGGCAACATTTGCAGTAGTCCCACGCTCCCACCTTCCGACCTTGCACGTGGCCTTGCACAGCAGAACGGTTGGGACTGCAATGTGTCACTGTACGTACCGACATGCATTATATACAGTGGTCTCCCCGTAGCGGTACATACCATACAACCCACCTGCGGCCTCAGACCAGCCGGCCGCCCCGGTGAAATACGCTGCCAGAAGGACGTGCGTAGCACCGCCCCACCGTCGTTGGTGTACGGCAGGGTCCGCTGGTCCATGACAGCAGGCAAGCAGCTAGCTGGTGGAAGAGCAGGGTGGGTGGAAGGGGGTGCAAGGGGAATGATGGTACCATAATCAACATCAATACATCAACAACAGCAGGCAGCAGCAGGTCGGAAAGACATAGCCGCTGCTGAATTACGACGGCTAGTACTCACCAGATCGCATGTATGGCTGCACGCACATTACCAACCAACTAGACGTAGCACCTACCTCATCGGCCCACGACCCATGGGATCGGCTTGGTTGGCTTCAAGGCCAGCTTGAACACCAATGCCAAAACCAAGGTCAAATCCCCCTTCAAGCCCACGCGCGAACTCACCTGCCCCGCCACAGCCGCCACAAATGCTCGTCAGTCGTCACACGCCCCGCCGTTGTCCCAGCAGGGCAACCATTGCCGGTGCCGCCAGCAACCAGCTCCCATGCCTGCCCCAGTGACAGGCCTGGAGCTGCCTACGGCCATGACTCATATGGCCCAGCACGGTGCGCGGTAAACGCCCTAATGCACCCATTTCCCTGGTTCAGTGCCGCCCACCCCTGTACCCCTTTCCCCCGCCCCTTGCTGAGCCCCTGCCTCCCACGCACCCTTGGGTACGTGCCCCACGGCCTGGGCCCTTGGCCTCCACATTTGGGCCCCTGCCTACCCCTGCATGGCCATACTCAATTCCTTTGTGGCCACATCTAACTCCTGCATGGCCGCATTTAACTCGTTCATAGCCAGCACCAGTGCGGCTGGGCCCTGCCTCTGGGCCGCTTTTACCTTGTCCTGGGCCGCTTTTACCCTGTCCTGGGCCGCTTTTACCTTGTCCTGGGCCGCTTTTACCTTGTCCTCCGCCGTATGGCGCCACCACCCGGCCCCTGCCCCCCGCCCGCAGCCCCTGCCCCCGCCCCTTGACTCCTGCCCCCGCCCCTTGACTCCTGCCCCCCCCCCTTGACTCCTGCCCCCGCCCTTGGCCCCTGCCCCACGCCCCTTGAGGCACCCTTCGGCTCCTGGGCCCCGCCCCGCAGGCCCTGCTTCTTGCCTCTGGGCCACTGCCACCTGCTCCTGGGTCCCCGCCTCCTGCTCCTGGGCCGCTGCCCTCCAGCCCCCTTCGCCCGCCTGCTGTGAAGCACAGGGGTGGAACCCGCCAGAGACCGGGACCCTGCTGCCACGCCGGGGGCGGAGCAGGACGAGCGGGATGTCGTGGTCCGACAACCGTGTGCCGTCGTCCGACAGCGTGCATGGCTTCACCAACGAGTCGATGATGTCAGCCTGCAGCGACGGGCACGCGTAGAAGCGGTCCAAGCGGGAGGCCCCGGGCTCAGTCTGCCCGTTTTTGCCTTTGTAGCTGTACCGGTACGTGTAGTCCCGGCTGTCAGCATGCAGCTCGCGGTGGCAGTCGACCAGGTCCTTGCACGCGCTGAGGGCCGCTGCAACTTCGGTGTTGTTCAATCGCTCCTTGTTTGTCGAGTCCACGCCGGGGCGAGGCACGAAGTTGAAGTCACCCCCGACCAGGAGCTTGAGGTTGCCCGTCGCCGCCACTGCAGCGGCGAGGTCCTTGAGCCACTCCACATACGTCTCGCGCGACTTCACGGCCTTGTCCTTGTTGCCGGACGGCAGGTAGACGTTGCAGACGTGGACGCGGTGCCCTCCCCACGACAGCGTGCACTGGCACACCCGGCCCGACTGAATCTGCGGCGGCGTCAGCGCGCTGACCGCCTCAGGCGTGGGAACGACCTCGACCGCCACCCCTTGCCGCACGATAACCGCCACCCCGCAGCTTGATGCGGACTGTGCAGGGTCTTCGGCAACCAGTTCCCAGCAGTGCAGACCAGGTATATTCCGCTTCATCACCCTGCTGAGCGCCTTCTCCAGGCCGGTCTGCCGCCCCTCGTCGCTGCCCGCTGGCACCCGCACCTCCTGGACGAACACCACATCGAGCCCAAGCCCCTGCCATATGAGTAACGCGTTGGTCAGCTTCCTTTCGTTCTTTGAAAGTAGGCCGCCGCGCACGTTGTGCGATCCAAAAGTGAGGTCAGGCTGACCGCCTGAGCGCGCTGCGGGTGGTTCAGCCGCTGCCTGTGCATCCTCGTGCGGGTCCTGCTGGCCGTGCTGCTGGGTGCGCCGCCTGCAGTAGCTGCTGGTGCGTGGGGAAGGCACAGCGCAAGCACATAGTTAGATTGGCTGCAGTGGAAATATTAGCGTTGGCTTGGGAACGCCACCTCAGACGTCGTTAGGTTGAGGCCATGTCCAAACACGGCGTAGCAGTGGCAACAATGTGTTTGCAGTGCCAGCCAGCGAGGGGGTAGAAAACCCAGTTGTGAACATATGCATATGCCTAAGTTCCAGGAGGGGTTCTAGATCGACCGACCGGCCCCGTACAGTGCCGTACTTCTATTGGGATATTTTGATGTTGTTTTTGGGAAAAAAGTTTGCATACCGGTAATAGCTTGGTATTTGCACCCGGTCATTTGCGCTGGTCAGACGTAAGCTCCGGTGCGGCGGGTGTGGCGTTCCCCAGTCAGCTCAGGCCATATCAGCCGTGCCCCGCACCGGGGCCCCACCCAGGCCACCACCTCTAAACATTTACCGGTACGTTAACTTACTACATGTACGTGTATCATCTGCATGCTTTGCTGCAGCCGCACGCCGTACCGTACGGTTGACATGGGGCTTGGTGTCAGCAGGCCAATGGTGAGTAGGAGAGACCTAGGGTGGCCTGGGGATTTCCATGATGACCGGAGGGGTCTGACAGCACTTGGGGTTCCCCTAGCGAGATATCAAGTGCCCAGTTACAAACACAAGTTGCAGCCCAAGCATGTAATGGTGAGTTTGGCATTGTGAAGCTCGGCTCCAGGACAAGAGTGGACTAGCTAACTTTCAGGGGCCTCGACCGACAGCCTCCTGCCGTACAACCGACTTCGACACCCCATAACTTTCTGTGTTGCACACCATTTTACTTGTTCAAACACCACGGCACTGGAATGCCCGGGCTGAGCGCTTTTATACTAAGCGCATGGTCGCTTGAGAATTTCTATACCTCCTGCCCCCTGGTGCCAGTCCTGACATACGGTGAAAAAATACGGTAACTGCATGTACTCATTCCCACTGCAGCCAGGAAAGTGGAAGCCAGGAACCAGAGGTTGCAATCTTGACAGCCCGTAACCAAACTCACCCAAAGTTGACGGTCCTTCCCTCAAATGCTAAGGGCTCGGTGATATGGATGTTGTTGTTGCGTGCAGTGCCTTGGGACACATGGGCAGCCTTGGCGGTGGTGGCCGGCGCGGGCGCAGGCACGCGGGCAGCGGCGAGTACGGCGGCCTGCTGGGGGCATGTGGGCATGAACTGGCGTGATGAGGGGCGGCACGAAACGGGGCAGGACAGGGCAGGTGTCCGTTATTAGCACAGGCCGTTGCGTGCGCATCGCATCAGCATGTGCACAAGCCTACTTCCGTGCCAGAAAGCAAGCCCTTCAATAGCATTTGTCAGGTCGTTATGCCCTTGATGCAATGTGACATACAATAGACACAAAGCCTTGCCTGTTGCTCCTTGTGCGGCTTGTGGGCGTCGGGAGCCGACCTGGCAGTGGTGTATGTGGAATCGGCGGTGGCCTCAATGACGATCTTGGCATGTGGTACGGGGGGAGGGCGCAGCAGGGGGCAAGGGCACGCGGGGGAGTGAGCCTGGATGAGCTGGGTTTGGTACAGACTGCAGAGGACGGACCTCTCATATATGGTCGGGGCGTATACGGTAGGACGCCACTACCCCGAGAGCGTGAGAGGATTGAGAAACGAGCATGGGCGCTGTGTACCGGTACACTTGCGGACTGACACTTTCCTGCAGAGGCAGGCCGCGCCGTCGACACTATCGGCACCGTACCGCAATAGCACCACTCGCCATCTTATACCACGTACCCCACCTACCACGAGCACCCGTCGGGAAGAGAGACTTAAGCCGGACCGTGATGTGGCGCGCTTTGGAGTACCGTAAGACGGCTTCGCCACGTGGCGTGTTGGGAAAGCGGCGCGCTGTGGTGCTCCTCGTGGGGCCCTGTGCAGGCAGGGTAGGGGTCGCGTCCAGGTCACATCATGCGCTGAGGCACGTGACGGTGCGGTCGCTTGTGGGTCATGCCGTGGTTGTCATCTGCAGCCTTCAAGGGCCGCTGGCGGCCTGCAGAGGCGCTCATGCCTGCTCGGCTCAAGCGGCCATGGCGTCGCCAACACAGGCCGCTATGCTTCCAACCCAGCTTTCGGCCAGCAGGCCGCCGCACTCACCATAGTGTACCGTAGGTACAACGCATTGTAAAGCTACCCCATTGTTATATGAGGGAACGTCTCGAAGGAAACAGCTGCATTCCCCGACTTGGGGATGTGAGCAGTCGCGTCACAGCAAGCGTGCAAGGGGAGAGCTAACGACGGCTGCCCGGTCAGTATGGCAAGTGCCACTTGAGAGCTAAATTATTGTAGGTGAGACTTCCGGCGCATACGGTCTGCCCAACTTGCTAATTGCTAATTGCGCCCGCCTGCCTTCCTCGGTGTACGGTCTTCGAACGATGAAGCCCCTTATTCAAAGGCCCTGTGCACAGCGTCATGCGCAGACAGTCAAACCTGACTTCATGCACTATCGAACAGCGTGGAGGCAGTCGTAGGTCGAGATACCCGTGTTTCGCTGTGACATCGACATGGATCGCAGGAACGAAACCGTTTCGCCGAAATTAGCTGAAGACGGGAGGTCATCAGATGTTCGGGGCGTATCATAGCATGATAAGTCAAGGCTCATTGTTAACTGGGCGTACGCGCCGTGCATGCGTTGCGCAGCGGCTGCCTAGGCAACCACATCCCAGAGAGCCAAGGTATGAAGCCTGCACATGCTGAAGCCAATGCTACCCCTTGCGTTGAAATCATGCAGCATATCGTTGTGTCCTGCGCTGATCGGTTCCAGGTCGACCCATCAACCCACCGTCACGGTAGTATGTGGGCAGCAGGTGACTGCAGCCCTGACACTCCACACCTCGCTTTCAAGCTTGTATACGCCTCTTCGACCTAGCTGCTAGGGCTTGCACATGTCGTCCTTCTTCCGGACCTTGAGGAGCATTTGCCCTGAAGGGACACGCAGGTTCCGCTTCAATACGGTATACTGTTAAAGCCATGCACAGCTTGGCAGCATACGCCCCCACTTCTTACCTCACTGACGGGGACACCGCAGAACGTCCGTCCCGAGTAGTTCAAGCCAAGCAGGCCGCCGAAACGCAGCCGCCAAGGTGCAAAGCTTATAATTATGATGACCACCGCGAAAGAGGTCGGGATGCCCCGGGCTGTGTACAGGGTGGCGGGCAGAACATGAAGTCGCCAGCAGCACGCCTGCCTGACCACGCCGTGCTGGCCGTAACAGCATGCCAACATACCCGACAGCAGGCAAACTACCGCACGGCATCACGCAAGGACACCGGTGACCAATGTTGGGTGTGTACCGCCGCATTCCTCCCTCTCCAGTACGGTACACCTGCCTGCCAATTCGGCAAGTCCACTTGACGCCAAATCTCGCCGCAACAACCGCAAACCCGCAAACAGTGTTGGCTTATCCGCGGGAACTGGCACAACTGCAGCACTGCACACAAGCTTGTGATGCATGCAGGCACTTTCCGCACCACTGAAGTCCGGTTCTGTTAACCTACGACCGCCTGCACACACGCAAGAGCGTACTCCGAAAATTGAAGCAAAACGTGCAATGTACCAGTGGGTTCCGCACACCGCGCATGGTATGCATGCATGCTACGGCAATGCGACCCCACAACAATTCCCAGTGCTTCCCTTCTTGTGGCCAGTCCCTCCAGTCCCCATGCCGCCTTGCCGTCGCGACAACCTGCAGCCCCTGCTCCAACCAACGCATACACTCCCGCCGCCCTAACAGCTTGACCGCCTGTGCCCGCCGCAACTCGCGCCCGCTCTGCCCCTTCCGCTCATGAGTAACGCTGTGGCCGCCGTGCCCCAGCTGCTCCCCTTCGCTTCGCCTCTGTCCCTTGTCGCCTCTGCATGTCCACCCGACCACCAACCACCGCCACCCGGCAATCAACTATCGCCACCCGCCACCACTCACCACGTCCCTCGACCTCCCTCAGTCCTCCGTCTGCTCCAGCCCCGCCCCGTCGCCTCCCACGCCCGCCCCTGCCGCCGCCGCCGCCGCCCTCCTGCCGCCCCTGCCGCTGCTGGGCCTGTGCGGCATGGCCCGGCGCTTGTCGTGCGCGGACCTCAGGTTGGCGCCCGCGGCCTGCAGCGCGGCGATGAGCTCCGCCTCCACATCCTGCGCCGTGCTGCGGCCCCCGGCGGAGCGGGGCACCAACGCGTACACGGCGCGGAGCTGCGAGGTGCGCCGCGCACCTGGAGGGGGCGGGGACGAGAGCACCGGCATCGCGTGAGCGCGGGATGTGGGGACTGGTGCTGGAGGGCCGAGGCAGGGCAGGGCAGCAGCCGGCAGGGCGTATGAGGAGAGTCCGAGCGACTCGTCACGATGGTAAGTAGGCACGGAACGACATTCAGAGACACTGTTGCGAGCAGTGCGAGATGCACATATTGTAGCCAGCTGTGACCCGCCTAGCTGCGGCCCAGCTCTGCGCAGCACCCACCCACCAACCCACCCACCCGGCAGCGGCTCCGCGGCCGCCTGCAGCCTCCTGCGCTCGCGCGTCTCCGTGGCGCGGTGCGTGGCCAGGCGCTGGCCGATGTCCTCCGTCTCGCCAACATACAGCTGCTGCTGCCACGTCCTGTGGGGTACAACACGCACACAGAAGGGGAGGCACCGACGCGTAGCCATCAGCATCGAACCATTCAATGGCCTGAGCACATGCGTACCGTTTCCCTATACAATGGATCAATGGTGTGTTGCCACAGCCCGGGTTGGTAGGGCGGAGGGCTCGGCTGTGCAAACACGCAAGAAGGTCCGCACCGCAGCTTCCGCTGCAGGCTGCCAAATGCACCGTCACGCACCGCTGGGACGAGCACAGCAGCTGCTATCGAGCCCGGCCTCAGCCAGCCCAGGAGCGAGCGGGCGTCCAAACCCTGGAGTAATCGAACCGCCCTACCTGAGGACGTACACACACGCCTCGGCCCTGTGCGCCGGCGGCGGCACGTGGTCGGGCTGCACGAAGTACAGCTTGCCTGCGGGGAGCGCAGCAGCATGACGCACAGCGAAGAGTGTTGGTATGCCCGATTGCTCGCTGTACCCGTCCGTCTGCCCCCCGACATTACCTGGCCCCAGCTGCGTTGCCTGATACATGGGTGGTACATCGTACTGCGTGCCCTTCTACCGAAATTTCACGTGCACAGGGGAGGACGTGCACTCAGACTCCAGACAACGGTGCCCCCCATTGCGCCTCCTCCTCCCCGACCCTCCCTGCCCACCTAGCTCCGGGGTCATGGTGTCCTTCACCCCCTCCGGCGTGTGCGTGGCCAGCGCGGCCAGCAGCACGGCGCGCAGCACGCCGGCCGCCTCATCCAGCGGCACGTCGCGAAAGCCGCCCAGGGCAGGGGCGGGGTCAGCTGCCGGCGGGGGCGACGACAGCTGCTGCTGCTGTTCAGACTCCTGGTCCTCCACCACTACCTCCTGCTCCTCCTGCTCCAGCACCGACTGTTGTGCAAACACCTGCTTCTGCGCCGGTTGCCGCACCAGTTCCAGCTGCTGCTGCTGATGCTGCTCCTCCTGCGCCTGTTGCGGCTGCTGTTCAGGCGGCGGTGGCCGCAGCAGCAGCCCGGCGTCCGCCGCCGTCCCCAGCCCCTCCTGCACACCCGCGACGCCCTCACCCCACCCCGCCGCGCCGTCCCACGCTCCGCTGCCGCCATCGCCGCCGCGCTGCCCAGTCCCCTGCCCCGCGTCCGCCACCCCCCACGCCGCCTCCCCAGCCCCTTCTCCCATCCCGTCCCACACCCGCGGGCCGTACAGCGGCACGTGGCTGCCGCCGTACGCCTGCTGCCGCGCGCCCGCCAGCATGCCCCGCAGCCGCACCTCGTGGGCCGCCGCCGCCCGCAGCACCTCCGTCGGCATGCCGCACTGCGCCGCAACGGCCAGCGCCAGGCTGCGCAGGCACACCTGAGGGAGGGGCGCAAGGACAGTGGCGCATACCCCATACACCGGTGGCGCAGCGATGAGGCGGCCATGGCGCGTGCAACCGAGTGCACCGACCCGTGCTCGTAAGGACTGCTCGTACCGCGATTGCCACTTGGCCCTGTGCGCGCTACCTTCCCGGAGGTGCCCACAATTTTTCGCCGCCCTGCGTCAGCCCGCCGTACACCGCCACCCGGTTCCCGCTGCTCACGCTGCTGCCCACGTGGGCCCACCTGGTCCCTCAGCATGCCGCGTCTCCGCCTCTGCTCAGGTCACCACTGCACCGTCCGGCCACCCTCCGCAACGCACCCACACCCCCACGCGCCCCACCTGGTCCATCAGCACGCGGTGCGTGGGCCGCAGCAGCGCCTCGGGGGGCGGCGCAGCGGCCGGCCCGCCCCAGCCGGCCGAGCCGCCCGGCAGCAGGCCTGCGTGGAGCACACAAGGACACGGTACAGAAAGGTAGTCGTGCTCGGGCCAGGCGGTGCCATGTCTTTGCCCATCCCGCCCCCTCCCAGGCACGCTGCTCCGGCTGCTCCGGCTCTTGATCCATGTCCCTCTTCGCACCCTACATCTCCAGCCGCCTTAACGTTGCGTGCCTGCTGGTCCAACAACATTCCATGGCCCTGCGGTATGCAGTCACACTGTTCGCCCCTGTCCTCTCTGCTGCGCCCTTCTCCTGCCCCCGCCGTCATCCCCTTACCCCGCCCCCCACCTCCCACCCGGCAGTCCCCGGCCCCTGGCGCCCTGCGCGGGCTGGTCCTGGTCGTCGCGCAGTGTCACCGGCATGGCCCACTGAGGTCAAGCCGAACGGCGAACCCCCGGCCCCCTGCATACCACCTGCCCTGCACCCCGCACGCACCCTGCGGCGCCCGGCCCCTGTCCGGCGCCACCTCCATGGCCCAGAACTTGAGGCTGCCCTCCCGCGCCAGGCCCTGCAGCAGGAAGGGCAGGTCGTGCAGGTGCGTGGCGAACACGCCGCCCACGCGCGCCGCCGCCAGCGCCTCCACCACTGCCGCCCCCAGCGCGCTGCCCGCCGCCACCTCCGTGCCCTTGCCCAGCTCGTCCAGCAGCACCAGGCAGCGAGGGCCCAGGCCACGCGCAACAGCCAGCGTGGACCTGGGGAGCGGGCGGGTGAGGAGGGCGCGAGGCCGCAGGGCACAGGTCTTGGGCTGGCAACAGACGGCACAATTATCATGGGTGATAGCGGAGCGCTTCCGGTAGTCCGACTGGGCACCATAGAAACCAATCCACACGTCGGCCTTTCCGTCCTTCCAGTACCTGCTCCCCAATAGGCCTTTACCCATGCCCCGTGCCCGCGCACCTCTTGCCCTGCCCTTGCGGTCCTGCCCCTCCTCCTGCCACTGCCATTGCCCCTGACTCCCACGCCACTCACGCCGTGTCCTCCATCTCCACCGCGAAGGCGCTCTTGCCCTCCAGGGGAGAGTCCCCGCTGAAGTTGCGCAGCGACACGTGCGACAGCCACGAAACCTCCAGCGGGTAGGGAGCCGCCAGCGGGCCGCCGGCTGCCGACCCCCAGCCGGAGCCGGCGGGCGGCGCTGCGGCGCTGCTGGTGGCGGACATGGCGGCGGTGGAGACGGTGTGGTGCGCCTCCCCCCAGCCCGCGGGCACGGCCATGCCGCAGGTGGCCAGCAGCGCCGACGCGGCGACGCTGCGGAGCACCGTGGACTTGCCTGCCGTGCGGGGTGGGAGGACGGGGTGCAGGGTGCGTGCGGGGGTCGCGTCAGGGGTGTTGGTCGGGCGGGGTGCGGCGGAGCAGATGTACGGGCATCGGGCGTTGAAGGAGTCTACACACCGCTGCGCCACTGACCCGGCGTTTACTGCCTACGCAAAGGAAGGCATGGCTCAGGCTGGAGCCCAACCTTGTCCAGCCAACAGGGTGCTGACTAGACCACGAGGTCGGAAGCTGAGTGTTGTCGCTGTACGTTGTGCACCCCGCCCGCACACGCTGCGCATGCCCCCTCGCCCACCTGCCATGTTGGGCCCCGTGAGCAGGGCCATGGACCCCGCGCTCAGCCGCAGGTCGTTCAGCACGGCGTCCCTCCGGTCCATCCAGTAGGGCCACAGGCCCGGCAGCGACAGCCACACGTCGCGGGCGGCGAGGCCGCCGCCCGGCCACGTGAGCGCGGAGGTGCTGGGAGGCGAGGGCGAAGGGCGCCCGCTCGCCGCCGCCTGCGCCTGCGCCGGAGGCGGCCCACAGGACGCTGCTGCTGCTGCTGCGCCGCCGCCGCCGCCGCCGCCGCGCCGTGCGCAAGCGTGTGGGCCGGGGGCATGTCCGGCCTGCATGGGGGAAGCTACGTGGGCCGACGGTCGGCAGGGGCCAGATGCGCACAGCACAGCTACGGGGTTGCCTGTAAAGTGCCTCCACAGAACCCGGGGGGAGGCCATGCAGAAGGTACGTAGTCTTGGACATGGCATAGGTAAAGGAGCCAACGGGCATGGGCGGGTACATTCGGGTCCGATCATCGGTCGTCGGTGTCGGGTCCAGCAGCCCTTGACGTGTAACATGCAGTGCCCCTAGACCCGCACCCACCAGTTCCAGCCCGCCTCCTTGGCCCTTTGCGCGTGCCGCACCAGCGCCCCCGCCAGCACCGACAGCTCGTTGGCGGCCAGCAGCACAGGCAGCTGCGGCCTCAGCGAGCCGCACAGGTCGCGCAGCAGCTGCCGGGCCTGGGTGGCGGGGGAGGGAGGCGGGGCAGCGCGGCAGGGGTTACCGGGACATGATGAGCTGCCCATTGGTTGCAGCACGCGCTTGTGACCCAGTGCAGCATGTGTATGTTCCTCTCTGCTGTGCATTGTGACCCAGGCAGCACAACTGGCCACCGGCAAGGCCCGGCCCGCCCGGCCCCCAAGGTGACCCTGTGACCCTGTGCCCCCTTCCTCCTAACACCGCCGTGTCGATCGCCCCCGCCGCCACCAGTAGATCTATCGTTAGTACGGTATGCCACTGCGTGCATGGCCTCGCTCACACCGCAGCCTGCTGCCCGTGCCACCGCCCCTCGGCCCCACCTTTCTGTCCGCCGCCTCCGCCGCCGCCGCGTACTCTGCGGTGCACGCCTCCAGGCGCTGTGTGCTGTAGCGCTCGCCCTCCACCGCCCGCTTGCGGTTGGTGGGGTGCACCAGCTCCAGCCCGCCCGCCTGGCGCACGCGCTGCACCACCGCCTTCTGCTGCGCCACGGGCAGCTGCAGGCGGCAGAAGGGCAGCCACAGGGACGTGCTTCGAACGGATGCCAAGCTAACAGAGCTTAGCGAGGGCTGCCGACAGCGTAGGGGGCGGTGACACAGCCGGCCGCCACTCTGTCTATCCGCCACCGTGCACGCTGCATTCGTGTTGCCCAGCCGTCGGAAGGGCGCCACTCGCCGACGCCGTGATGCGTGACGCAGCTGCTTGCATGACCACAGCCCCTTCTCCAATCTGAGCCCCCACGCCCCGCCTCCCCTCCACCCCCTTGCTGCCCACCTTGCTGCCCGCCTGGCCCAGCAGCCGCAGCCACACCGCGTCGTCGTGCGGCGCCAGCTTCAGCTCGGCGGCAGGGCCCACCTGCGCCGCCTCCAGGCCCACCACCAGCTCGTCCAGCGCTGCAGCCACGGCGGCGCGCGCGGCCTCAACCTGCGCGGTGGGGTAGGGAGGCGAAGCGCGCAGCGGGGCAGTGGGAGAGAGCAGCGGGTGCGGAATAGCGCGCAGCCACATGATGAGGCCTGTGGCATGCGAGTGAGGTGTCGCAAGTGACCGGGGTGTGGCTGCTGCGGTGGCGCTGTGCATGTCCGATATCTCCTTCGGACGCAGCAGCTCCTTCCCCCGACAAGCGGCCAGAGGCCGCCAGACCCCATGAGCCCTCCCAAGCGTATACGGCGTCCCAAGACGGGGCCTGCTAAGCAACAGAGAGCGCCGACGAGCTCAACCGCATATCCTCTGCCCCAGCACCAGCCCCAGGCTCTGCGCGCACCCCATCCGCCCCGCCCCACCCGCTGGACCTCCCCCGGCATGGCGTCCGGCCGCACCGCCTTGCGGAACCCCTCCAGCCGCAACGCCAGGCGCTGCAGCTCGCGGTCGGAGGAGTGCCGCAGGTAGCTGACGCCGCCGCCAGCGCCACCCCTGACGCAAACACAGAGAAGAGCAAGAGGGGTGCAGTGGGTGCGCTTGTGAATCGGAAGGGCCTGCAGTACAGCTGTGAAGTAGCTGGCATCTGACCAGTCGCGGCAGCCACAACTGCAGACAATAAGGTAAAAGGGGAGGCGCGTACCAGTCCGCCAGGCCCATCATCTTTGGAGGGCCCGCTGGGCCCCTGCATGCTGCACCACAACCGCCGGTGCGTGACCACCGAGAATACATGCGCCAGGCCTCTTTGGTCTCCCCAAGACGGGGCCACAGGCCCAGGAAAAACCACCACCCGGTGGCTGCAACCGCTGTTGCGAAGCGCACGACACCGCTGCCTCACCGAGCCGCACTTGCTGCCGCCGCCGCCGCCGCGACCGCCGGCGCAGCCGCCGCCGCACTCCCCCGCGGCCCGGAGACCACCTCGTCGCCGCCCTCCAGGTCCGCATCCGAGTCCACGCTGGAGGTGGCGGGCGCGGCCGCCCAGCCCTGTTCATTCGACAGCACCGCAAGAGGCACGGAGAATGAGGACTGTCAAAGTGGGGTCAGAGGACCCTGCCAGGACACGGTGCACCGAAGGACACGTCATCTCCGTCCTCTAGTGCAGCCGCACAACCGGAGAAACAGTGATAATGCCTGTCGGTCACCTCCAGCTGGACCACTGCGGCGATCCTGTCCGCGGCGTCCTGGCACGTGGCCGCCATGACGCCCGTGGGCAGCGGCCGCCACGACACCAGCCCCGAGCTCTGCAGCGCCCACGCCAGCACGCCGCACAGCGCCGCCAGCAGCACCTCGCTGTCGGGCAGCCGCAGCAGCGCCACCACGCCGCACAGCATGCCTGCAGCGCAGCGTGGCGCATGCTACATGTCAAAACTGGACACTACAGGGGAAATCGCTGCCCGTGCTGCGTAGTGACGTTGGTTGGCGGACGTGCTGGAGTAGTGTTAGCCAATGGTGCATCGTGGTGCTGTACACGTCGTTATGCAGATGGTCAGATAGCGTAGCCCGCCGGCCTTGTGCGTCGTGGCTACGGGTGCAGCGCTGCGTCCTGCGCCTCTCACCCTGCACCTCGCGCAGCGTGTTGTGTCCTGCCGCGCAGTCCCCGATCAGCGCCGTGAGCCGCGGGGTGGGCAGGCTGGTGACCAGCGGGGGCAGCACGGGCGCGGACGCCGACACCATCACGCCGCACACCTGCGGGAGGCGGGCGCCGTGTGGGCGGGCGAGGCACCGGTCACGGCGGGCGCATGGAGCTCAGCAGTGCGTGCCATGCATGTCGGTCCATGACTTGTGCAGGTGCCCAAAGGGCACAGGGCGCCTGGAATCACTGCCCTTTTGAGGCACATGGCCATCACTGCCAGTTGGTGCTGCAGCAGCCTGTGTGCAGTGCTGCCTCAGTTTCATCGTCCGGCATGAACCCGTTCACTTCCATCGTTGCCCAACTATGAACCCGTCTTAAAACAAAGCCGACTCGTACAGCGGACATTCACCTTGGCACAGCTGATACCTACGCCAGTGCAGCCACGCGCATGTCCTGCACGCAAGCAGCCGCTCTTCCCCACACACGCCGCTGCCAACCTCCCCGCCCTCAGCAGGCCCCACCGTCCGGATCTGCTCCGCCACCGTGGGCGGGGGCGGCAGCAGCAGCAGCCTGCGCATCCACTCCCTGCACGCCGAGGGCGTGCCCTCCGGCAGCGCCGCCCGCAGCAGGCTGGGCACGCCGCGCGCGCCCGCCAGGCCAAGCTGCGTGACGGTGGCCAGGGAGGGCGGCACGGGGGCGGTGGTGGCGGGGTCGAAGCCCCAGCCGGCCTCCTCAGGGCGGACAACCTGGCGAGGGGAAACGGAGCAGACACGCAGCGAGAGGGGAGTCAAAGGGCTGCAATGCGGACGCCGAGGGTTTGTGGCGCAGGACAGCCGACTGCAAGGCTCTTGCTGCAGACCCGCGCAATAAGGAAACGCGCCCAAAAGACGACTGCGGCGTGTCGCGCGCACCAGCAGCTGCTCCGCCTCCGCCCGCTGCATGCCCACGGCCGCCGCCACGATGAGGCGGAAGCCATCCACATCTGCGCCCATGGCGGCCGCCGCCCCAGCCGCTCCGAGTGTGGGCGCCGCGGCGCGCGGGGCGGGGCCCAGCGCGCCCGCCGCCCGCTGCCTGGCCGCCCTGCCCGCGTCCGCCGGGGCCCCGTACTCCTCCACCTCCACACCCAGGTTCGCCGCCAGCGCCCTGAACACGGACTCGGACTGGGGGCACAACGGCGGGAGGACAGAGGACAACCATGTGGCTGGTGCACGCGGTAGGGAAGCAGGTGCGGCGCGCCTGTCGACTCAACCGTGCACGCACAACGATCGCCACATAATAGGCCGCCGTCACCCCCACCCCCACCCCGCACCGCCTCCGCCCTAGCCCCCCGCCGCACCCTGCCGCCCGCCTCCCGCTCGCTCCTGCGCAGGCTGGCATGCGCGAACAGCGGCTGCGCCATGCCCGTGGCGTGCAGGTGCGCCATGAGCGCCTCGGGGCTGAGCTGCTGCAGCACCAGGATGGCGCGCCGCTCGGGGCAGTAGCGCATCAGCCGGTAGCCGCCGGTGCCGGGCTGGCTCACGGCTGCGGGAGGGGGGCGGCAGAGGGCACACGACAGGCTGCATGGAGCGAGAGAACCAGCCTACGCAACGGCCGGCCATTCCAGCTGGGGTTCCTGGTGGTGCGTGGCGCCTTGGGCGTCCACACACCACTTGCCATGTATAGGTATCGGTCGCGGGTGGTGGCTGCAAGCCAAGAGGCAGGGAGATACTAAGCAGTGTAGCCTTTCACATGTAAAGTGCCACGATGGCATACGCACCCACGATGGGCTTGGGCAGCGGCGTGTCATCCCCGTCGTACACATCCTCCACGTCGCCGTACAGGTAGTACGGGCTGGAGGCGCCCACCACGCCCACCAGCTGCCGCTCCTTGCGCTCGCCGCCGCGCCCGATGGACACGCTCCGTACCTCCTCTACGATGGCCTGCCGCAGAGAGGAGCAAGGCAACACGTTCAGGACACAACCGAGCTACCAACGGCAAAACGCTGCGACAGCGCCGTTCTGTGCGTCCCTGGACATGCGTGCGCGAGGCGCATGCAGCAGGGCTGCCGCCCCGCTCACCACTGTGTAGTTGGCCTCGATGAGCCTGTTGAGGGCGCGGCGCAGGCTGGCGGGGTTCTTGGGGAAGCCCGCCTCCGCCACGCCGCTGTGGGGCGCCATGGGGTTGAGACCGCACACCTGGAGCAGCAGGGGAAAGGGGGTGACGCCGCGGAGCGGCAAAGAAACCGAACCAAAACGGTCAGCCTGTGGAGGGCGAGGTTAGCGGCAGGCGCGGGGAAGCGGGTCTGCCCACCAAGATCAGTCGCAGCAAGGCCCGCATGCTCGTAGCTACTCATGCGCACGTGCTCCGCCGGCTGGTTGACCGCCTTGCCAGCGCCAGCTGTACCCCGTTTGCGCCTGCCATACTGCTGCTCTGCCTTGTTAACCCCACAACTACTCCCTGTGACTGCATGCCCCAGGCACACCTGGCAGAGCACCAGCGCGTCGTAGCCCACCCCCTCGTAGAAGTCGCCAATCTGCAGCGCAGGGCATCGTTTGGTGTCATTTCAGAAACGTCAATGACCGAGCCGTTGCCAAAGCAGCCAAGCTACTGTGGTAGAATCCCAACACGTATGCACGACTTCCGCAATATACAGTTATGCCGGTGTAGCCATGCCAGCCCCAGGTAGCGGTCCTGCCCAATCCGGGCAAGGAGATCTGGGCGAACCCTGGTGCCCATGGCAGGCCCATGAGCGCAAGCTTACCCGCACGAGCACCACGGCTTTGGGGTGCTGCCGTTTGGCTGACAGGAAGTCGCCATAGCACTGGACGTGGCCCTTCGCCCGCGCGCGTGTCACGCCCAAGGGGTGGTGCCAGTCCAACGACCCTACTAGGCCCCCAAGACCGGGCCTGCAGACATGCATAATTGAGAAGGATTGCTGGGAACCAAAGCGCCTTGTGTCATGCGCCCAGGGTTTGAAGGCATCGGGGTCGCACCTGTCCACCTTGGCAATCTCCTTACGCCAGTACGCAAGCGCATCTGGCGTGATCACTGCCTCTGATGGCTGAGATGTGGCTGTTACTGCCAGGGAACGTTCGAGGCTGTTGCTGTTGCTGATCCCCGCAAACAGGCGTTTCGACGGGGTCGACACGTGCAAGGTGCGCGCAGAGGGCTCGACGGAGCGACGAGCTGCTGCAGCTCCCCGCCAGAACCCGAGGGCAGGGAACTTGAGTGACAGCATAATCGGCTTAGTTGACAAGTCGTCCGAGACAGAAGTACAGAGCTCCGACACATCCCGCTGTAGTGCCTAGACTTCATCTATTGCACGTCTGGGGTAGGCTCGGAGAGGCTCCATCGGCCTTGCAGGCTTGCTGTACGGGCTTGAATAAATAGAAAAAGGGTGCATAGGCCTCGCGATGAATAGCACTCTCGGTACGACGTCATGTCCCAGTCCCATCACCACCGGCGCCGCGCCAATGAGGGCCAATTTATAGCTCAAATTCAATCGCTTATTACGTCTGATCACCTTGTGTGCATGGCCGTTTCCACTTGGCAGCGGTGCGTGGGGTTTGGTCACAGCGTTGTCATGTTAATTTCTTTCTTTGAAAGAAACCACTCTCAACTGTGCACTTGCTTTAGAGCAGCTGCTTAAATGTTCTAGAGAGTGGAGACGCATTGCATGTCATGAGCACTACAGCCGAGGCGGAAAGCCCGGGGCAGCACGAGGTACAGAAGGGAATCAGCTGAGGCAGACGTGCCTTCTCCTGGGCTGCTGCACGTCACACAAAGACGCACCAAAAGCCCGCAACAAACGTGGCAACCCTCCCAGCCTCCCATGTTGGCACTGGCCTTAGGATGAACTGTTGAGAGATAAGGAGCTGCACGGGGAGTGGCACGGTAAGACAGCAGTGGGCAAGGGCAAGCGGGCCACGGTTCGACTACAATGCCCTGAACCCCTGCAAGACATCGGTATGCGCTTGTGCACCTACCGTATTCCGAAAGCTAGCACAACATACTCGTGCATGCCCGAGGGCACTACCTAGCCACCTGTGCAATCCGAAAGCTAGCACAACTTACTCGTGCATGCCCGAGGGCGCTCCCTAGCCCCTTTGCTGCAGTCCTGGGAAGATCCGTGCCGCGCCCATGCAGGTAGCCAACTTTGCTGTACCGCCTGGCCCCTCATCGCCCTGCTTGCTTCGCGCCGCACTGATGTGCCGCTGACCCACAGCAACTCACGGCATCCCTTCGCCCGTACCCTACAAACACTGCAATCCACTCCCACACCCAAATCCCTCCATCAACATACCTACCCTGCGCTACCTACGCACCAGCCGCTCCCACCAAGACCCGAGCCATGCTCTCCGCTACCGTCCATTGAGCTGGCTGGCGCTGACTGACGCTGGCTATCAGGGGAGACTATGACCCCCTGCTGGCTATGACCTTCGGCTGGCCGCGACGGTCTTCTTCCCGGACGTCTTGGTGTTGGTGCTGTCCCGCAGCGGCTTGTCGCGCACGCGGTAGATGCGCATCATCCAGTGCTGGCTGGTGAACACCTCCTCAAAGTACTTGAGCTTGACGTTGAGCTTGCCCACCTGGTAGCCGCGCACGCGGTCCACGCCGCGCTGGCCGCTGCTCAGCTGGCTCTCGTCCGCGAAGCTGCGGGAGGGACGGGTGCAGGGAGGTGCGGACAGCTCGTAGAGGCGCGGGATCTTGGGGAGAAGGTACCCATGGATGCATGTTGCAACACGTGCTTGCAGTGCGGCTGGCTGGGGAAGTTGGGCGTGTAGGTGTGGGCGGGTGCCACTCGTGCTACCTCGCCTCGCCGCCGGGTGTGGCAGGTCAAGTAGCGTCAAAGGCGCAACGTGTGCGGCGTGCGGGTGTGCTTTAGCTGCAAGCTGCAACGCAAGCAGTAGCCGTACCAACCACCCGCACGCGGCACGGCGTCACAGCACCCACTCGTGGTAGCTGAGCTTGTACATGAGGCTGTTCATCATGGCCTTGGCGCCGCGGGCGTCCACCCGGTAGTCGCCGTCGGGGTGAGGTAGTCCTTCTCCTTGATCTCTGCGGGGGCGGGGGCGGGCGCGAGGAGCGAAGCGGGGTGGGGTGGGGTAAGGGTGGGCTCGTGGGGCTGTGGGCTGACCGTGTGATGTTGGCAGGACAGGCCAAAGACGAGTGAGGCTGTCCTGCTCCTCACTCGCTGCGGTCGTGGGATCTTTGTGAGCGCGAGGCGGGTTGGGGGACTGGGCATGAGTATTAGCGGAGGCCTGGTGTGGTTTCGCGTGCCGTACCTTAGCCATCCCCCTCGAGCCTTGACCCGCCCTAGCGTTCATGCTAACCAGCCTCCTTCGGGACACACCGGACCACCGCTGTCCACCTCCAGCTCTCAGCTCCTGCCCGGGCCTCCACACCCCCTCGTGCCCCCTCGGCCTCACCTGGGTACACGCCGCCCCCGATGCGCACCATCCACAGGAACTTATTGATGTCGTCCGAGGGGTAGCCCACCAGCCCCCCGAACACCACGAACACGTACTCCACGTCCAGCGAGCGGTAGATCTCCCACGCCTGAAGTACGGCAGTACGACAGTGTAGTTGTACGGCATGCGTTCGCAAGGTACTGCAGCATACGTACATGCACGGCGAGCAGCAGTGCGCTCCCCTCTGCCCAGCCGGGCCCTTGTCCCCAGCCCTCCCACTCGCACCTCTGGCTTCACGACCGGCATGTAGTGGACAGGACCCTCCCCGCACCAGTGCTGTATCGCTGCACCGGGTGACGGCCCTCCGCTGAGAGCAGGCAACCCCGGAAACGCTGCGCACCACCCCAACCCCCACTGAATCAGCCTTTCTACCGCCCTTGACCCCTCCCCGTCCCCTGCTCCCCACCTTCGCCTCGCTGCTCGCCATGGCCCTCCCCACTGTGGCAATGTGGCTGGTGTTCCACGTGTTGTTGTCCACGATGACGGTGCGGTTGGCCATGGCGGTGGTCTGGTAGCCGTAGTCCCACCAGCTGGCCACCTGGGGCAAGCAGGGGCAGGAGGGGGGACGTGAGGCTGGGTGGGAAGCGACACAGTACCGTATGCAGCCGATGGCCACGGTGGGGCCGGGAGGGGCGGTGACTGCATGTGCAAGTGTGTGTGCAGGTGCATAAAGTGGTAGGGCGTCGTCAGCGGCATAGGATCGTCACGGACGAGCGGGGAGCAACGTGATGGCGTCGTACATCTAAGCGGCATGCCGACCCCGCAGCAAGGCCTTCCCAGGTGGAGGCTGGACACGCACACGGCGCGGAACCGCAGCAGCTGCCCGCCTTCCCGCACTTGGCAGCGAGCCGCACCTTGGTGTCCGGGTGCGTGTTGTGCCTCAGCCACCCGTAGGCCTCCCGGAAGTCGTCGAACACGTAGTAGGAGCCGTCGCTGAGGGGAGGTGGATGGCAGGGCGGTCAAAGGAAGGACGAAGGTCAGCAGCCGGTGGTGTCGCAGCGTGGCAATGACGCGGCGCCCAAATCCCTCCCGTATCGGTCTGGTACCAGGGGCAAGGATGACGACGCATCGCAGGGGCTCGTTCAGAAGCCTATCACACTCTGTAGCTGTAGCAACCGCGGCAAGATAGCGGGTAGCCGCACGGTACATCCCGTCAGAGTCCACGGTGACACGTCCCTCTCGTCTTGCGCTGTGCACGTCACCCAGAACACACTCCCACAGTTGCTTATGCACCCCGCACTCACGGCCGCGGCGACTGCAGCACGATGGAGGGCGAGGAGTACATGTCGGCCGAGGCGTGGATGCAGTGCACGGTGTACAGCCCCAGCAGGCCCAGCACGCCCAGCACCAGCGCAAACGCCACGCCGGATGGCAGCGGGAAGCGGGGGACCTCCCCTGCGTCGGCGCCTGACTGGGAAGGCTTGCTGCGGGGCGAGGCAACATGGGGGTTAACCGCAGAGCGGCAAAGCAACTGTATCGGCAACGGTCAGCCTCCAAAAGACGAGGGGGCGAGGGTGCATGGGGGGTGGGGAGGGGTGGACTGCGTGCAGGACGTTCTGGGGTGGCAAAGGACAAACGCGCATGGATGTGTGGTATGCCCTTACGATCCAGGACCCCTCGTGCAAGGGGACACCACACCGAGCGTAAGTTGGCACGACGGGACTGGGCAGCACCGGAGTAGGGTGGAAGGGCGTAAAAGTGCAGGAAGCTACTCTGACAGACTTTGCCTTAGAGGCTGCCCGACTCTCTCAAAGGCAAAGTTGGTTGGGCTGGCGGGACTGGGCTAGATTTCATCGGCCTTCCCCCAAACAACCCACCCCTTCCGCTTCTGCTGCTTCTTCTTTGCCGGCGTCGCGGTGTCCTCGGCAGCTGCGGCGGCCGCCACCTTCTTGGCCTTGCCGGGGGTGGCCGCCGCGTCGGGGGCGGGGTCGGCGTCCGCGCCGCCCTCCGCGCCCTCCTCTCCAGCGACCGCGGTGTCGATGGCGGACGGCAGCAGCGTGGGGGCCTTGAAGCTGGGGGCAGGGGCGAGGGAGGAAAGGGGGTTTTCGGTACGCAGGCATGTAGCGCCTCGCTGGTATTGCCAGGCAGACAGGTATTGGTCCAGGACAACAGCTGGCCCTGGAGCCCTCGCCGAGTGACACCGGAAGCCACTTCGCCGTTGACCGCCTGCTCCGAAGGTACCGCCCGCCTCCCCGCCCGCCTCACCGCAGCGACGCGCACAGCACGTAGAGCAGGTCGGACAGCGCCACGGCCGCCAGGCAGCACACGGCGGGGGCCAGCACCAGCATCAGGCGGATCTGTGGGCGCGGCAGCGGCGTGTGGGGGTACCGGGCTGTGGCTGGCCAACAAGGGGGGCCAAGCGGCCACGGGCTGGGGGTCGGACACCGTACGCATTAGACACCCAAAGCTGCGACCCTTACAGGAAGATGCTGGAACCTACCCTTGACCCCCGGGACTGCACCGTTGCGAAGCCCCCACGCCGCCCAACATGGACTCTGCCTCCCCCCCCTGGTGCATGCCCCGGCCCTGCACCCACGCACAGCGGGTCCGCAGATCACCCGCAATGCAAGCCCGGCGCCACCACGTCGCACAGCGAGATCCCGGCCCCCACCCACCATGACCCCTGAGAAGTACACGGCTGTCAGGCCGTACAGCACCAGGAACAACGAGGCGTCCGTCAGCCGGGAGAAGCAGGCAAGGATGCCTGGGGGGCGGGGAGGGGAGGGGAGGAGGAGCCATTCAGCAAAGGCCAGGGCCGCATGCAGTACTGGTTGCCCTGTGGGCGGCAAAGTAGAGAGAGGTTCCTTCCGCGCCCGCCCCCCCGCCTTGATCTCGGTCCTTGCCTGTACTCATGGTGCACCTAGTTGCCCGCGCCAGCGCCACCAGCACGCGCAGAAACATTGCACCATGGCACACCAAGGCCAGCGCACACGTTGACGCTAGCACACACACTCCCGGTCCCCCACCCGCGGGCGCCAGCGCCACCAGCACGTGCAGGTCCATGATGTAGGAGGACCACTGCGGCGGCTGGTGCTCCGACACAGAGGCGATGATGGGCACGAAGCGGGAGGCGTAGGTGGGGTCCAGCAGCGTCATGGAGCGGCCTGGGGCGGGGGCGGGGAGGGGGAGCGCAGGCTTAGGTGCCAATGTCGCAATTCTGTCGTCGAAGAAGCGCACCGGTTCAGGGGTTGGAAGGCCGCGTCGGAGAGCGGCTTATGCGGGGATGGGGGCTGAAGGCAGAGGACCGTTCCGGGCTTTGTTGTGGCGCTTGTGTCCTGCAAAGCCGCAAAGCTTCACTAGGTAGGGCGGGCCGGCCCCAGGGTGGGGCTCATGGCCAGTCAGCAACACGCGTTACCTCGCATGCCCCGTGCGGCCCTCACCCGTCCACCCCAGCGTGGGGCTCTTGGCCACGTACGCCGCCACCGCCGCCAGCGCCACGCCGCCCACCGCCACGCCGCCCGCCACCACCGCGCCCGCCAGCAGGTAGAAGTGGCGGGCGCTCAGCATGCGGCGCACGTACGACACGGCCAGCGCCACGTGCAGCACCAGGAAGGTGAAGAAAGCCCCGAAGTGCTCCGACATGAGCACCGCGTTGAAGCCCACCACGGGGATGGAGCACGAGATGGCGGTGCCCACGGCTGGGGGTGGAGGCGGGGTTGGGGACGGGGGCGGGAAGGGAAGGAGGGGCAATTCTTCTTATGCAGTGTGCAAGTGTGTTCGCCAACGCAAAATGCATTTTGGACGGTTAGGGGTGCCCAGGCAAGAGCGGTGAGGACGGAGTTAAGAATTTCATTGGCTGGTTCTGGTTGGGAGCGTCGGAGCAAGAGCCGGCGGCCCACAGGCGGCGCTGGGCGCGGCACCAAGCAGGCGGCACCAGGGCACACTGTCCGAGAACCCAATCGAAGTCGCGTGCAACACCGGCTGGGTAGGTGCATGGCGGCCGCATGCCCCGCCCGACCCGCTGCACCCTGCACCCACCCACGAGCGGCGCGAAGGCGACGTATAGCTTCCCGTTGAGGCGGCCGAAGAAGACGCACGCCAGGCAGTACAGCGGCAGCAGGTTGATGATGAAGCTGTAGCCGCCCCACGACAGCACCATGTAGCCGTACGCCAGCACGCACATCACGGAGTCGAACAGCGCGCCCGTGTTGACGGTCTGGGGGCAAGTAGTGATGTGCAATTGGTAAGAATTACGACTTGCAGGTGGGGTACAGTAGGACTGTGTAGTACGTCCCGGTCAGGTCAAGGTAGGGATGGCGGCAGCAGGACTGCGCATAGGGATGCGCCTCGTACCCTACCTCGTAATGACCAGAGGTGCACTTGGGGTTGGGCGGGCGAGCTTGCTGTGCACATGATACGATGCGCAAGGCTAACATGCGGGGGAGTTGCTGGTGCAGGACTTCTGCGCTGAACCATGGAAAGCGACGGGCTCCTCTCGTTAGCCCTCCGCCGCTCTGTCGCCTCGCCATGTGGGTGTGGAGCACGCTGCATGGTGCTAGCTTCCGACACTTGCGCTGCTCCTTCCTTGGTCTCGACACGCTTCACACCCGGCCGCCTAGGCCCATCGCCCCAGCTCCCCCACATCGCCCCCCTCCCTGCCCCCGCAGGCCGACTGCATCCGATTCCCCTTGCCGCTCTGCGATTAACCCCCTGCCCACCTTGATGAACCAGTAGAAGGTGTTGACCAGCGCGAAGATGGCCACGCCCTCGTTGTCAAAGGAGCCGCCCACGGAGCGCGAGATGTAGGAGGGCACCATGGCCACGAAGAAGGACGCCAGCAGCCCCGCGCCGGGGCCGCGGACCTGGGGGCAGTGGAGGGGTGGGTGGTGGGTGAGCAAGGCGGTGGGGAGCGTCCAGCAGGGCGGCGATGGGGCCGCAGAGCTTGCGGATGACAGGGCGACTAGCGTCAGGATGGGCCACGGCACGGACAGCCAGGCCAGCACGGGGGCGGCAACAGCAGCAACAAGGGAGGCGGGCGTTTCCACGCGTGCGGTTGCAGGGGAGCCTTCGCAACCGATGCGTGTGTCCTGCTGTCGCGTACAGGGTACGGCCGCCACCGTATGCAGCAGCATGCGCGCATGTGGGGCCTGCAACACGGGGGAGGCATCTTGCTGCTGCTACTCGTTTCACGTGTCGCACGGCTCCCACCTGGCTGACCAGGCCATAGCAGGCCAGTGAGCAGAAGGAGGAGAAGAGGGGCGCTGTGAACACGCACACCTGTAGGGGGAGGAGCCACGGGAGCCATGGCGGGGTGAGGAATCCAGCACGGCGTGTTGGTGCGGACCTTTGCTTGCAGGAAACCACCAACGAAGTCCATGCGCTATGCAGCGGCCTGTGGTGCTCGTGCTGGACCCTGGCCCGCCGTCGCCCGTCGTGTCTTGCCGTTGCGCACCGGGCGGGCACCACCACTGCGTTGGCAGCACGGTCAGCCCCACCCCAGGCCAGTCAGCGCGGCCCCTGCCCCGGCCTGAGCTGCCGGTATGGGGTGTGCACACGCTTCCATGGGACGGCAAAGTTGCGCCAAGCAGCCCATGTGTGATTCAGCCCTCGCCAAGGCTCCTTCACCAACAACCCAAGCCCTCTCCCAGCAGTCCGCCCATCTGCCTGGCAGCTGCTGAGTCTCCTGTACGCAAACCTTGAACGTCCACACCCCGTGAGGGGCTGCTGCTCCTGTGGCCCCGCGGAGCCCATGGCTGCGGCCGTAGGCACAGCCCCCCGCACGGCTGCGCTGTCCAGGGCGCCTACTGCTGCTTCAGGCTGGCCCTCTCCCTTCCCCTCGTCCCTGGCTTCGCCGGCGCTGCCCAGCAGAGCAGCGCTGTAACAGATCGCATCAGAGCTCCAAGGCATCACAGCCTTTGGACGGCCAGTGACCGTGGCCCCACTCCATCTGCGTTCAGTACTCCTCCTTTGCGATGCACAGGCTACATCTCCTTGTGGCTGTTGGGCCTGACCCTGGAACCGTGTAGGCTCTTGGGCGGGCGGGCCGCCCTTCCAGCCACCTGCGCTGAGCTCTGCCCCACTGCCCAGACCGCCTACCTCTTGCACATGAATTGGGATGTTGAAGAAATGAAGGATCTTATAGATGGATCCTGCAGTGAAGATGAGGCCCTAATGGGGCCACGGGGCAGGGGTGCGTTCATGGGGTTGAGGGGACGGCTCGGGTCAGTCGCAACACCCCACCAGCAGCGGAGCAGCGAGGCTGGCTCCCGCCAATGTGTTGTTCGCTCCCAGCTGTCCTCAACACCTTCCTTAGATTATTTACCAGATACACGGTTCTCCCAACTACGCGACCAAGCGGATACCGCGTCCGATCATCGAACCAAAAATGTGTCGTTCGCTCCCAGCTGGCCTCCACACCTGCCATAGATCACTTACCGGATAAACAGTTCCTCCAACTACGCGGCCAAGCGGATACCACGTCCTATCATCGAACCAGTTCCATAGTTCATAAAACCCCTTCTTCGTGAGGAATTGCGTGACTCTGTAGTTGAAATAGGGATCGAATTCATGGATCACGCTTTCGTATTTGACCACCGAAAAGAGGCGGATGCTAAACGCGAGGATGCATATCCCGACTAGCGCCAGGTATTTGCTGGCTTGCGCCAGCTGCCCATACAATTTCATGTTGAATTCGGCCCTTTGTTGAACCCGGCCCCGGTCGCAGAGCTGGTGTAGCTTACGGAGGACACTCCCGGCAACGCTCGTCCGTACACCGGCTCGTGCATCACCGTGGGCCGGGGCGCCGGGCCAAGGGCATAAAATTGCTCAAGTTGAACTTTGTTCTTTCATAGTTAGGTCTGCAAGGTCCCGAGCATGTGGCCGGCGTGCCACAAGGAAGCCCGAGGCCAGGAAGCAGGGGAGGGCCCTCTGTAGCCAGACCTCCGTGTGGATGCCGTGGCTAGGGCGTCGCAGCCCACCTGCACTGTGTTCTGGTCCATCATCACAAGTAACACGGCAGGCTGCTCGCTGGTGCAGCTGTTGCGTTGATGAGGCTGCGCAGCAGCTCTTTGTCCAGGGGATGTAGTACTACATTGCTTTTTGGCATTTTGTGTTACATTCCAGGTGGTGGCCATCATGGACTGGCAATTATGGGCACAGCAATTATGCCTTTTTGCAGTTATTCTGGATCAGTTACAGACTTCCAGTTGCTCCCCTTCTACCGTACCAATGCACTCAAGAAAACGTTGACATAATCTCGGAGGGTGTTCGGGCCCGTACACCAACTCGCGTCATGCGACGGGTTTGATGGCACCCTCCTAGTGCCAGCAAGCGTCAGAAGGACAATCCCTTCTTTCCTGGGGGTTTTGGGACCCTTTCCTCCGTGCCTGCGGCCAGTCCTGCCTGGGCAGGGCTGGGCGCTTGCAACGGCACGTACTACGGCTGCTACTGGCCCCCGTCCAGGCGCCGCAGGATGGTCTGCGTGGTCGCCTGCAGGGCCTCAATGCCCTGGTTGGTGCGCTCCAGCACGCCGTTCAGGCGGCCCATCTCCACAGCCATGCCGTCCAGCCGCCCGCTCACCCTGCCAACGCCCTCCATGGTGGTGAACACCTGCCCCTGGAGCTGCCACAGCTTGTCCTCCATGCGGTCCTGCCTCCTGTTGCTCTTCTGCAGGGCCTTCATGCACGAGCTGCGGCGGGGCAGCAGGGGCAGAGCGCAGAGGGAGCGAGGAAGATGGGGCAGCGGGGAGGTACCAGTATTGATGGCACCCCCAGACAGTGGAGTGTAGCAATACTGGGTGTGTGTGCCTGGGTGTGCTGCACCTGAAATGGCTTGCATAATGCAGCAAGAGCGGAAGGAATGTGGGCAGCGTTGTGTCTGTGGCATCTTGGGCAGCAGGGGCGCCACGGGGCGCTGCTGCTTGGCCTACCCCCACTGAGCGTGACCCTGGCCACCAGGTTAGTGCTCAACTCGCTTGTCCTGGCAGGTGGGCCTTAATGAATTATGTATGGCGAGGAACCCCGTCTCCTAGCTTCCTTCTTCGTCTTCGTGAGAAGGTCGCCGGGGCTCCTTGTAGAAGACACCCGCCTTTCGCCCACCTACCTGTGCATGAGGAGCGGGCCGTACAGGCTAGCGAGAGTCCACGACAGCATCCGTAAGCCCGGGAGCAAGATACTGGCAACATCGTCGTCTGCGTTGCAGCGCACATCGTGTAGGTCAGGGTTCCCCTGGTAGATATGGGTGCAGCAAGTTGTAGCCAGGGCGAGGCTCCCCGTCACTCCCCTAGCAGTTGCGGGCAGTTGGCTTCAGGAGAAGCACTTTCAGCGCTGCTCACCCCCTTGTTGTGTGGCAGAAGGGGCCGGGACTGCCCTCGTCCTGGGATTGCGCCTTTCCCGTACCGTGCACGCTGCTCCCGCTGGCAAACGGCCCTGGGTCACATCATCGCCTTGTGGTAGACTATGGAAACTGTACCAGGGCTCACCTAGACTGCGTTATGTCCAGTCTATATTTAATTATGCGACCTACCAGACATGTCTCGAGTGTTTCGCCTGGCAAACGCCTTGACTCGGGTGATGTCGCAACAGCGAACTCACGAAGCGCAAGGAGAGCTGCCTCTGGCTGCACGAGGCATAGGGAGTGCAAGTGTTACAATGAAATTGACCGCTGTCACGGTTTACTTCTTCCTCAAGTAAGACTGAGCTGTTGGGGGCAAGCATCCATCAGAACATGTCACGTCAGTTAGCCTTGGCGATCGCTGGCCCCGCAGCTCCACGACATCGCACAGACTAATGATATTACTCGATGCTACAAACCTTGGCCAATAGTAGTCTCCAGCTGCCCTCCCGTGGTCAATGCCCTGCCGTCCGTATCTACAATCCAGCAGCCACAGCCGAATCCCTTGCAGCCTTGCCTCTTCAGCAGAGATCAGCAGGCTATTATCAGGCTATTCCAATGCGTGATGGTCAGCCTGCGCAGGTACCATGTAGTCCTTTCCGCGTACGGCGGGATTTCGCCTCACCTTCCGACAGGACGGGGCCAACCGTCCGCCAACAACCGGCACCGGTTACTCTCTATGGCCGAATGGTACCAGCGGAAATACATCAACCGATGGGATAACTTACAAACTGACCAATGGCCAAGCCTAGTGTGGATTCCTGGACATATGGCTAAGGGAGCATGCACACCAGGGGCACACATACGAAGAAAACAAATACAGGGGCCCTGCTCGGCGCCCCGCAATGCTGGCTCCAAAAAATAGGTCTCGCGCTCAAGTTAGCCACTTCAAGCATTATGTTAAGCCGTCATACATAGCCTTTAATGAACAAGACTGCGTGGGAGGGGCCGAAAGACCATTTTCGCCTAGTAGTCGTCGGGATGGGCCCCACGTGGACCGAGTTGCATACCCCTCTCCCTTGGTTCCTGGACCATTCTGAGTCTCCATGGTAAGTACTGCAAACAGAGAATGTTTGCCACGCGCCTTCTCCTGAGCCCAGTCATAAGTGACAAAATCGCCAATGCACCGAAACGCCAACCCACTTCCACGTGCTGCGGCGGGGGCATGCATGCTTGGCAGCAGCATGCCGTACCTCGCGATGGAGGCACCCCTGGCGGCGGCGGCAGGCCCAGAGCTACCCAGAAGGGCGTCGTACCCAGCATCGGAATACTGCTACACCACGCCGCTGTTGCCTGGCGGCGGCGGGTTGCCTGGCGCTGGACCGGCCCAGGCTACTGCGCCCTTCGTTCGCTGACTGCAGCGTTGCCAGGTCCCACTTGGCCCCAAGATGCCACACTCCCACCAGGTTCCGCCAGGCGTCCTTGCCAGACTGTGGACGCAGTCCAGTTGACGAGAAACACTGAACTCCTGGTCCATGATATCAACATACAGCACTGATTTGTACTCGGCACAGAGATCCTCAACAGGAAGCAACGCGCATGCGGCAAACCAGACAAGTACGGCTGCCGTTAGGACACGCCCAAACACGAATGCATCATGACGCCGACAGCAGCCAACGCCTGCCAGCTTCCAGCTTGCCGCTGCAGCTGCTGTGCCGCATTTGCCTAGAAGCTGGGGGCCACGGCCCTGTCCATCTTCTTGGGCAGCAGGCTGTACGGGATGTCGTACTCCTTGGAGCGGGTCTCGGAGAAGGATGGGACCTGCACACAATCGGCAGGGAAGGTAAGGGTATTTTCCGAAGGACAGGACCTGCACACAGTTGGCAGGGAAGGTACGGGTATTTGTCGTAACGTAAGTCGTGCTATCCTTGCGCAGTGTCGTTGAGGCATACAGGAGGTAGGTACTCGAAGTACAAGACACATGGCTGCGTTCAGGGCACCGGCGCAGGGGGCTCCGCCCAAAGCAACGCACGACTCATCCCGTCCAGGGGAGATCTCCCCTGATCCCGTCCAACGCTTTGGACGCGGCCCGGAAGCTCCGCGCCGTGCGGCAGGTTGCGCACCGTGCCATGAGCTCAGCCCCCGGCAGGTGACAGCCAACCGCATGCTGACAGCTCCCGGCTGCCTGCACAGCTCGCGCTACGAGCAAGTGCCCAGCACCTGCCACTCGCCGGGGTGACCCCGGCCCCACAGGCCCAGACCCCATCCCTGCCGCCGAACCCAGGGCCCCTTACCCTGCGCAGCACCCTCACCCTCACCCTCACCCTCACCCTGCGCAGCACCCCTTGGGGCAGCCGGTCGGTGAGCCGTGTGTCCAGGGCGTGCAGGTACGCAACGTCATCGGCTGCGTACTGCAGCTGCCGGGGGAACAGCGGCCGCCGGTCCCAGAACTGCAGCACCGTACACGGGGTGTGGCGTGTGGGTCGGGTTGGTGGATCAGTACTGGCACTTTTGTGGTGCCAAGGGATGCAGACATTGGGGTGGCACTTGCCAGTTGGCCAGGAAGGCACCGCCGCTCCACAGGAAGCAGGGTGCAATGCTCGGCCTTGGGAGCTGGTGCAGACAGGCTTGCTACGGAGCTTTGCAGAGCGCCCTACACGCCCAGCCCCTCAGGGAGCTCCGCAGCTCCACTGACCCACCCCTCAGTGCATGGAGCTTGTGTTGCCTGCCATGCAAACGTGTCCCGCAGAGCGTTGCGTGGCCATAGCAGCGAGTTTAGCTCAACTGCAAACCTGTCTACCACGACCATCCTGGGCCCAAATTCGGACGGGGGTGGTCGGCTGGCGTACCAGTGGTTTTTGATGCTACCCTACGGCCCCAGCAGGGTCACACACGGGGGACTGACCCGTGGTCGTTGGCGTACTCCGTGCTGACGCCGGTGGCACGGCGCTGCACCTGCACATTGTACGGCAGGCGCTGGTCCAGCGCCTTGCACAGCCCAAATACGTACCGCACGCGCAGGCACTCCACGTGGCGGCGCACAGCAACCTCTGCAGGACGCCACGTGCCGCAGGGGGTGGCGTGCATGCTGCGAGATACGTGTGAATGGCACGTGGAGAGTACCAAGTACCAAGTACCATTAAGCGTTACAGTTGCAGCTACAGACCCCAAGGTGGTACGTCCAGAGAGGCAGGGGGGCACATGGACGAAGTAAGGGGCTGACAGCCGTTGAGTGGGGTAAGAGGTGGTCTGCTTCTGCACTCTATCGGCACGCACGCCATTGCTCGGCCCAGCACCCCTCCCCGCCCCACCTGCAATCTCCACACCTGCCTTAGATCACTTACCGGATAAACAGTTCCTCCAACTACGCGACCAAGCGGATACCACGTCCTATCATCGAGCCAGTTCCATAGTTCATAGAACCCCTTCTTCGTGAGGAATTGCGTGACTCTGTAGTTGGAGTAGGGATCGAATTCATGGATAACGCTCTCGTATTTGACCACCGAAAAGAAGCGGATGCTAAACGCGGGCATGCACATCCCGACTAGCGCCAGGTGTTTGCTGGCCTGCGCCAGCTGCCCGTACAATTTCATCTTGTCTTCGGCCCTTTGTTCAACCCGGCCGTCTTCGCACAGTTGGTGTACCTCACAGACGACACTCCGCGGCAACGTCGTCCGTACACCGGCTCGTGCATCACCTTGCCTGGCGCTCGGAGCCAGGGGCACCAAAGTGCTCAAGTTGAACACTGTTATTTTATGGCCAGGTCTGCAAGGTCCCGAGGACGTGTGCGACATGCCACAAGGGAGGCCGACGACGGGAAGCAGGCCCACCAGGCCCAGTACCAGCGTGCCACGTGCCACGGCGCCCCAACCTGGTTGTATCTTGGGAATGCATCTGGCCGCGGAACGACACGATTTCATGAAACGTGGGAGTTTGCTGCAGCATGTGCAAAGCGACCTATCCGTCCCAGTCGCGGACGATATGGTATGAATGTTGGTCGCAAGTTTGCGACAGCCGGCAACCTAGCACCGTTTTCTGCACGCTAGCAGCTCAGTTACATACTATAGAAGCAACTTTTATTCCTTTGCGCGCGGAGAGCGAGCGCATGTTTCAACGCGTCAATGTCCCTGCCGCGAAACCTTTCTTCTCTTTCTTCTCTTTCCTGGCTTCCAGGCCTATGCCATGGAGAAGAGTGATACCTATAAGCTGGTATGCGCCGTTGGGCCCAGGTTTGAAACTTTTGCTGACGCAGGCAGGGACGCAGGCGCGGGGCAACCAAGGGGGGCTTCGCCCCCTCCACCAAAGCGCTTCGCGCGGGGGGCTTAGCCCAAACAAGCGGTGTCAGCTTCGGGAAATCTGGGAAAATGGGCTGAGCCCTCTTGCTCAAGGGCGTCTGGAGCTTGTGCCAACTCCCACTCCAGTGCCTTGTGCCCAGGGGAGTCTCCCCTGCTTGTGCCACGTGCCAACCAGCCCCTTGCCGAAATGCGAGTGCACCTGGCTGCGGAAGTTACATGTGGTCGGTACGCATGCAGAACTGCAACTCCAACGACGAAGTCCGGAGAGCTCCACGGTTCGGTTGGAGGGGAGCCTTCTTCCCACGCACGCACCCACCACAAATTTCACCCTACCACAGCCTGGTCCCGCCCCCACATAGCATGTCTTCTCCACAAGACGCACCCACAGAGCGCACGCAGCACCCCTGTCGTGGTTCCCAACCACCCATCTGCCCAGGGGGGAACCGGATACGAGGCAGATGTACGGAGGAATTAGCCAGTATCGGCCCCCCGGTTGCTGCTTTCGCTCCTCCCCCCATCGAAACCCCAAGGGCCTCCCACGAACACCGGCCACACGTGCCTTATACCTGCCCCCCGCACAGAAGCACCCCTCCACACCAGGCAGGCAAACATACAAGACAGGGTAGGCGCAGTACGTGTACTAGTTTCTGGGATAAGTCGCCTTTGCATTAGTAAGTTTTAAGGGCCTCCGGCCAGGTGCAAACGTGCAAAGGAGGCCGCCATCCACCACCCGAAGCCAGGGGTGGGCCGTGCCGACCTCATCCCACAGTATGCGTGGCACACCTAGATAGGCTTGCAAATCGCCCGCAAGTGCGCCCACATGCATGCAACTGCTCGGCGCGAGGCTTGCGACACCACGCAGGGCTTGCCACTGGGGAACTGCTGCACTGCCCCTCAGCTCTCTCCTGCGCGCGTGCATGAATTGCCCAGAATTGCCTTCCCACCTCCATGGCCTCAAGAGCCGCCAGGGCCACCAACTCACACACACACACACTGCTGTACCCCCGAAGGCGCACCAGCCAGCCACGTGTATGTGTATGTGTAACGCTCTGTCACCCACCAGACCCCGCACTACACACGCAAGGAAGCCGTCTCTATTATAGCACTACACAGTCTGGGACGTCATATGATGCATAGCGAGCGGAGTGGCACATCGCCTGGAAATATTTAGGTGAGGATAGATCTGCCCTGCATGTCACAGTAAAAGCCAACAACATACATGGGACAAAGGTAACCATCAAGCCAGTGAAGCAGTGTATGTGCGCAAGCAGACACATCTACCGGATGGCACTAGTCCTACATGTGTGAAGTAAAATACTTTGACCGAGGACCCTAAAGACTTGGTCTAGCCGTGGCCACAGTTCCACAGCCAATGGGTGATGATACCCCAATCAAGGCAGCTGGTGCGATCGGTGCACACAGGTGCACAACTGCGCGTACATCACTCCTAGAACTTGCGCAGCGAGTCAACTTAGTTACTACTTCCGCTGGCCACCGGAGAGCTGTCCACTCAAGACGCGCGCGCGGTTGCCAAGATCATACTGCCACCGCCGCTTGGGCCCCCTGGCAGGGGCGCAGGCGCGCGAGAGTCTCGCCAACCAACCCCGCTGTTGGTCTTTCGTGCGGTACTCCTGCCGCGCCAGGGGCAGCAGCTCGCTAGCAGCGCGCAGGCGATCCGCGGAGAGCGGGTGTGTCCGCAGCACGAGCAGCTGATACCAGAACGACAGGTTGGAGAGGTTCTTCTGCAGATAGGAGTTGCAGGAGCAGGCGTGTGCGTGTTGCGTCTTGCAACCACATGCAACGTGTTTAAGGTGCCGCTAATAGACATCCAGGGCATGCAGCACAATATCTTGCTTTTTAGTCAAGGAGACAGGCGGGCGTGGCGCTGCGGCTTCACAAAGGACACAGATGAGCGAGCACATACCTTGTCCATTGCGGTAAACCGCCCCATCAGGGTCACCATGCCGCTTGGGTCCATGCCAGCCTGGGCCATAAGGTGCATACCAATGGCATCAGCCTCGTACTCGTTGCGCCTGGGGCAGATAAGGCGTTGGAACAAGGTGGTTTGGTGGGCGAAGCTGAAGGCAAGCCGTGTTGTTGGGTACGTACGGTAGTGTGCCAGTTCCTTCTGGTCACCCTTTGAAGCTAGCTATGTATGCGCTTCTCCCAGGCCCCTCCCCTCAATTGATGCCCACATCTGTATGCGTGCTCTGCCACCTCCACGTTTGCAGCAGCATCTATTCTATCGTGTATTACGTCGCAGCAGGTGTGCACGATGGCGCACCACATGAGTTTGCTACCTGCTGCTGTGCTCATACCGCTGCAGGGGCAAGTGCAAGGGACGCACCGACGGATGGCCCTCAATAGGAGCCAGGCTACAGCAGGGTAGGCGCTGCAGTACAGCAGCAGGCCGTGCCACCCGAGGCCCGCGATGGTGCTGAGGAAGACCGCGGACAGCCCAAACATGCCAGCCAGTGTGCACATTGTGCTGTTGATCTCCGCCTATCGGTGGGTGGAGGGGGGGTCAACGGTCAGGGCGCGGGAAAGGGGTGGGCGCATACCATGTGTGCATGTCGGACTCGCCCGCGCGGAAGTCGGATCTTCATGGCACGCTTCAATTATCGGCAAGCCACGCACTGTTTGACAGTTCAGCGCATACTCCCTGCCTATCCCACCATATTTTCCATCAACAGAAGGCGCCATGCCTTAAGCGGGGCAGTTCTTGGCAGAGCACCGTACAGCTCGCTGGGGCAGGGCTAGTGGCTGCAGCCCAAACAACGGGATCCCAATGGCAGGTGCTAGGATCGGACAGGTGGCCCTTGCGCAGCATGCGTTACAACTTATGGAAACCCACACTGTGCAGCGCCAGCACGTGTGCCACCTCGTGTGCCAGCACGGCAGCCAGCTCGCCGTCGGAAAGGCCCCACTTGTCCAGGGAGCAGCGGCCTATGAGGACCTGTAAGGCAAACAGGTAGGACATACACAGTACGCCTCGCTAAAGCTTGTATATGTCGCGTGTAGCTGCGTATTTGCACGAAATCCAAGGATGTTGCCCATGCCGCCGGCCTTGGCCTGAACATCGCATGAGGAGTCCACTGCGGGACGCCGTGATACAACACACCACGAACAGTTAGTAGCAGCTGTGCCGCACAGCCGCTACCTGCACTTGCCTTGCCCGTGGCAGTCACAGCGCCAACGGAACAATAATCTTGTAACACGAAAAGCTCCCAGTCCAGGCTCCACACGTGCCGGTACGATCCGCCGCCCGCCCCCTTGCCCGCAGCGTGCACCAGCATGTCCAGTTGCCGCCTCAAGCGGGGTGCACGTCCGTGCCGCCGGATTGCTGTGTAGGTACGTAGTGGGAGCTGTGGCAGAAGCTCGTTCACAACCTGCGTGGAGGCGTGGACACAGGATAATGCTGTGAACGCAGGGCCAAATGACGGTGATCCACGCCAGGATCCCTATCTACTGGTCAGTGCATAATATAAGACATACCGGTCCTTGGAGAGTGCGGCTGTAGACAAGCCCCCAAACTACCGGTCTGCGGTTAGTTGTGAGCTGCTTGCAAGCATAACAAGTACCGCCAGTAGGTAATCAACTTACCCGCATTGGCAACCATCCCTTTCCTTGGCGGCAGTCCTCCGCCACCACGGGTGCAACGGTGGCGATGCGCCCCGTGTACGGCACCTGCACGTCCTCTGCTTGGCACAGGCTGTGGTACAGCAGCCACCCCGACCCGCCCACGATGGCTAGGCGCACCAGCGCCCGAAGTACGCGGCCGACCAGGACAAGCCGTTCCCACTGTAACCTGGTGCGTTGGAGGCAGGGTGGACCGCGGGCAAACAGGGGCGCTGGAAAAGGCAATTCTCCTTAGGACAGATACGGTATAGGTGGCTCGCAGCACAGTGCCTCTGTCCACGTACACTACCTTGTCACTGTTATCTGATGTCGCAATGTACTGTCCTCTCAAGTGTGGCTGTGGCACCATGCCAGCATGTAGCCAGCTGCCCATGCAAACGCAGTAGCACTTACTGGTGCTCTGGGACGCCCCGCTCGTTGCACATTTCTCGGCTCAAGGCCATGGGCACCTGACCCCACAGCTGCCAGTGCCTGCTTTTGCCCCCACCCTGCCCCTGGCCCTGAACCCGCCGCGTCAGCACCCCAGCCAGCCCGCAGCCAGGTGCACGCTGATGGCCTGCGCAGCGAAGGAGGGCCGCAGCTGCCCCGCGTGGCGCCCCAACGTCTGCTGCTGCCCCTGCCGTTGCCTCCACAGCTGGTGCTGCTTTTGATGGTAAAATCAAAGACGCCTGGCCCCCGGACTCGCTGGTCACAAGAGGACGTAGTGTGCACACGACAGGATGAGCGCGCTGCGGTCGTGTTGCCAGGCTCCCAGGGGCCCCTGCAGAAGGCCCGGCAACCGCTGGGGACGTTCTGGTAGGGACGGAGAGTGCCGCGGTCGTAGTGCCGTTTGCGACCTCCCAGCCAGCGGACCGCCACGCCAGGAGCGGGTGTCGCTCCTGGCGCATCACTGCTGCCTCAGATGACGGCCGTACCGGTTTAGTACAGTGCTGGCAAGGCAACCATTCCGGTTTGTAGATGCGGGGTGTGGTAGCAGTAACACGGCTAGACGGCTGGACAGCGTCGCGCAGAGGAGGGAAGGATGATGGGCCGGAGACTGCTGAGCGAGAGGCCGCTCCCGTTGATATGGCAACAAGGCGCTTGCCTCCTAGCAGGGTTGTGTGGCCGGTGCTCCACACGGCCCCCGCCAAGGACTGTAAAAGGCGCTGCATCTGGAAGAACGCCCTAACGGACGGTTAGCGGCTTGTTGGCACTGTCATTGTCAAGTCCAACAGCTGTTCAACCCCGTAACCGTGCCAGCCAGGGCTGCATCGCGGGTGTAGACAAGGGTGTAGACCGTTGGTTCGATGCCCACAGCTGCTGGACTGGCGCCCTGCATGACAAAGTAAGAGGAACAGCCCTGCTCGCGTATGGCAACTACCAAATAGTGCACCTAGGAGCTTGCTTTGGGCCGTTCATGTGGGTCCTCGCCTTGCCTGGGGACGCCTTGCGACGATTTGCAGCCCACAGCTGCAGGCCCTTTACAGCACACGTGGTGCAATGAACTTAACTAATAAGCAAGGCTACAACCCAGTTTCTCAAATAACACATTTCTTATGTTTCCTGCCGAATGCCAGCCAGGAAATGGCGGGGCACGAACATTGCCCAGAAGTCGAAGGGGCACGGAGCTGCTCGGCGCTGTGGCAGTTTGGCTGACGTGTTTGGATTGGGTTACATAATTGCGGCGTTGGAGTACCCAGTATTTTGCTTCCTCCCTGTGCAGTCTGCGCCGGCTGCAGGCATGCTTAAGTAGCATGTAGCACGTGCTGTGCGTGCAGCGCCTCCTGCCTCCTCAGTGGCGCATGCTTCATTTCAATGACAATGCTCCTGCGAAACTGTACTTTAACACAATAAACTTTGTAAAATGCTACTCGGCTTATGGATGCAAAAGCAAAGCTTACCGGCAAGGTTGATTTGGCGTTCGTTCGTTGATATGGCCACCGAACCAACATTGACCACCACAGGAGCACGAGCCGCATCTTGTTTGTCAATGTTTTGTACGCCTGCGATGAAGCTTCTCGGCTCGCCGGGCACGCGAGCTGGGTTGAGCATTCACAAGGTTCTTGCATGCCCATTCCCCTGCTGCTTCCATGCTGAAGGAGCATTAGTAGCTTATACTAGAGGTTGTAGGGGTATACGAACTTGCACGCCCGTCCTCAGGGGAAAGGCAGCATCGTGCTGCACATGCAGGCTAGCAGGCACACATGAGTGCGCATGACTACCCGTGTTCGTACTCAACTGCTGATGACATCGCGCCAACCATGTGTGGCCTAACATCCATAAAAAGGAAGGGATGGGTAGCGGCCCGCTACTAGCGGGGCATCAACCAGGTAGAGGTGATTGCAGGGGAAGTTGAGGGAGGGGCTGAGCGGGGTACGTATGCATGCAAGGAGGGTCAAAGAGGAGCAACGCTGCGGGCGCCACTGTTACCGGTAGGCAGGTTGTTGGAGGTGGCTGTGCTGAAGGCTGGCTCAAGGTCCTGTCCCCAACCTGCTACCGGTATATCACCGCTGCGGCCTTGCGACGCCGTCGTGCTGCTGTCCTACGCTGTCCAAAGCACCGTGTGATGGATCACTATGTACCGGTATGTTGTATGCCGAGAGTTGTATGGCTCATCAGTGCCTCGTTTTGCCTGCGTCGGGCTGCTCTTGGTCATGCGCTGGTTTTAAGGCAATGACCAGCCAAACCGCTCCCGCGAATGTGCTGCTGTGTGCATGCAGACCTGTGAAGCAAGCTGGGTGCTAGCCTGCTAGACATCGTCCACAACACCATCGAGCATCGGCTGGAGCCGCTGGCCGTTACACGCCACCTGTCTCGCCGCCACCCTCGAGACGCCGCAGCAGGGGAAGGCCCCTGCCACCAGACAGCACCGCTCCATGCGGCACCGAGTAACGGCCTCCAGGGCTCGCCGCCGTACCACTGCACGACGTGTAGAAGCCGACAACGCACCCTGGTCAGCGATGCCACACGAGTTGCAACAGCCCCCGTGTTCACCGCCTCGTCCAACCGTTGATGCAAACAACCCCGCATGGCAAACGTGTGTCGCCGTCATGGGCACACGTGTTGCCATGACAACCCTCCAGACGCCCGACGTTCCTATTCAACACAGAATTCAAAGCGCGGCTGCAACTCCAACGCCCGACTTCCCTTACCCGCCTTCCGCATTGCAAACAGTGCCCACGCGCGAAATGGTAATCCACCCTGAGGTCAACTCGTCCGTCGCCCCTCCCACGCGCTACCGCGGCGGCGGGGGCATGCCCGGAGGCGGCATGCCGTAACCCGGCGGCGGCGGAGGCATTCCTGGCGGCGGCATCCCGCCGTACCCTGGTGGCGGCGGCATGCCGGGCGGCGGCGGCATCCCCGGCGGGCCGCCGTACCCTGGCGGCGGCATCCCCGGCGGCGGCATCCCCCCGTACCCCGGCGGGGGCGGCATGTGCGGTGGGTACCCACCAGGAGGCCCGTAGCCCTGGGGTACAGGAGGGGAGTAGCGCGGGTCGATGCAAGGGCGTTGTGTAGTGAACAGAGGAAAGAGTGCTTGATACGAGACCACCAAACGTGCACGGCCCCTGTGTGCTCCACGCATCAGCAGAACACGAGGGCCATGAGAGCTGGAAGCGTGACTGCGGCAACAGATGCAGCGACCCGTCACCGCCACAGCACAAAATCGCACACTGTCTTTTGCATGCCAGAAGGCCTCTGCGGCCTCCTCACAAACCCCGATGCACACGACACGGATCAGACGGTCCGGCCCGCACACTCATCAACGCTCGACATGTTTGAGCGTGTCGACATGCCGACTGGGTGCTCACCTGTGGCGGGTAGGGCCCTGGCGGTGGGGGCATGTGCGGGGGGTAGCCACCGGGGCCGGGGCCTGCATGACAGGGCGGAGGGCACGTGCGTTGTGAGTGGAGGACAGACTGCCATAAGCGAGCTACACAACTCGGATCTGTTGGCAAGGTAAGTGCGGACACAGGGTCGACTCTGTACGGCCTTGAACGGTCAACGTCCAGGGCGTCCAGGAGCTGTTGCACTGTGGCGCTCACCGTAGGGATGTCCAGGTGGCGGTGGCATGAAAGGCGGCGGTGCGCCGTACTGCGGTGGCGGCGGCATGCCGGGAGGAGGCTGTGGGGGCGGGGGCATGCCGCCTGCAGCACGGGAACGTAGGCAAGGGCGGTGGTCTGAGCTGAGTGCCGGTAGTGTGACAAGGATAGTCACGACGAGTTGATATGGGAACGAAGGTAAGGAGCCGGCCCGTTGGGGGACAGCACTCAGGTGTCTTGGTCTGCAGCTTTGCCCAAGTGGCTATACCTCAGCCCACACCCGGGAGGCGCATCCCGGGACTGCATGCCCCCACGCACCACCTCGGAGCAGCACCTGCTTTCCGCATGCCCTCTGCCATCCACTCGCATCCCACCATGCCTCAATACACCCGACACCCCTGCATGCCCCAGCTCCTCCTCCCCCCACGTCCCCTCACCTGCTGCGAAGCCCGAGGGCGCCAGCACGGGCGCCGGCCCCTGCGGCGGCTGCCCCACCTGCTGCCCTTGCAGCTTGGGCCCCGTGGCGAACAGCGTGTGCGGCCGGCTCTGCGCTGCCTGCTTTTCGCGCTGCTGCGCCGCCAGCAGCCGCTCAGCGGGGGTGCCGTGCCGCTCGCCTGCGATGCACCGGCGGGACGGGTATGCTGATAAGTCAAGCAGCCCAACTCATGTACTGTAAAACAGCCTAGGATCACCGAAGGCCCGCGAACGGTATCAAAGGGGAAGGGGACAGAACCGCTTGGTGGCAACACATCCGCTGGCACCGTTTAGGTACATGCAGGTGTTACAGTTCAGGAAAGGGCAGGACGAGGCACTCCAGGGCCGCACCCCGTCGCCCGCCTCTGCGAGGCATGGTCATGCGCGGCAATAGGGAGCCGGTGGCGCTGGATGCGGCGCTGGATGCACGAAGCCCCCGAGACGGAGGCACCAGTGCGACGAAAATGCTGGCTGGGACATTGAACACAGCGATTCTGCACCACCGTGTGGCATGCATTTGCTTTGACACCCGCGACACTGGGCAAAGCTCCAACCCTTCCCCGCGCACGCGCCACGCCCATGCGCCTGGCCGCACGCACCCTTGGTGTCCTTCTTGAAGGCGTACGACACCGTGATGGCCCGGTTGCACAGGTACTGCCCGTTCATGGCCTCGATGGCGGCGTCGCTCGCCTCGAAGCAGTCGTACGACACGAAGCCGAACCCGCGCGAGTTGCCGGTCTCGGGGTCGCGCATGATCTTGGGTGTGTTGACGATGACGCCGAACGCGCTGAACGTGTCGTACAGCAGCTGTTGCGAGCAGGCACATGACACATCAGGAGGGGAGTGAGGGGCCAGGAGGGCATCTAAGGGCCAAGGGTGGGCGGGTGGGAGTGCCCGGGTGCGCTCAAGTGCCGGTAAGACTTGCGGCAAGGTGTTGCGAGGGCGCCCGGAACGCGTGGGCGTTGGCAGCTGCAGTGCAGGCGGAGGTGCCACCGTACGGCTGAAGCTGCCACAGGTCCTCCCTCTGCAACTGCTGCCGCAGGTGCCCGGACAATCCAGGGGACTGCCTGTGATCGCTTGGACTAGCACCGCTGGCTGGGCCACCCGCGGCACCATTCCCCCAAATCCCGCGCCTCCGCACGCCGCATCAGCGCCCCGCCGCTGCCCCCATCCGCGTTCCACATAATGGCGAATGCAGTTGCCGTTGCCGCCCTGCTGGCCCACGCCCTTGGGCTCGTGTTTGGGGCGCAGCGCAGCACCTGCCCTCAGCTCCGCCCGCCTGGTCACGGCCGAGCACCCCCGGCGCGCCGCCCCTGGTCTGACTGCAGGACTGCCTCCCCCAGCCAGGTGGCGATGGCGTCCTTGCCACCTACCGCCACAGCCCCCCCCTGCCTTTGCGCGCGTGCTGCTGCATCGAAAGCTCCTGCTGTTCCTGCTCCCTCCTGCTGCTGCTCCTGCTGCCACTATTGCTGCTTTCCAAGGTCGCGCGCCGCAGCCCCCGACCACCACCTGAACTGCATCACAGCCCTGAGCCCGACTTCCACCCCCGCCTCCAAGGCGCGCCGCGGACTTTCCGCTTGCCCTTTGAAACCTGAAGCACCTCGCTGGCATCTGCTGCCGAGCAGTTCGAACAACGCATGCAATGGGGGTACAACTCAAAGTGGGTCCGACTCCCTCCGCCCCCCACCCCATCCTCGAGCCATGCTGCTGCACCTTCCGCCACCACTCCGTCCAGTTCCCAACCCCGCTTCCGCCAGCCCTCCTGCGCTGCTCCTGGCAGCTTCCCTGCCCGGGCTCACGCACCTTCTCGTCCACGTCCGGGTCCAGGTTCCCAATGAACAGGTTGGCGCCCACGTCCGCCTGCCGCTTGTCCTGGGAGGCTTTGTTCACGCGGATGGCCTTCCCGAACACCTTGATCATGTTCAGGATTTTGATGGCCTGATCAAGAGAATTGCGGCAAGGGGTTCAGCAAGTGTGAAGCAGGTTAAGGCGGAGCACGGATGGGCTCTGAGCTGGCCCTTTCGGACTGCGCGGGTAAGGCATGGGCAGGGGAACACCCTGGTCGAGGGTCTTCGGACTGCAAGGCGTAACTACAGCCATCGATCCCCTCTCACGCAAGCGGCCCGTATGTGACGTACAATGGACTCTGCTGTGCGGAAAAGGTGCTCTCGCTGTGAGAAGGCGTGAACAACTCCCCTAAACCCCCCAACCCTCGCCACCCCACTCCCCGCAGCCGACAGCTCCGTATGCCCAGGCACGTGCTGTGCCACTCACATAGTCAGCATCCTCCTCTCCTTTGAACTCCACGAAGCCGTATCCTTGGTGCTGGTTGGTAACCCGATCTTTGGGCATGTAAACGTTGACTGCACGCAGTCCCCAGTACCGCAAGGCGCATGTGAGTACATGTCATGTGCATATATGTGAGACAGTACACTCGATGACCTACCTACGGGCCCAGCCTGTGTGAAGAGCTCCCAGACAAGCTCCTCGGAAACCTGCGCGTCCGCGCCGGCACGTTCAGAGTCCGTTGAGCCTCTCCATTGTTGCAGCAGCATCCAATCCCTTGCCTGAGCATCCAAGTTTCCAACGTAGATTGTTGCCTCCTGGTTGCGGTCCTGTGCGTGCTGCCCGATGAGGTTGGCGCCCACACCAGGCGCAATGCGTCCGCCGGCTGTTCCTGTTCCCGACATGTTTGCTACCGTAATGTCAGAGTCGATCCGAGCTTAGGGTCAGAGCTACGCTGTCAAGACATTCTTCCTCGCGTCGGATACAACAATTGAACAGAACGATAGAGATGAAATTGTGTTCACGTATAACCAAAATATATTACTGTGAATTCGTGTTACTAGGCCCTTTGGCTCCACGACGGACCCTTGCCCCATGCCTAGTCTCACGCACCCGGTCTCCCACGAGCTCCAACCCTTCCGCACACCCATCGCTGCCCATCCACAGGCATCTATGTCCGGCATAGGAGCGTCACAGCATCATCTCTGCATCTGGCACCTTGCGCAACCACCGTGCACTTGTGGCCCACGCCGCTTGCTAGCTTTCTCCTCACTGCCTCCGTGCCTGCAGCTCGCACAGGGACCGCCTGCCGTGGACTGAGCCACGTGGGGGCAATCAGGGGCCATAAACTGGCACACGCGGCAGTCGTCGCATTGGGCACGGTACTCATTACCCATACGCCGCTCCTTACACGCATTTGAGGGCTTCTATGCGTCAGCGCCCTGCATGGTGCAATACCATCAAGAGCTTGGGCACGCTAGGGCGAGGCGCAGACTGGTGGAAACAGCTGCGGGCGGGCGGGGTTCCCGTACGGTCCCCCCAGTTCTGCTGTAGGGTACACACGACCACAAAATCACATGGGTGATGGGTCCACGTGGCTGCTATACCCAATACTGCATTTGCTTGGCAAGGCTTGCCATCGTACGCGTAGGGACGGGCATTGAGACACAGTGCCGGTCCAGGGCGTGCATGTCCAAAATAAATGTCACCAGTGCGTCCTTGTCACACCGTTAGAGTTACACGTCAGTCAATGCACCTCTTGAACCAACCCGATAAGTTGAAAAACCCAGCATCCCTAAAGGTTGCCACCTTCACGCCAGCTTGCACAGCCTGCTGATAGGCACGTGTCGCATGCGCTCATGGCATGGCTCAGCTGCTTCCCGACTGCCCCCGACCTTGCACGTGTGTAACAATCTAACAGATGGTCTTATCGGTCCGAACCTGCCACAAAATCACACCTTCAGCTTGCCATACATGCAGATCCTCATCTCATGGGGTCATGGCTACTGGGCATGCTTACTTATGCGCCATGCGTTGTGCAGCCTCAACTTCAAACGCTGCTGCCCAGCTCCGCCACCACCGCGCCCCATGCATGCTCCCCCATGTCCGCCTTCACCAGCAGGTGCATGTGCAGCCGCAGCTCCCCCTTGCCCCCCTGCTGCTCGTCCTGCTCCACCCATACCATCAACACATCTCCGTCCACGGCCCCCGACCCCTTGAGCCACTTGCCCAGGCCGTTCACCGTCCACTCGACGCGCCCCTCCTTCCCCGCACGCGGCGACCCGCGGAACGTCACGTGCGGCAGCAGCTGGCTGTACGACACCGTGTGCACCGGCACCGTTACCGGCTCGGGCTTGACACCGGGTGTCGACGGCGAACAGAACAGCTGCGCCAGGTCCGAACGAACGTTGACCTTGCCGTACCGGAATGCACGCTCTCTCAGTTGGTGGCACACGCGTGCGCCTGGCGGCGTCGCCCCCCACGCGGCCGCCACTTGGATGATCCCTTCACTCAGCCCCATCATCCTCAGCCGGCCAGAGCTTCCCCCCGCCTCCCGCTGCTGCTGCACCTGCTGCCGCCGGAAGCGCTCCGCCGCCGCCTCAGGCGGCTCTGGTTTCGGGGCTTCCTTGTTCGGCCGCTCCGGCCTTTTCCTCTGCAGTGGGACCGCACCCGCGGCCGCGCCCAAGGCGGCGTCCGGGCCCTCAGTGAGCGGCAGGCTGCCCACCCTGCCCACGAAGGCGCGCAGGGCTGCCCGGCTGCCGACCCACGCCCGCCCCCTGGCCATCTCCTTGCGCAGGTTGTACGGTGTGGCGGACGGCAGGTCTCCGTCCCTGATGATGCGGATGGCCAGCTGGGGACGGTCAGCGGAGCTGCCTTCGCCACTGCCGCCGCCGCTGCTGCTTGAGGCAGGAGGCGTAACGCTGCTCAGCAGGATGAGGTCCAGGTCAGCCTGGACGTCGTTGGCTCGCAGGAAGCCCGCCAGGCCGTGGAGAAACCGCTCGTACGACCCGGACTTCATCAACCGGTGGCCGAGGGTGCACTGGGCGGGCAGGGCGTGCTGGGGGTGCGACGCCGCGGCGTTGATGGCGATGGTAATGCTGCCGCTGTCGTCGATGTTTGGGTGCAGCACCTTGGCCAGCTCCCCAGGCACGTTGACACGACCGACCTCGTAGACGGAGGGGCGCATGACACGCAGCACGCACGTATCTTGGTCGCTGCCCTCGCCAAAGGAGGCCGAAACACTCTCGTCGTGCTCACCGCCGCACCCAGGCGGCAAGGCCATGGCGGTGACCCGGCTGAAGGGGCGCCTGGCCGGCACTGCCGCCCCGCAGAATGAGGATGTAGGAACACTGTTGCAGTAGGCTGATGCACGAGACGACTGGTGTGGGAATGTAGGAGCGGGGTGTGCGAGCCGTGTTGCAGCCATGGCTGTGGCCTTGCCTCGGGGCACCCCATGGGCCACTGTGCCGCGCATGTTCCTACAATCGAGCATCGTCGAACTAAAATGCATTCCTACGAAATATGCTGTCCATGTATGCCATCGGTGCGATTTCCTACTTGCGCTGAACGGTCGCGTCACTCAGTACAGCGATGCGCTTACGAGGCTCCTGCCTGAGCTAACTAACAGTCTCACAAATCGCTCAATGTGTTCGAAACAACTTCTGCCTCGGGTGACATGGGGGCTGGCGCAGACGTCAAATCCCTGTGAACAACCGAATGCAACTGCTGGTGCAACCGAGCGCATCACGCGTTGTGGAATGAGGCGGCGGCAGCCCAGCCTGTCGACCAGCCGGACCAGTGCAACTGCTTGGCTTCTCGCGCGCATGAATTGGGCCCACAAGGCATACGTGTGCTTGCGCTTAGAGCCGTCCCACGGCTTCCCGAAGTGTTGCTGTGCAACCAGGGGACAAGCCCCTGCGTGCAACACTGTGTCGCCTTTTGTCTCACTTCCAACTGTTCCTGCTGTATGCTTCATTAATTGCTTACTTCGCTGCTGCGGGTGCAGTTACCTCCAGCAGATTAACACCTGCCATGTACAACGGCACAAGTTCGCAAGGGAGCCCCCATGCGCCCTCAGCGGTTCTTTGTTCCCCGCCGCACACATGCTTTGGCAACTCCTGGTACCGCAAAATCTGCAGTTGACGCAGCCAAAAGCCAAAGCCAAGCGCAGGCGAGCAAAACTTCGGCCCCTACAAGCGCAGCGCCTCGTTCCGGCTGCATTTGCAGCAGCAGCAGTGGTTGGTATCCATTGCGCCGGCGCCCTGACGGCCCCTGTCAAGCGGTCAAGCGCCACACAGCTCACTGGCGGCGCTGCACCGGGCCCCTTGCCGCCACACCCTTGGCGGGCGGGGCGGGCTCGTCGTCCTCCTCCTCCTCATCCCCGTCGTCATCGTCTGCAGAACGATGTGCAGGGGTACAGTCAGGGGCAAGAGGCAGGGACAGCGAAGAGGCGGATGCGCTGTCCCGCACACGTGCGCGTAGACATAGTAGCGCGAGCGTCTTGTGCATGTACTCCATATGGAGATCTGGTGGCACTCTTCTGCTGGGGCCGAGAGAAGCATCCAGGTCACCAGGTCAGCTTCAGCACACAGGAGGTACGGTTGTCCCTTACCATCGTCCTCCTCGTCATCCTCCTCGTCCTGCTGCACTTGCTGTTGGGCCCTTCGTGCAGCCGGCTGCTTCCCCTGCGCCTGCTTCCCCGCCTTGCCCCCGCTCCCCGCCCCGCCCTTCCGTGGGAGCTCCGGAGCCCGCTGCAGCGGTGCCGGCTGCTGCCTGTCCTGCGACGTGCGCCGCGGCTCCGGTGGCGCGGGGCGTGCGGAGTCCCTGGAGCTGGACCCGCGGATGGGGGGCAGCAGGCCGCCGCTGCCTGCGCATTGATTACAGCGCGTGGGACAAGGCGACAGCCCAGTTGAACGGCGGCACCTGCCTAGCCAATGGCAATGGCTCGTGAAGAGCACCTGAACCGTGACACCCTCAGCCTTCCTGGGGTGTCCTACGGGTACATGTACCAGACAGCGGCATGCACCCGTGCATTGGTGCCGCAAACTAATCTGCCTTCTGACAGTCCCAGACTACCATACCCAACGACCTATTTGAGGGCATGTGCCGTAGCATGAGCGGCGGACTGTATCCTCACTCACCTGCTGACCCGGCGCGGCCGGCACCCCCCCGCCCCGCGCCTGCCCCCGGGCTGCCCGTGGGCCGCAGCGGAACCGGCGGTTGGTGGTTGGGCATGATCATGCCCGGCGGCGTGGACACGCCGTGGCGGCTGCCGCCGCCATTGCTGCCGTTGCCCTGGCCGTTGGGTCCGCCGCCGCCGCCACCGCCGTTCCCCCACAGCGGCATGCTGAGGTCGGGCGGCGGCAGCTCGCCTCGCCGCAGCGCCTCCAGGTCGCCGAAGCCGCCCATCAGCTGCGCGTCCTTCTCCGCCAGACGCGTCTTGAGCTCGGCGATCTCGCGTGCAAACCTGACGGCAACACAAGCACACACGCACGTGGTGCAGTGATGGATGAGGGAGTGAGGAAAGAAGGGCGCTGTGCACTGGCCTGCGCCGTCGTGGTCACCTCTCCGGACAAGACCGCAGCTGTGTGTCGGTGTGCAGCTCTAAAGACCTGGCACCCTCGGCGCCTATGCTAGCAATTTTTAGTTCTCGTGTGCACAGATGGCAATGCTCGCTGGCCCCCCATCCCCTTCGCTGTTTCTTCCCCCGTCTCGCGATGAAGTACTGTTCTCCCCAACCCCTGATCCCCCCGGCCCCCGGCCCTCCTAACCCGCTCACTTTTTGGTGGACTCTATGAGCTCCCCCTGCGCCGCCTCCGCCGCGCTCTCCGCCAGCTCGGCCCGCAGGATGGCGGCCGTCTTCTCCTCCGTCAGCTGGGCAACGGCCGCCTCGAGGTCCTCCGAGCCCTCGGCCTGGGGGTGCGTCCGTGACGTAACAGGGAGCCGCGGGTTAAAGCACGTGCAACGGCCCGCCCCCAACTCTACACGCTGTCGTCCCGGGATTCCCGGCTTGGGTTCGGGGGCTAGGGTTCGCAGTACACATGACTCAGCTCGCGGAAATGTGGATCCCTGCGGAGACATCCTCGAGAGCGCCGCATGGCTGTTGCACGCAGTTTCACATGCGCCTTTGCCCCTGCTCCCATGCATGCCCACCTCTTGCCGTGATGCTCCCCCACAGCGCCGCTGCCCCACCTGCTGCCTCACCCCCATGCCCACGCCCTCACCTTCTTCGGCTCAGCCTCCTGCTTGGCCGGCTCCTTCTCCTCCTGCTGCTGCCGCCCGCCCTCCCGCTCCCGCTGCCCCTCCGCCTGCTCCTGCGCCTCCTTCTCCCGCAGCTTCTCCTGCAGCTCCGCCAGCTGCGCCTCCAGCGCCGCCACCCTCTCCCTGGCTTCCGCCAGCTGCCCCTCAGCTTCTGCCAGCTTCCGCTGCGCCTCCTCCAGCTCCGCCTGCAGCTCCTTCTCGCGCTCCGAGGCGGCTGCCTGCAGACCGGCCTGTACGCACCGCAAGCAACACGAACACGACATGACGCAACACGCACTAGTAGTGCATGCGAAGATAACAGCAGCGCACAGGGCAGTAATCTCGATGGATCGAGGCAGCCCTGGTAGCGGCCAACGGCATCGCACGTGATACGCGGTGTTGCAGCGGTGAGTCCGCCGCATGCATGGCACCCACCTTCGACTAGGTGCAATCCATCCCAAGCCGATCCACGGTGCACAGACAAGTGCTCAAGAGGCACCACACCGGAAACCATGGACCACACGTATGCCCACACAGAAGCCAACCAACGACTACCCACCTTCGCCGCCTCCAGCTGCTCCTCCAGCTCCTGGTTGCGCGCCCGCCTCCTCCAGCTGCCGCTGCAGCTCGGGGTCGGGGTCGGGGGCGGGGGCCTGCGCCTCGTCGTTAGGTGCCTGCGCCACCACGTGCAAAGGGCGGGCAACTCAGGCAGAAGGACCTCCCCGGAGGTACGCACACGGGCAGCCATGCATCCAGAAACCTGTGCTGAGGCACGATGCTTGCTGTGGCGGCGCCTTGGCCAGGGCACGCAGCAGCCGGACAGACACCCCAACCTCCATGGGATGCTGCCCACCTGTGCGCTCGCGGGCGGCGTCGGCGTTGCCTCCCTCTTCCCGGACGCACCCAGCGCCTGCTCCTGCTGCTGCTGCTGCCCCTGCTGCTGCTCCAGGGCTGCGTTGCGCGCCTCCAGCTGCTGCAGCGCCTCCTTGGCAGCCTGGTGCCGGTGCGGGCGGAGGGCAGCGCGGCGGCAGCGTTACAGCGGATGCAAACCGTCAACTCGTTACTTTGAGGCGGGGCTGCATCGACGCTGCGTCAGTACCGGCATGGGCGTGTGATGTCCGTGGAGCGTTTGCACTGCCTTGGTGACACGTTCGCGCGCGAATCTGGCGGAGGCGCCACCAGCGTGAGGCCACCAGTTGCCCCTATCCACCACGGCACGGCCCTTACCTTGGCCTCCTCCTCCGCCTGCTGCACGGCCCAGGCCTGCGAGGCGGCGCAGACGGCACACGTCATGTCGTGTCATGGCACAGGGCACGTGGCACGCCCGCAACGCGTGGCGCCACGCCGTGTCGAAACCACCCAAAGTAGACCGATGTCCCCGGGACACCGCGAGACCTCGCACACGCCAGAACAAAGGCGCCCTGGCCTGTGGTCTCCGACCGATTGCCAGTCCCTGCTGTACTGTCCTCCCCCTCCACCCCAGGCGATCCAGCGTGTCACAATCTCCGCGCACGCAGCCCCTGCAGCCCCACCTGCTCGTCCCGCTGCTGCGCCAGCTGCTGCAACTGCTGCTGCAGCCGCTCCGCGTCGGCATGGGCACTGTGCCGGGAGTGATGGGAACGGAGCCGTTGGAAACATGTTGCACGTGTCGAGCGGAGCGGACAGTGAGTGCAGCAGTGCACGATGGTCCATGTTGCATCGGCTCCAAGCCGGCATCGGGGCATTGACACGAAGACCGTGAATGGCGGACGAGCGGGCGGCAGGCACACTGCCTCGCAGCACCCCTGCCGCAACATGCATGTCCTGTGCCACGGAGCAGCCCAAGGCCGCGACACGCCCAGCGCACGGGACTATGCCGCCGTGGCGAGGCCTCCCTGGCGGGCCTCAGGCCCAGCCCGCGCACCTGCGCTCCTGCTGCGCCTCGCGCTCCGCGTGCTTGGCCTTGGACACGGCCTGGGACAACAGCGCCTGGGGGCAGCGGGAAGGCAAGGAGTCGCGGTTGAGCCGTGTGCACACTTTGGGAAAGGCCTCTTGCCTTGTAGCCAAAGCAAGCCTCAACCAACGGGCCCGAGGCTGGTGCGGGTGCTACGTTGGATGTGGCTGGCAGCTACAGGCGCAGCTACAGGCTGCGTGCGCTCCCCGCTGTCGGCGTAAGCTCTTGACAACCCCCCATCCCCGATCCACGTGGCCCTTTGCTTGCCCAGCCCTCCAACTCCCACTTCCAGCCAGCCTGTCCCCACCGCCCCGCACATCCACCTCCAGGTTGCGAATGACGTCCTCCTGGGTGCGCAGCGTGGCCCTCATCTGGGCGGCGCGCGCGTCCAGCCCCTCCAGGGCCGTCTGGGCGCGGGCCTGCGGCGTTGGCGGCGCGAAGTGAAGCGCACGCGCTGGCACGCGAGTTGACAAAAGGTGCGACACTGTGGTGAGGCAATGGAGAGGTTTCCTGCGCTGTCGCTCCTGCTCCTTGCGCACCATAGGCGGCACAGCACGCGAAGTTACCTCCCCGCACATGCCGTCCATGCGCAGCCCTGCCAAGATCCTGACAACAACGGGCAATGCTTTTCTCCTCTTACACCGGCCCGCCTCTGCCATGTGCGCCTCCTGCAGGTGCAGGTTAGGTATTGTCCTGCCCTCCCCTACAGTCACCCGCACCAGCCCTTCCCTTACCGCACAACCACAACCACGCCCTTACCCCATGCCCACACCCGCTAAGAATGCGCCCCTGCGCCTGCCGGTACCCTTCCCCCACCCTTTCTCGCCAAGACGCCCCTTGCGCCACGCCCCCACCTGCTCCATGTGCGCCTCCTGCAGCTGCTGGTACCTCTTCTTCAGCTCCACCGTGTCCACCTGCTCCCCATGCAGCTGCTGCAGCCGGTGCACCAGCTCCGCGTTGCGCCGCCGCTCGCGGCCGTAGCCGGCCATGGCGGCCTCGCAGCTGAGCGGGGGAGGCCGGGAACAGCGAGCGTCGTGCATGTACCAATTAAACCCAAGGCCATGGCGGCCGCACAGCGCGTGCTTACATTAATTGTGTGCTCATTAGCGAGCTCAGCTCATGGTAGCTCCACCGTGAAGCGGTGGGCGAGGGGGCATTGCACGGTGCGCGGCTCGCCGTAACCGACCCAGCGGGGCAGGCCACAAGGTAAAGTAACAGCATGCCTTCGGCCCCTCCTACAGCCGCTGGGGCTCCATCGACAGCGTGCGTGCGTCACGCGCCCAGCCCAGCGCCGCGCCGACCCACCGCTCTATGAGCTCGTCGCGGCTGAGGGTGGTGGCGTCGGGGAGCAGCTGGGGGATGCGCCACGCCTGCATGGCGTTACGGCGAGGGGTACCGTAGGACCAACACTGCCCAGCAACACACACCACTACGGCAGCACGTCAAAAGTTGGCAAAAGACGAGCATGCAGGCAGGCGGCGACGGCGCGTTTTAGGTCACCACCAGCTCCAGTTCACATCCTCAGCATACACTATGCAGCCTCAGCAGCAACAGCCAGCCCCGCTTTGTTGCCCGGCTCTGAGGCCCCGCCCCCAACCCAACTCCCCAACCCCATCCCCACCTGCTTCTCCTCGTGCAGAAGCTGCCGCAGCTTTGCGTTATCCTCCGCAAGGGACCTTTAGGGAGAATGTAGAAGGGCAAAGTTGGCAGGCCGTGTAAATTCGAGTTAGCGATGGGGCCAGTGTGAATGTAGCTGACCTGTGGTGTGGAGAGGTTCAGTCAGACAGTCACTTCAAATACACGCAACGGCGATGGGGGAAGGCGAGGTTTGTCAACCGGTTCCCACTTGACACTGCCCCCACATCACCGCCGCTGCTGCTGCTGCTGCTGCTGCGTTAGGAGCGGGGGCCAGGGGGAAGGGCAACCGCGCTGCCGGCTGCGGTGATAGCAGGGCGCGGCAGGTCCAGGTTTCCCCCCCACAGCCGACAGTCTCATGGTGGCATGCAGCCCAGGGCAGCCACCTGCTGGAGCGCCCTCCAAACTGCTAAGAATCCTGCTCGTGACGTGCAGATTGCGCCCCCAGCTTATTCCCAACGACTTGGCGGTGCAGTCAATGGCGGCCCCCTGGTCTCGCCTGCTGCGGTTCTCCACGTCCGCCCCCCGCCAGGAGGCCATCTCCAGCTGCGCCGCCGCCGCCTCAGCAGCCCGCACCAGCCGTGCGACAGCCACCTGCGACAGGCCCAACACCCGTGTTGGTCCTACCGTATCAGGCAAGGTGCAGTTTTCCAGCGGCACGTGGGCGTTTGGTTTCGGGTGCGCAGCGCACGTGATGCCACCAGATGCATGCCGCGAGCAAGTCCTCAAGCAAAGCATCAGAATCAGCTGCTCAGCACAACCACAAATCTTCGCACAACCACACAATTGTTGCAGTCAGGAGCCCTGCCTGTCATTGGGACTGCCGCGCCTACACCTATATCTGCAACTCCCCCACTGGTATGACCCTGCTAGCACCTATCCCAGCACCCCTGTTCACGCCAGTCCGCACCTGCTTGAGGATGCAGTCGTCCACCAGCGCCTCCACCACGCTCGCCGCCGCCCCGCCTCCGCCTCCGCCCGCCGTCGGGCCCGGGCCGCCCGCCGCCGCGCCCTCCTGCCACGCCACCATGGACAGGCTGTCGCCCCACCATCCGCCACCGCCAGCGCCAGTGCCGACGACGGAGGAGCGCGGGTCGTCAGGGTACTGCGCAGAGGCAGCCACGTGGGCACATGTAGAAGGAGTAAGATGGTAGGCCTGGACGGTCATCACGTGGCGCGACTCGTACCGTTCAAGGATTAAAGATGGCGCAAAGCAGGACTATCGCCCGTAACACCGTTGGGCTCTGACCCTGCAACCCCTTTTCTTACACACGTATGCACCCCTTCTGGCCCCCTTTACGGTACACCCACCTCGTTCTCCAGCGCTGACACCACCGCCGCCGTGTCCCGACGCCGCACCTCCATCCCCACCACCACCGCCGCCCCGCGCCGCCCCGCCGCCGCTGCCACCCCCGCCGGCACCACCTCCACCCCATCCACCAGCTGCACCTCCCCCGGGCCGCCCGCCGTCAGGTGCGCCGCCGGCCGCGGTGGCAGCGGCGCCGCAGCCAGCCCCACCAGCACCAGCTCCCGCCGCAACCCCGTCGTCGCCTTGCCCTGAACGGCAGCGCGCAGCCCCGCCGGCACATACACGACGCTGCCGACGGCGTCCGGCGGCGCCGCCGCCACTGAGATGGCGGCGCGCTGTGAGGCGGGCGGCGGCACGACGGCGGAGCTGACGACGGGAGGGCCGACATCAGCGGCGGCGACGGCTGTCGCGTTGGACAGCATGACGTGCTCCGGCGCCTGGCCGTACTTGGCCATGATGCGGTCAAGGTGGGCGGAGGACCGCACGCCGACGGAGCCACCGCCCGACGACGGGCGCGCTGGCGGCGGCGCTGCTGCCAGCGGCAGCGAAGTCGACCGCAGGCTGCCGGCTGGGCTGGGCAGCGGTGCTGCTGCCGCCGGGTCCGGCTCCGGCGCCTCGCCGTCCTCCGTGCCCTCCGCCACGGGGCCCGCCGGACGCGGCTGGGCCCCAGACTCGTGGGCGGCTCCGGCAACGGGCGCCCCGGACCCCGGCCGGGACGCACCACCTTCAGCCGCGCTCCCCTGCGCCGCCGGCGCTGCCACCGCGGTGGATGCCGCCTCTGCCGCATCGCCCACGCCTTCTCCCGGCGTCCCGATGCCCCCTGCTGCTGCTCCCGCTCCCGCCCCCGCAACGCCTGCAATAGTAGCTGGCGCCGCTGCCCCTGCTGCTGCAGCTGCCATTGCCGCTACCTTGCCTGCAGGCGCGTTCTGCGCCGCCGGCCCCACCCCGGCGCCCCGAGTGGGGCCTCCCAGCTGGTACACCGCCAGCTGCAGCACTGGGGCGGCGGAGGCGGCAGAAGGGGGCGTGCCGTACAACAGCGAAACCATGTGGCCGGGGGGCCACAGCAGCTGCTCGGGGTCGCCACCTGGCCCGCCGCCGCACTGCAACGGAACGACCTCCAGCACCGAGCAACCCGAGCCGCCGCACGCCTATGGGGTCAGAAGTCGTCGCCATGTCAAATCACAACAGTGGCGTCTTTACCCTGACCAGAATCTCGTACTTTCCATTTCAGCGCTTCAAGTGCAAGCTCGACGAGAACGGCTGCTTGAGCAGTTTGGCCCCTTGATTCCACTGCACAGCCTACATCATAGGCGGACCGTAGGATTCGCATCTGCCGGCACCTGCCGCACCCCCAGGGCGCCCACCTTGACACGTGCCGCGTGCTCGTCCGCCAGCGCGTGCAGCGTGGCCGCGGCCGCCGCCTCGTCGCCCGTGTCCAGCGTGGTGTAGGGGTCGGCGTCCAGCAGCGTGGGCGGCGACTGCGGGGAGCAGCCGGGTGCGGGCGCGGCCCCCGGGGCGGCGCCGTCCAGCACGCGCCACACGCCAAACACCTCCCCGCCGGACATGGCGTCGTGGGGGCTGCCGGCTGCGCGGAGAGTGAGGCGCAGAGGAGTGTTGTCATTTGCGTGGTCGAGTAGTGGAACAAGGGCGTTGAAGAGTTGGGTGGTTGTGACGCTGTGCGGCTGAGGCTGTGAGGCGATGCCGGCAAGTAACAATATTACCTGCCCGATGTTGGGATGGCCATGTCGACTCACCTAGGGAGCACAGGGGCGCAGAGGCAGACGCTAGCCGGGCCTGCAGCAGCTGTCGCGCGTCCGCCATGTGGTTGCGCAGGTGGCGCTGCTGCAGCCGCGGGCAGTCCGTGAGTACGGCAGTGACGTAGAGGTGTACGGCGCTGCCCAGGGGCCCGCCCGGCATGACCAGGCGGAGGTTGTAGTGCTTGTACGGCACCAATGCGCCCAGGGGAAGAGAGGCCTGGGGGTTGCGGTCGGGGAGGACGGTGTTGGCAGCTGTGGCACGTGGGCGCGCACGAGAGTGAGGAACGTGCCCATGCCCGTTTCCCGAGCTTTGAGTCAGTCCTGGGCGTAATGTTCCGCTGACTTTCATGCATGAGCGCGCCCCCATCTCCTCTCCCCTGTGTGTTGATTGTAATTGCTCTGCAGGCCGGTGCGACTGCTGCTCATGCGCCTGCGCGAAGGGTGGATCAGAGAGCCGGCCGTGCCGCCCCACCTTGATCATGAGCCTGCTGTTGGCGTTGTTGACGATGGCGATGAGCACCTGCTCGCGCTGCACCTCGCCCTCGGGCACGCGCAGCGTCAGCACCTGGCCGGGGCGCAAGAGGCGAGGCGCGTGGAACAGCCCGTGCGGTTGCGGCCTTCGGAGGCGCAACCCAAAAGGCAGAAGGGAAGCCACCAGCACCAGCGCCTGCGCAGGCCACCTGCCACGCCTTCCTGCCCTCACACCGCCACGCACCTGGCCACGACGTCACAGCGCTACAATCACCGCGTGCGGTCTTGTGACTTAGCGTCCCGCACCCTCAACTACCCCACCCCGGCTAATCGACATATCACCCCGCACCCCGCGCGTGCTGCCGATGGGGCTTGTTGCGGCCACGACACCCAGTGTCAAGACCCAACTTCCACACCCTCCATTCCGTGCCAACGATGCCGCTCTTAGAGCTCAGCTTTCTGCGTTTCCCTGACGCTTGCATGGCCTCCTTGCGCTTCACACGCACCCTGTCCGCGGCTCCGCACCTGGTTCCACACGGGGCTGCAGCTCCTGGCCGCCACGCGCGTGAGTGCCTGCGCCGCCATGCTGCTGCGGCCGTCGCGCAGCGCCTTGAGCGCCACAAAGGTGTCGGGCTCCACCTCCACGCCCGTGTCCCTGGGGCCACGCAACAGCAGCACGGCGCGGCACAACGACGGTCAAGCCGTCAGGGCAACCAGAAAAGTAACAGCATTCTCCTGACTGCCACGTATGCATGTCAGGAAGGGAGCAGGCGACGGGCATGCAGGCACCGTGGTCAGCTGGCACGATTGCATGTGGTTAGCTCTCGCCCCACCTCACCGGCACGTTGCCAGTCCACCAGGCCAGCGGCCCAAGGCCCTACCCAGCCGCCCACACTCCTGCCCAACGTGTGCACCCACCCCAGCACCAGTGGCAGGTTGTCCGCCCGGCTGACCAGCAGCAGCAGAGAGCACTCGCCGGAGCCGCCGCCCCCGCCGCGCCGAACCAGGCTGCCGCCGCCGCCACCGCCAGCAGCGCCGCCACCAGGCGCACCCAGGGCGCCAGCGTAGTTCGCACGGAGGGCTGCAGCTGCGATGTGAGACGAGCAGGAGGGGTTGGTAAGTAAGGGGTTGGTACACCGTTTACAGGTGCAGCCCACGCGGCGTGACCACCACCACAGTGTGTCAGGAGCTGTGGGGTGCATTGGCGGCGCCGGGGCTGCCGTGTCACAGAGTCACACCCTGGCGCACGGTCTGGCGCATCAGGGTGGCGGCCACAGGTATCCCCGTCGCACACCGGCATCCCCACTCCACCCCACTGGCGCCCTCACCGAATGCGTCCCGCGGCAGCACCAGCGCCGCGTCCAGCAGCAGCAGCTCCAGCAGCACCTCCCGCGACCGCGACATGAGGCCCACGCCGCCCATGCCCAGACCCATGCCGCCCAGGGCCCCGCCCCCGCCCATGCTCCCAGCGCCACTCCCCATGCCGCCGAACCCCCCGCCAAAGCTGGCCATACCGCCCAGCCCGCCCAGTGCTCCAGCGCCCATGCTCCCCAGGTCATCGTACGAGGCCTGTGGGTGCACGGTGGGGACGTGATGGGAAGGCAGCCGGGGACAGCGGGCAGGTGACGACGGGCGTACAGCAACCTGTGACAACCGCGTGCCATGGACGTTCCATATGCCCATTCGCCCGGATTCACAGGGTCAGTCAAGTCGCCGAACATGCCATTCGATACACTGCCCATGCAACAAAGCTAGCGTGTGCGCGGCCACACCACCACCAGACGCGCGACTCACCATCATCCCGCCTCCGGCCCCCGGCCCTCCCCCCGGCTCCCCTAGCGCCACAGGCACCATGACCCGCTCGCCGCGCAGCAGCCGCGCCGCCGCGTCCCCCCGCGCCGCTACGCTGCCGCTGCCCACCAGCTCGTCCAGAGCGCCAGCGCCGGGCACACCTGCGGCCGACAGGGTTGCGGATTCTTGTTGTCACGCTTTACGGAGCACTATGCGTAAGGCGCCAGTGACACTGGCTTGCACGCCATATCCAGGGATTTCCCGGCCGACGCCCAAGCCTGCGACACATGACGCAGCTAGACCCACCCGCCCCACCGCCCCCTGCTGCTGCCGGCGCCGCGTACAGGTCCACCCGCAGCAGCGGCTGCTCCCCCGCGCTGTTGGCCAGCGGCTGGGGCAGGCGCAGCACGAAGGAGGAGCAGGCGAACTCGGGCGTGCGGCTCAGCTCGCTCGTCTCCGTGCGGGCAACCTGGTGGGCGCGGAGCGGGGAGCGGATGTCACGTAAGTAAGAGTGCGTGGAACTTAATGCACGTGTACCCGTGCTTGGTTGACGGTGTTGCTCAGGCGGTGCTGTGCCCCACCTGGTCAGGTCGTGTGGCCCACCCCGCGTCGGTGCCCACCGCCACCCCGGCAGGCAAGCCGTTGCTGGGCAGCACCTGCACGCTGACGTGGTAGCGCCGTGGCTCCTGCATGGGTGTTGCAATGTGCGGACGGGGCATAGGCGCTGGGTTAACCTCGGGCTGCGCGTCCAGCCCGAGCTGCAGGCGGGGCACCCCATATGGGGCCACCTCTCCTCAACAGGTGCCGCCGTATGGCATCACGGCCATGATGGAGTCGGCAAAGGCTTCCGGTGATGCAGTTGCAGCTCCTTTGCGCACCTGCACGCGCACGCCAACAATGGCGACGCGGAGTGTCCTCCCTGTGCCAGACATGGTGGTGCTCTATGACTCCTCGGTCGCTCCAGGCCAGCCGTTAACCAGTAGGCACCAATATTACGTCCTTGAGGTAGGGCAGCTGACGAGGACATTGTTCATCTGTGTCTATGGTCGACGCTTCGACATTTCAATTCATGTGCCTGGCCGCGGGTGATGAACTTGGTTTCGCGCAACGACGCATGCAACAATTTGCTGTACTGTTTTAGTAGCTACATATGGACTGTAGTTATGAGTTCGCGATTGGGGCGCAAAGCGTCGCTGGTCAAGAAAGGGTTTCCCAGAGCACAGCCAATGACCGGGCAGTATGACATGCAGAATACTATCCAGTCACTGGCTCATTGCCTTTCTCTCCGCTGGGTGCCATGTGGAGTTGTTGTATCGTTTGTGATGGGACGTGCCAGGGGACGTCCCCGTGGGTAAGCCGTGCCGTGGCACTGTGTCCTCCTTTCTCAATCACGGGCCTTCTGCGCGCTAAGCCTGGCGATGCAGCATTGGGAAATCGTAGCTGCTCTTGCTGCAGCTTCAAATTAGCGCACACGTCACAGAATTGGGACGAGCAAGGGCGGCAGCTGCACCAGCAGCTGCCCATCATGGCGGTGGGGGAGCACGCTCGGAGCTGAAACACAGGCCCAGGGCAGTTTGCATGCTTGCCGTACCCTGGAACGGCGCTAATCCACACCGGCAAGGGAACTTGCGTTGCTATGCTGTAGGGTTTGCGGCCTGGCAGCAGCCCATAAACGCAGGGCGCATACCGCCTCCTGCACGTGCGCGCATCCCGCAGTGGACTTGTGGTGTATGAGTTACGGGATCTGAACGGTGCGTATCCGGAGGGCAAGCGGTGCAGGGTGTTCGACTTGCGAGGTTTGCACGGCTGCTGGCGGGTGTGGCCTCGGACCCCAGGCCTCGTCAAGTCGGAGTCGTCAGTACGGAAAACCCGGCTAATTCCTGAGCATGCTCAGGCACGGTTTACCGTGCCAGTCTATAGCTCTCAAGTCATGTGGACACCGTGTCACTGTCAGGGGAGCTCGCCTGGTCTTTGTGGTGCCCTCTGGCACCACGCTCCACATATTGCGGCTTTCATGGTCGCCCGTGGAAGTAGTCTATTTGATGCCGAGGAGGTGAAGAGCTGAGCTACCGATACCAGCTGCGGAGCCCGCAGATCAGCCTTCATGAGGAGGCAGGGGGCCCAAGGGGGCCCGTCCTCCGCCTGTAATGACACGGATTACGGCATGGGATCCGTGCACATTACGTCCGTACTTATGCTCGTAATGTTACATTGTCATCCAGCAAAATGCAGCTAAGCACTAGGCACCACGTGGCCTCGGTGGTGGCCTGTGGTGCAGAGCTGCAGACGGCTTGCACCTGCTTGCACAATGCGGCCTGCTCCAGACCGCTCTTAATTACGCAGAGTCAAATTCAGATGCACACCGCAAGGATTATGACTGGGCCTCTACGTCGATTGTTACTGAATGTATCAGGTACTGTCAGGTGCTTGTGCGCATGCATGCATCAGGGGCCCAGCCACTAACTCAAAACCAAAGGGCTTGCCACTACAGTAGCCCCATGAACCCAACACTAGTGGGGCCTTGTTCAGTTCGAGCGCTGAACATAAGCCACGCAAGGCGAGGGAAAAAAGTACAACAAGAGAAGGGGTGGGCCGGTCGCCAGCGAACATCATACCATCCACACACAAGTGTACATTCGATAGCCACACACAAAGCAGGTGCCCGTGTTGCCGACCTGCTGGATCCCTCGTCCTCTCCTAATTCACCGAACACTGGCCACCGCAGTAGGTACATCGTACCCTAAACTGCTTACCGTGATAATTCCACACTGTCCATCGTGCACATACTTGCCGAAATCCATTTACGAGCCGTTGAACTGCGTACCTGGGAGGTCCTAGTACCCGCGTATCACGTATGCAAACACGCAGTTACTCCGCACAGTAGATGGGACACCGGTGGAACTCGCCGAGGCAGATGCATAGGCACGGCACGCCACGTGCCGTCCATCAGCTCGGCCGCAGCGGCACGCTACGCCAGGGCTCTCCAGAGGGCACTATGTCCTGTCACGGTACACTTGTCGCACCGTTCGTTCCCGCAGCGCGTGCCTGGCGCCACCTTACATCAGCCGCAGAGCGCCACTCGCCCGCTACCACCAGTTGTTCTGCTCGTTGATGCCAACTTCGACATAGCCGATGTGGATGTGGTAGTTGTTGCCAGACCGGGACGGCTGGGGGCGGGCGGAGCAGGGTGGAGGGGCGGCAGGGGGCAGGGCAGGTGCCCGTCAGCACGTGGAGGTGCACTGTGTCTCTGTATGAGGTCAGCGTGCGTTGCACACCATCAGGCCCTTTGGCGTTCAGACGCCACGCATGCGGTGCAAGCATGTGTGCTCGCTATGCTTCTCGCAAAGCCAAGTATCTATGATGCTAGCTCATAGCAGCGGTATCAGTCAGGGTACTAGCAGGTATCAGCTACGACATTAGCAAGGGTGCAAGGAAAATGCTTGCCTCAACCGTACCCTTCCGGTCACAATGCTTCTGGCATGCTACGGCACCACCACCGCACCACCGCACCACAAGCAGCGCTGCCGGCTCACCTTGTTGGCCTTGTGCCGCTGCTGCTGCTTCCGCTGCACCATGCCAGCGGCCGGACGGGCGACCTGGGGGCACGCGCAGGTGGAGGGGTGACCCGGGGAGGCATGGGGGCAGGGCGGGCGCACGTTAGCAACTGGGGTGGCTTCAGGCAAACTGCCGGTGTACCTGCAGTACTATACCGTTACCGTACAAGCAAGTGAAAAGCCACCCGGTTGAATCCTACTCTATGCCGCCCACCGGCCTACTGCACCGGGTGCTGAATTGCAGTGTACACGACTGCACGGCACCGCGGCATGCCCATGCGGCTTGCCCACCTTCTTGACCCTCACGCGCCGCTGCTTGAGCGCTGCCGGCTGGGGAGCGGCGGGCTCGGGTACGGTCATGGGCTCGGCGGCAGGCTCGGCGGCCTGGGGGGCGGGGGCAGGTGGAGGGGCCGCATGGCGGCAAGGGGGCAGGGCGGAGTCAAGTTTGCTAGCATTCAAGGTGGTGTAGGAAAACAACTAGTACCCGTGCACTGTCAGCCTCTTGAAGCAACCAGAGCGCAATCATCAATGCTCAAGCGGCCTTCCTTGCCCAGTGCAAGCAATCCCCTGCCCCCAATCGGCCTGCTGCAGCGGGTGCTACGCCGTGCTGCACACACGGGAGTACGCCGTGGGAATGCGTCGTGGCTTGCCGTGCCCACCTGCTCGTCCTCCCCGCGCTTCAGCTCCACCGACAGGGTGCGGCCGTCCTCGCCGTAGCGGCCGGCCAGCTCCAGCGGGCCGCCCTCCGCCACGCCCATGGCCGCCAGGAGCTTCGCCAGGCCCGTCATCTGGAACTCGGCACCGGTGGCGCCGCGGATCCTGCCGCAGATCTTGACGCTCTTGACCAGGCGCTTGCTGCCGTCGATGAAGGCGTAGATGTTGGCGGTGACCGTCGCCACCTGCATGCCCTCGTCGTAGGACAGGAAGCGGCAGTTGGTCTTCACGAAGCGGCCGTTGGCAACCTCCCACTTGAAGCCCAGCAGAATGAGGAAGTTGCCGACGTTCAGGGCGCCTTTGTCAAGGGAGGTGGAGGTGGCTTTGGTAACAACTGAAATCTTAGCCCACTTTGCTGTCGCGCGGCGGACGCGCTTCTTCAGTCCAGCCGCTGTCCTGTCAGGCGACGTCGAGCGGTCGACGTCATCGCCGGCGACGGCAGCGCAGGCCAGGGGAGCCCGGCCCTCGGGAGGAGCGGAAGCGCAGCAGGTAGTGGTGGAGGAGGTGCCCCGGCTGCGGCGAGGCGCTGTCGCCGGGCAGCGGGCCACGAGCGACAGCCGTTGCGCCAAGGCCTCGGCGCCAAGGCGAGAGGATGCGTGGCGCACCGCTGCGGAGTTGCTGCTGTAGATCATTTTGCTTCAATTTGGGGAATATGCCTGTTTTGCCCATTGCGACCCAGTTTTATGCACGGCGGTTCGGCTGAACGTCACGTCGCCGCTCAGATTGTGACGCAACAGCCTGAAAAAGTGCCAACTGTCACCGTTTTGTTACGAAAGTAGGCGGAGCAGCCGAATGCTTGGCACGGTCGGGCGCTGGCGCCCTGCAGCACCATTCCTGGCTGCTCAGCTCCTCGGGTTGGACACAGGGCACTCACACTCCAGCGCCTGGCCGTGCTGCAAATGGTACGACACCAGGATAAGCACTTTATGTAGTGCATTATTCTGTTTGTAAGCGAGGCAATTCCGAGCTTGTTAGCAGAAGGAATACATTACAGCGAGGAATACGGAGGGTCGTAGCACAGCGAACGGCAAGGAAAAAGGCGACGGCGGCTATCAGCAAGCTAGGAAGACACACATACAGCAACGTAAGATTTTATCTGTCAGGGCATTCAGTCTGTCCCACTTGCCAGCGCGCTTTCATCATCACTCCCACCTGGCCCCCAGTCGGCACGTGCCATACCGCAAAAGTGGTCCAGTGTCCAAACGCCCTCGACCGCACTTTTACACTTCTGTTTTATCAGCAGTAAGCTACGTGCGGGCTACAAATGTCTGCGGCCCGAAAGTGCAAGGGTCAATTCGTCTGCACCAATCCGCATGTTAGCCCGTGAAGATCCTATGCCCTATGGGGGCTCAGTGGTTGTCAATATTGCTACGGTAGCAGCCAGCCTTGCTTGTGGGGCTTGCTGTGCTCTTTTACCGCTCAGCATGGCGCGTACGTGTGAAGCAGCGAGCCTTGCCGATTCAGATAGTGGGAAGCTGCAAGGTCCCTAACATGAATGTATAGCACAATCAGTTGCTCCTGGCATCTTTGGAGCGCCCATCATGCGACGGTGTTCCCCATGCAGGGACCGCCCGGAGGAGCCCCTGGGGACGGGCCAGGGACCACGCCAGGGATTAGACAAATTGCAAGCGTCTGGGCTCGGCAGTATCACAAGAACACATATGCAAACATGTTATGTACTCTGCACAGGACGCTGCAGGCGCGCGCTTGCCCTGGACTTGGCGCTCGAGTTGGCATCGTCGTTGACTTGGCCAAAACAAACGACTTTAGGGGCCGGCCGGGCACTGGTGAATGATAGTCAACAACATTCTAAGCCATGGCGAGCTTTCGGGTCGTCCCGTAGCTGGCGTGGTACAGCTTTGGGTGCTCGCGATTGGAAGTACTGGTACTGGGTGCTTGGCGCGGCGTCGCAATGTCATAACAGGAACACAAGCCAACCTAGCGTGCCACACTCTTCCGTCATACCGTTCAGCACCCATACCCACCTGCTTGCAACCGCGAAGCAGTGAAAAGTAGTGAGCAAGGGCTCGGTGAAGGGCCACAAGAGTTGCGTTCTTTGTGACTTTGGGCTTGCAAGCTATCGGCGTGCGGCAGACCCAATACGCCGGGAGTATGGATTGGCCGTCGGGGGGACGCTACCCCACGCCGTCCGAGTGCAGCCAAAAGCCGTGGATCTCAAGGGGAGCGGTGTGTGAACAGGAGCAAATGCGGGACATGCTGGAGGAGTTGCTGGTCGAGTATTGGCCACATGCGTGTGTTATAGGATTTGAACAGCGTGGCGCTGTGTCTACGGTGACCTACAGGCTGCACAGCAGTGCACGGGGCGACAGGGTGCGGCCCAAAGTGTTGTCCCTAGCCGTGCGGTGGGGTTGCAGTGGTGCAGTCGTGGTGCAGGGCGCCCCTCGGGGCAGGAGTGGGAGGCAGCTCAGGCGGGGCTGGTGGTGGTGCACGCTGCAAGCAAGTGGCAGCCGCTGACCGCTGAGTGGCAGCATGGCACGTCCATGGGTGACGTGGCGCGACTAGTGTGGGCGCACATGCAGAACTATGGTTACAACGCTCCCAACTCCAAGTGGTTCCCCAGCAAGTGAGACAGTTGCATGGTGGCAGCTTGGCACAGCTGTGGTGACCTGGCCAGGTCCATGGCTGTGTTGGGAGCCAGGTCCTTGGATACTTGCTTGGCTAGAGCAAACGAATGTAACCAAGGAACGGTGCTTAAAGCCACTTGTGGTGCTCCTCACAGCGGCAACATGGGCTACTGGGATGGATGACTGAGTACTATAAGCTTCACCAGTCACCAGCAAGACGCAAGCATCGTGCGCCACGCCCGGGGTAGCTGAGTGGTGTAGTGGGTAAGGGCATGAAGCGACGGGGGCCCGCCATGCACGCACCCGCACGTCGCTCGCCGCCAGACCCCGTCCAGTATTGAATCTATATGTATTACATATCCTGCCATGAGCGCGGGGCCAGGGGCAGCCGTGGCGGACAACGCACAGGCATCGTGCACCGTGCCTGGGGTAGCTGAGTGGTGTAGTGAGTAAGGGAAGGAAGCGACGGGGGCCCGCCATGCACGCACCCGCACGTCGGTCGCTGCCAAACCCCGTCCAGTACTGCATCTATATATATTACATATCCTGCCATGAGCGCGGGGCCAGGGGCAGCCGTGGCGGACAACGCACAGGCATCGTGCACCGTGCCTGGGGTAGCTGAGTGGTGTAGTAGGGCACGGCAGGAAGCGGCAGGGGGCCGCCATGCACACATCCGTACGTCGCTCGCTGCCAGACCCCGTCCAGTACTGCATCTATATGTATTACATATCCTGCCAGGAGCGTGGGGCCAGGGGCAGCCGTGGCGGACAACGCACAGGCATCGTGCACCGTGCCTGGGTAGCTGAGTGGTGTAGTAGGGCACGGCAGGAAGTGGCGGGGGGCCGCCATGCACGCATCCGTACGTCGCTCGCCGCCAGACCCCGTCCTGCACTGCATCTATATGTATTACATATCCTGCCAGGAGCGTGGGGCCAGGGGCAGCCGTGGCGGACAACGCACAGGCATCGTGCACCGTGCCTGGGGTAGCTGAGTGGTGTAGTGAGTAAGGGAAGGAAGCGACGGGGGCCCGCCATGCACGCACCCGCACGTCGCTCGCTGCCAAACCCCGTCCAGTACTGCATCTATATGTATTACATATCCTGCCATGAGCGCGGGGCCAGGGGCAGCCGTGGCGGACAACGCACAGGCATCGTGCACCGTGCCTGGGGTAGCTGAGTGGTGTAGTAGGGCACGGCAGGAAGCGGCGGGGGGCCGCCATGCACACATCCGTACGTCGCTCGCTGCCAAACCCCGTCCAGTACTGCATCTATATGTATTACATATCCTGCCAGGAGCGTGGGGCCAGGGGCAGCCGTGGCGGACAACGCACAGGCATCGTGCACCGTGCCTGGGTAGCTGAGTGGTGTAGTAGGGCACGGCAGGAAGTGGCGGGGGGCCGCCATGCACGCATCCGTACGTCGCTCGCCGCCAGACCCCGTCCTGCACTGCATCTATATGTATTACATATCCTGCCAGGAGCGTGGGGCCAGGGGCAGCCGTGGCGGACAACGCACAGGCATCGTGCACCGTGCCTGGGGTAGCTGAGTGGTGTAGTGAATAAGGGAAGGAAGCGACGGGGGCCCGCCATGCACACATCCGTACGTCGCTCGCTGCCAAACCCCGTCCAGTACTGCATCTATATATATTACATATCCTGCCATGAGCGCGGGGCCAGGGGCAGCCGTGGCGGACAACGCACAGGCATCGTGCACCGTGCCTGGGGTAGCTGAGTGGTGTAGTAGGGCACGGCAGGAAGTGGCGGGGGGCCGCCATGCACGCATCCGTACGTCGCTCGCTGCCAGACCCCGTCCAGTACTCCATCCATATATAATACATATCCTGCCATGAGCGCGGGGCCAGGGGCAGCCGTGGCGGACAACGCACAGGCATCGTGCACCGTGCCTGGGGTAGCTGAGTGGTGTAGTAGGGCACGGCAGGAAGTGGCGGGGGGCCGCCATGCACACATCCGTACGTCGCTCGCTGCCAAACCCCGTCCAGTACTGCATCTATATATATTACATATCCTGCCATGAGCGTGGGCTCAGGGGCAGCCGTGGCGGACAACGCACAGGCATCGTGCACCGTGCCTGGGTAGCTGAGTGGTGTAGTGAGTAAGGGAAGGAAGCGACGGGGGGCCGCCATGCACGCACCCGCACGTCGCTCGCTGCCAAACCCCGTCCAGTACTGCATCTATATATATTACATATCCTGCCATGAGCGCGGGGCCAGGGGCAGCCGTGGCGGACAACGCACAGGCATCGTGCACCGTGCCTGGGGTAGCTGAGTGGTGTAGTGAGTAAGGGAAGGAAGCGACGGGGGGCCGCCATGCACGCACCCGCACGTCGGTCGCTGCCAAACCCCGTCCAGTACTGCATCTATATATATTACATATCCTGCCATGAGCGCGGGGCCAGGGGCAGCCGTGGCGGACAACGCACAGGCATCGTGCACCGTGCCTGGGGTAGCTGAGTGGTGTAGTAGGGCACGGCAGGAAGCGGCGGAGGGCCGCCATGCACACATCCGTACGTCGCTCGCTGCCAAACCCCGTCCAGTACTGCATCTATATGTATTACATATCCTGCCAGGAGCGTGGGGCCAGGGGCAGCCGTGGCGGACAACGCACAGGCATCGTGCACCGTGCCTGGGTAGCTGAGTGGTGTAGTGAGTAAGGGAAGGAAGCGACGGGGGCCCGCCATGCACGCACCCGCACGTCGGTCGCTGCCAAACCCCGTCCAATACTGCATCTATATATATTACATATCCTGCCATGAGCGCGGGGCCAGGGGCAGCCGTGGCGGACAACGCACAGGCATCGTGCACCGTGCCTGGGGTAGCTGAGTGGTGTAGTAGGGCACGGCAGGAAGCGGCGGGGGGCCGCCATGCACACATCCGTACGTCGCTCGCTGCCAAACCCCGTCCAGTACTGCATCTATATGTATTACATATCCTGCCAGGAGCGTGGGGCCAGGGGCAGCCGTGGCGGACAACGCACAGGCATCGTGCACCGTGCCTGGGTAGCTGAGTGGTGTAGTAGGGCACGGCAGGAAGTGGCGGGGGGCCGCCATGCACGCATCCGTACGTCGCTCGCCGCCAGACCCCGTCCTGCACTGCATCTATATGTATTACATATCCTGCCAGGAGCGTGGGGCCAGGGGCAGCCGTGGCGGACAACGCACAGGCATCGTGCACCGTGCCTGGGGTAGCTGAGTGGTGTAGTGAGTAAGGGAAGGAACGGGGCCCGCCATGCACACATCCGTACGTCGCTCGCTGCCAAACCCCGTCCAGTACTGCATCTATATATATTACATATCCTGCCATGAGCGCGGGGCCAGGGGCAGCCGTGGCGGACAACGCACAGGCATCGTGCACCGTGCCTGGGGTAGCTGAGTGGTGTAGTAGGGCACGGCAGGAAGTGGCGGGGGGCCGCCATGCACGCATCCGTACGTCGCTCGCTGCCAGACCCCGTCCAGTACTCCATCCATATATAATACATATCCTGCCAGGAGCGCGGGGCCAGGGGCAGCCGTGGCGGACAACGCACAGGCATCGTGCACCGTGCCTGGGGTAGCTGAGTGGTGTAGTAGGGCACGGCAGGAAGTGGCGGGGGGCCGCCATGCACACATCCGTACGTCGCTCGCTGCCAAACCCCGTCCAGTACTGCATCTATATATATTACATATCCTGCCATGAGCGTGGGCTCAGGGGCAGCCGTGGCGGACAACGCACAGGCATCGTGCACCGTGCCTGGGGTAGCTGAGTGGTGTAGTGAGTAAGGGAAGGAAGCGACGGGGGCCCGCCATGCACACATCCGTACGTCGCTCGCTGCCAAACCCCGTCCAGTACTGCATCTATATATATTACATATCCTGCCATGAGCGCGGGGCCAGGGGCAGCCGTGGCGGACAACGCACAGGCATCGTGCACCGTGCCTGGGGTAGCTGAGTGGTGTAGTAGGGCACGGCAGGAAGTGGCGGGGGGCCGCCATGCACGCATCCGTACGTCGCTCGCTGCCAGACCCCGTCCAGTACTCCATCCATATATAATACATATCCTGCCATGAGCGCGGGGCCAGGGGCAGCCGTGGCGGACAACGCACAGGCATCGTGCACCGTGCCTGGGGTAGCTGAGTGGTGTAGTAGGGCACGGCAGGAAGTGGCGGGGGGCCGCCATGCACACATCCGTACGTCGCTCGCTGCCAAACCCCGTCCAGTACTGCATCTATATATATTACATATCCTGCCATGAGCGTGGGCTCAGGGGCAGCCGTGGCGGACAACGCACAGGCATCGTGCACCGTGCCTGGGTAGCTGAGTGGTGTAGTGAGTAAGGGAAGGAAGCGACGGGGGGCCGCCATGCACGCACCCGCACGTCGCTCGCTGCCAAACCCCGTCCAGTACTGCATCTATATATATTACATATCCTGCCATGAGCGCGTGGCCAGGGGCAGCCGTGGCGGACAACGCACAGGCATCGTGCACCGTGCCTGGGGTAGCTGAGTGGTGTAGTGAGTAAGGGAAGGAAGCGACGGGGGGCCGCCATGCACGCACCCGCACGTCGGTCGCTGCCAAACCCCGTCCAGTACTGCATCTATATATATTACATATCCTGCCATGAGCGCGGGGCCAGGGGCAGCCGTGGCGGACAACGCACAGGCATCGTGCACCGTGCCTGGGGTAGCTGAGTGGTGTAGTAGGGCACGGCAGGAAGCGGAGGGCCGCCATGCACACATCCGTACGTCGCTCGCTGCCAAACCCCGTCCAGTACTGCATCTATATGTATTACATATCCTGCCAGGAGCGTGGGGCCAGGGGCAGCCGTGGCGGACAACGCACAGGCATCGTGCACCGTGCCTGGGTAGCTGAGTGGTGTAGTGAGTAAGGGAAGGAAGCGACGGGGGCCCGCCATGCACGCACCCGCACGTCGGTCGCTGCCAAACCCCGTCCAATACTGCATCTATATATATTACATATCCTGCCATGAGCGCGGGGCCAGGGGCAGCCGTGGCGGACAACGCACAGGCATCGTGCACCGTGCCTGGGGTAGCTGAGTGGTGTAGTAGGGCACGGCAGGAAGCGGCGGGGGGCCGCCATGCACACATCCGTACGTCGCTCGCTGCCAAACCCCGTCCAGTACTGCATCTATATGTATTACATATCCTGCCAGGAGCGTGGGGCCAGGGGCAGCCGTGGCGGACAACGCACAGGCATCGTGCACCGTGCCTGGGTAGCTGAGTGGTGTAGTAGGGCACGGCAGGAAGTGGCGGGGGGCCGCCATGCACGCATCCGTACGTCGCTCGCCGCCAGACCCCGTCCTGCACTGCATCTATATGTATTACATATCCTGCCAGGAGCGTGGGGCCAGGGGCAGCCGTGGCGGACAACGCACAGGCATCGTGCACCGTGCCTGGGGTAGCTGAGTGGTGTAATGAGTAAGGGAAGGAAGCGACGGGGGCCCGCCATGCACACATCCGTACGTCGCTCGCTGCCAAACCCCGTCCAGTACTGCATCTATATATATTACATATCCTGCCATGAGCGCGGGGCCAGGGGCAGCCGTGGCGGACAACGCACAGGCATCGTGCACCGTGCCTGGGGTAGCTGAGTGGTGTAGTAGGGCACGGCAGGAAGTGGCGGGGGGCCGCCATGCACGCATCCGTACGTCGCTCGCTGCCAGACCCCGTCCAGTACTCCATCCATATATAATACATATCCTGCCAGGAGCGCGGGGCCAGGGGCAGCCGTGGCGGACAACGCACAGGCATCGTGCACCGTGCCTGGGGTAGCTGAGTGGTGTAGTAGGGCACGGCAGGAAGTGGCGGGGGGCCGCCATGCACACATCCGTACGTCGCTCGCTGCCAAACCCCGTCCAGTACTGCATCTATATATATTACATATCCTGCCATGAGCGTGGGCTCAGGGGCAGCCGTGGCGGACAACGCACAGGCATCGTGCACCGTGCCTGGGTAGCTGAGTGGTGTAGTGAGTAAGGGAAGGAAGCGCGGCGGGCCGCCATGCACGCACCCGCACGTCGCTCGCTGCCAAACCCCGTCCAGTACTGCATCTATATATATTACATATCCTGCCATGAGCGCGGGGCCAGGGGCAGCCGTGGCGGACAACGCACAGGCATCGTGCACCGTGCCTGGGGTAGCTGAGTGGTGTAGTGAGTAAGGGAAGGAAGCGACGGGGGGCCGCCATGCACGCACCCGCACGTCGGTCGCTGCCAAACCCCGTCCAGTACTGCATCTATATATATTACATATCCTGCCATGAGCGCGGGGCCAGGGGCAGCCGTGGCGGACAACGCACAGGCATCGTGCACCGTGCCTGGGGTAGCTGAGTGGTGTAGTAGGGCACGGCAGGAAGCGGCGGGGGGCCGCCATGCACACATCCGTACGTCGCTCGCTGCCAAACCCCGTCCAGTACTGCATCTATATGTATTACATATCCTGCCAGGAGCGTGGGGCCAGGGGCAGCCGTGGCGGACAACGCACAGGCATCGTGCACCGTGCCTGGGGTAGCTGAGTGGTGTAGTAGGGCACGGCAGGAAGTGGCGGGGGGCCGCCATGCACGCATCCGTACGTCGCTCGCTGCCAGACCCCGTCCAGTACTCCATCCATATATAATACATATCCTGCCAGGAGCGCGGGGCCAGGGGCAGCCGTGGCGGACAACGCACAGGCATCGTGCACCGTGCCTGGGGTAGCTGAGTGGTGTAGTAGGGCACGGCAGGAAGTGGCGGGGGGCCGCCATGCACACATCCGTACGTCGCTCGCTGCCAAACCCCGTCCAGTACTGCATCTATATATATTACATATCCTGCCATGAGCGTGGGCTCAGGGGCAGCCGTGGCGGACAACGCACAGGCATCGTGCACCGTGCCTGGGTAGCTGAGTGGTGTAGTGAGTAAGGGAAGGAAGCGACGGGGGGCCGCCATGCACGCACCCGCACGTCGCTCGCTGCCAAACCCCGTCCAGTACTGCATCTATATATATTACATATCCTGCCATGAGCGCGGGGCCAGGGGCAGCCGTGGCGGACAACGCACAGGCATCGTGCACCGTGCCTGGGGTAGCTGAGTGGTGTAGTGAGTAAGGGAAGGAAGCGACGGGGGGCCGCCATGCACGCACCCGCACGTCGGTCGCTGCCAAACCCCGTCCAGTACTGCATCTATATATATTACATATCCTGCCATGAGCGCGGGGCCAGGGGCAGCCGTGGCGGACAACGCACAGGCATCGTGCACCGTGCCTGGGGTAGCTGAGTGGTGTAGTAGGGCACGGCAGGAAGCGGCGGGGGGCCGCCATGCACACATCCGTACGTCGCTCGCTGCCAAACCCCGTCCAGTACTGCATCTATATGTATTACATATCCTGCCAGGAGCGTGGGGCCAGGGGCAGCCGTGGCGGACAACGCACAGGCATCGTGCACCGTGCCTGGGGTAGCTGAGTGGTGTAGTAGGGCACGGCAGGAAGTGGCGGGGGGCCGCCATGCACGCATCCGTACGTCGCTCGCTGCCAGACCCCGTCCAGTACTCCATCCATATATAATACATATCCTGCCATGAGCGCGGGGCCAGGGGCAGCCGTGGCGGACAACGCACAGGCATCGTGCACCGTGCCTGGGGTAGCTGAGTGGTGTAGTAGGGCACGGCAGGAAGCGGCGGGGGGCCGCCATGCACACATCCGTACGTCGCTCGCTGCCAAACCCCGTCCAGTACTGCATCTATATGTATTACATATCCTGCCAGGAGCGTGGGGCCAGGGGCAGCCGTGGCGGACAACGCACAGGCATCGTGCACCGTGCCTGGGTAGCTGAGTGGTGTAGTAGGGCACGGCAGGAAGTGGCGGGGGGCCGCCATGCACGCATCCGTACGTCGCTCGCCGCCAGACCCCGTCCTGCACTGCATCCATATATATTACATATCCATCCAGGAGCGTGGGGCCAGGGGCAGCCGTGGCGGACAACGCACAGGCATCGTGCACCGTGCCTGGGGTAGCTGAGTGGTGTAGTAGGGCACGGCAGGAAGTGGCGGGGGGCCGCCATGCACGCATCCGTACGTCGCTCGCTGCCAGACCCCGTCCAGTACTCCATCCATATATAATACATATCCTGCCATGAGCGCGGGGCCAGGGGCAGCCGTGGCGGACAACGCACAGGCATCGTGCACCGTGCCTGGGGTAGCTGAGTGGTGTAGTGAGTAAGGGAAGGAAGCGACGGGGGCCCGCCATGCACGCATCCGTACGTCGCTCGCTGCCAAACCCCGTCCAGTACTGCATCTATATGTATTACATATCCTGCCAGGAGCGTGGGGCCAGGGGCAGCCGTGGTGGACAACGCACAGGCATTGTGCACCGTGCCTGGGTAGCTGAGTGGTGTAGTAGGGCACGGCAGGAAGTGGCGGGGGGCCGCCATGCACGCATCCGTACGTCGCTCGCTGCCAAACCCCGTCCAGTACTGCATCTATATGTATTACATCTTCTGCCATGAGCGCGGGGCCAGGGGCAGCCGTGGCGGACAACGCACAGGCATCGTGCACCGTGCCTGGGGTAGCTGAGTGGTGTAGTGAGTAAGGGAAGGAAGTGGCGGGGGGCCGCCATGCACGCATCCGTACGTCGCTCGCTGCCAAACCCCGTCCAGTACTGCATCTATATGTATTACATCTTCTGCCATGAGCGCGGGGCCACGGGCAGCCGTTGCGGCCAACGCACAACAGGGGACGCTGAGTAGCGCAGGGGCCAGCGAGGGCGGGTTCAGGTTGGGGCCCGCCATGCACGCACCCACACGTCGCCCGCAGCCAAACTCCGTCCAATACTGCATCCATATGAGACACACCTCTCGCCTCGTGCGCGGGGGCAGGGACAGCCGGGAGGGCAACGCACAGGCCCCACGCTACGCGCCAACTTGGTGCCATGGTACACAACAACTTAAGAGTCCGCTCAGTCTGCAAGCCAGGGCCCATATGCGACGCCCAAATCATCAGTGTACGGCCGCTCTCATTTAGCACTGACCCAGCGGATTACTTTGCATGTCCGACACATAACATCATATGCTTGTCAGTGCTACGCCCATCAGTATGGGGAGGGTCTGAAGCCGACTATGCGGCTATTAAATTCCACGTGAGATGTACTTGTGGGGATGCGTGCACGTGTGCTTGCTGCTGCGCACACGCTCACACACAGGGCGGACCGCGCACAGGTATTATACAGGTGTCACAGGCTCACAGCACGCCCGCGCAGCATGGTGTCATGGGGTGTCACACAGGTACAAGATCACTCCACGAACAGATGCCATTCGCCATGCAAGTCAGCACTAAGCAGCTTTTTTGGAAAGCTCACAGGCCCGACACGTCCACACACAGCTCACTAACACAACAAGCTCACGTCCGCACACAGCTCATCAACACAACCAGCTCACAAGGTAATGCCCGCCAAGTCCTTTGAATACGCCTCCTTTAACACCGCGCACGCGCAGAGCAGCACACACTAAGCCGAACAGTCCAGCCCCTCCCCCGCCCATCGCTTGCAGAGCAGCTCACACGAAGTTACGCAGTCCAGCCTCTCCCACGTCGCACGCACAACAGGACACAGCTCCTTTCCCTCGTTTAGCACCGCTTGTTTTTGTGCTGCTCCTTCCACTTATTCCTCTCTGCATACGTCATTGCAAACCACCCTCCATTCGCTCTGACAGCGTCATGGCCTGACCTGGCTCAGCTGCCTTGGACTTGAGCCACAGGAAGAGCACGTTCTTTGCCTGGGTGACGGCGGGCTCGTCCTGTGGCACATTTTGAGGGTGCACAAGGAATTACACGCATGCTGGGGAAAGCAAGCATTGGGCGCACTGGCCCCACAGGTAAGGCTTTGGCCACCCTCTCCCCCCGCTCCCGTGCGTCCTGCTCTTCTCACCTCGCCCACGCCGCCTGCAGCAGCACCGTTGCCTGCCGCGCTGCCCGCAGCGTTGCTCGCCGTTTTGAAGGCCTGTGGCAAGGGTACAGATGTGGCAACATTGGTAGCGCAGCGGTAGTGCAGCAGAGGCCAAGCTAGAGGATGCAGAGCAACCAGCCCTGAGCGCAAAAGCCAGCCCTGAGCGCAGCACAACCTGACAGCTAGCCTAGCCAATCCCAACAGCCCTTCCAACCCAGATTGCACCTGTACCCACCGCGCCCAGGTCGGCAGGAAGGACCTCGTGCAAGCGCTGCCGCCAATCCGCCGACGATGGGCTGACGGCAACAACCTCCCGAAAGAGCGCGGGCTCCTCCACGAGATACTGTATCACGTCCTCCCAAAAGGGCTTTAGCGTCTGCTTGGTCTTGCCCGCCCAAAACTCCGCCGCCTCCTTCAGGCCCTGGCCTCGATGCTCCGCGGTGATCACCATGCACCAGCGGTGCAGGCTTCGGAACTCCCACATGCGCTGCGTGAGCTGCTTAGCAACCGCCTTGCCTGGGTACCACGATGTAGCCTCCGTGCTGGCAAGGCCGTTGCGGTCGTCCTTGGGACCGTACTTGTTGAACAGGTCGATCCACGGCGGCGTGCGGCCAGCACAGTCGGTGGGGCAGCCGGCATAGTATGCGCCGTACAGGTCCGTCACCGTTTTAAGCGCGCCCTTGCGAAACGGAAATGCACCATCCAGCATGAAGGAGAGCTCCGGAATGCTCCACTTCCACAACACCGAGCAGGGTTCTGACGGTTGCGCAGCCGCTGCACTGGCCGCCACAGCAGCGGCCCCCTTCTTCTTCTTTTGAGCAGCCGCCGGCATGGCCGAGCCACCAGCAGCCTCGCTGCCAGCCACTGCAACGCCAGTACCCAAGGGCGGTGCGGCCCGCCCCTGCATGGTCGCGGCCACCACCTCGTCAGCCCTCCGATGGCGAGTCATGGGCGAGCACATCTGCAGCTCCACATCCCTGGCACTGCCAGCCACCACCCCGCCAGTGTTGGCTGGCAATGGTGTTCGCCCGCCATGATCTCAGCCACAGTCGCAGCAGCCCTACGGTGCTGACCACAAGGCGAGGACCACACTGGGTCCATGCCCTCGGTGGTGGCCGTAGCAGTGGTAGCCGCTGGCAGGCTGCGAGGGAAGGTGGGTGAAGCGGCCTGCGCCGGCTGGACCACCGTGCACAAAGGCACGTGCGCCACGGACGGCCCGCCCGGCCACCCCGCCTGCCCCTGCTGGGCCGCGGGAAGCACCTGCGCCAGATGCTGCAGCTGCGCTGTGGACAGCCCGCCCGACCACCCCGCCTGCCCCTGCTGCACCGCAGCGAGCAGGTGCTCCAGCTGCGGCTGCAGCAAGGGCTGCACGCCCGACCACCCCGCCTGCTGGCCCACAGCGAGTGGCGGCGCGAGCTGCTGCTGCTGCTGCTGCAGCAAAGGCTGCACGCCCGACCACCCCGCCTGCCCCTGCTGCGCCGCAGCGAGCAGTTGCTCCAGCTGCTGCTGCAGCAAGGGCTGCACGCCCGACCACCCCGCCTGCCCCTGCTGGCCCACAGCGAGTGGCGGCGCCAGCTGCTACTGCTGCTGCTGCAGCAAAGGCTGCACGCCCGACCACCCCGCCTGCCCCTGCTGGCCCACAGCGAGTGGCGGCGCCAGCTGCTGCTGCTGCAAAGGCTGCACGCCCGACAACCCCGCCTGCCCCTGCTGCGCCGCAGTGAGCAGTTGCTCCAGCTGCGGCTGCAGCAAGGGCTGCACGCCCGACCACCCCGCCTGCCCCTGCTGGCCCACAGCGAGTGGCGGCGCCAGCTGCTCCAGCTGCTGCTGCAGCAAGGGCTGCACGCCCGACAACCCCGCCTGCCCCTGCTGCGCCGCAGTGAGCAGTTGCTCCAGCTGCGGCTGCAGCTGCTGCAGCAAGGGCTGCACGCCCGACAACCCCGCCTGCCCCTGCTGCGCCACAGCGAGTGGCGGCGCCAGCTGCTGCTGCTGCTGCTGTGGCTGCAGCAAGGGCTGTACGCCCGACCATCCCGCCTGCCCCTGCTGGCCCACAGCGAGTGGTGGCGCCAGCTGCTGCTGCTGCTGCTGCAGCAAGGGCTGCACGCCCGACCATCCCGCCTGCCCCTGCTGCGCCACAGCGAGTGGCGGCGCCAGCTGTTGCTGCTGCTGCTGTGGCTGCAGCAAGGGCTGTACGCCCGACCATCCCGCCTGCCCCTGCTGGCCCACAGCGAGTGGTGCCGCCAGCTGCGGCTGCTGCTGCTGCAGCAAGGGCTGCACGCCCGACCATCCCGCCTGCCCCTGCTGCGCCACAGCGAGTGGCGGCGCCAGCTGCTGCTGCTGCTGCTGCTGTGGCTGCAGCAAGGGCTGTACGCCCGACCATCCCGCCTGCCCCTGCTGGCCCGCAGCAAGTGGCGGCGCCATCTGCCCCGCCTGCGCCTGCTGGGCCAGCAGTTGCAGCAGCATCTGCCGCTGCTCTGTCAGCTGACGTGACAGCTGCGCATTCTGGCGGGACTGATGCGAGATGGCCTCCATGGCGGTGGGCGGCTTGCAGCGGTCCAGTTCCTGTGCAGGGCACCGAGCAGGCACAGCACTGCACTAAGCGGTCAAGACCCAAGGAGTCCCAACACGTGGCGCACATGCATGCGCAGAGCACAGAGTGCAGCGGCCCTGGCCCATCCCAAACACACCTCTCGGCACGCAAGGTATCTTCCCCGCAGTGTCTGCCACTCGGCATGCTTCTGGAGGAACAGCACGACGGGGTTGTTGGGCGCACGGTCCGCCAGCTCCAGGCTGTCCTGCACCAGCACGCTCATGAGGTACTCGAGCGCGTCAGGAAGTTGATGGCAGACATCCGCGCTGGGTCAGTCCCCACGACCTCCTTGGCCTGCTCGCGCAGCTCGGGCAGCTTGGGCATGAGGCGGAGGATGAGGGGGTTCAGCAGCTCAGGCGGCATCAACACCTTGAAGCGTGGTGCGAAGTACACCGTCTTCAGGGCCTCGCCCTGGCAGTAGCCATAGCCGCCCATGCCCGCAACCGCATCAGGTGGTGCGTTGGTGAGGTACGCGTCCACAACGGAGGTGGAGCAGCACCAGCGGCCCCAGCGCTCAATGGTTTGGAGCGGCACCCTGCAGACGACAGAGTACATGGAGGCAGCGTGCGTTATACACCTTCAAAGAAGGACGGGCCGGAGCGCAGATGGAAGGGTTGCTTGCTTGCCGTCCAGCCCTTGCACACAAGTCGTGCAGCCCCCCACCTTGCTCTGTGACTCACCCCTGGGACTCCAGGTACTGGGCGCCAGCGACTCGCATGCAGTGCGTCACCTTGCAGACGTTGATGCCCAACGTGTCCAGGACCTTCTTGACCAGGGTCGCCATCGTGTCGTAGTCCATGGGTGTGGCCGTCTTCCTGCCATCCTCCTTGCGCAGCAGCGGTGCGCTCAGCCTGTGGGAACACGGTGGAACGCAGTCGTGGTCGCATGCAACCCACATGTGCTTCCTCCCTGGTAAGCGAACATCAGCAGCCGCGGTTGGGTGCAACCCACACGTGTTTCCTCCCCTGCCTCACCAGGCGTCCTCTTTCCGCAGATCTGGGAACTCCTCCCCGAGCAAGGTAAACCGCACGAACAGCAGCTCCGCCAGCGCCCGCACCGGGCACCTCAGCGAGTCCTTCGCCCGCACGAGAGCGATGTAATTGGGCTTGTCGTTCTGCGCGTGGAGCAGAGGCGTGCAGCTTGAACAAGGCAGGCCGCCACCATTTCACACATGCACGAGCAGTTTGGAACACCCTGTCCCTCGACATCCCTGGCTAGGATGCGGCTGGGAGCTGCCCAGCCCCAAACTCACACGCTGGGTCTTGGTGCCGTAGAGGACGACGGGCACCATCCAGCAAGGCGCCACCCCGGACAGCACGTCCACGGAACGGGGCTTCGCAATGTCCGCCAGCATCATCACACGCGTGTCGTCACCCCGCCCAGCACCAAAGTGCATGATGTGGAAGAGCGCCTGCGTCTGAGCCACGCCGAGCAAGGTCATGCGCAGCTTGCTGGCCGCCGCCTGGCCCTGCACTAGCAGCTCCGAAATGCGCTGGTACTCTTCCGTTGTGTATGTGTCAGCCGCGGTGCTCGCCTGCGGGTCCCCCTGGCGCCTGCATGCGGCCGCATGGCAAGAAGGAGTCAGGCGGGTTCCAAGGTAGTGATTTCTAAGAAGCTGTGGCAGGTGCATGGTGCAGGCACTGAGGCCATAAGCGCGTAGCGGCACGCAACTGCCCTACCTTGGGCCCTGGCCCTTGATGACACGCTGCGACCACTTGTTGGCCTGGCGGAAGAGCTCGTAGTCACCCGCGTTTTTGAAGTCGCAGCTGATGCCCTGCTTGTACCGGTTCTCCCAGCAGAGCCACCGGATGGCGCTGCTGAGGTTTCGAATTGTTGATGCAGCGTACTGCAGGAACGGGGTCAGGAGGTGGGCATGAGCACGGGGTAAAGCGAGCGCATGGCTGGGGCATGGCGGGGAGGGGCAGCTTGGTGAGGCGGCACAACGAAGCAGCAAGCTCACCCCTTGCTTCCCCATGTTGCCAATGGCGACGGTGCCCAGCTGCGCGAGCTCCTGGCCCCAGATCTTGCCCATGTCCTTCTTGTAAAGGTCACAGACGGGCTGGGCATGGGGGATGGTGGGACGGAGGCAGCCAGGGAAGGAGGCAGGCAATGTAAGTGAGCTGTGCGGGCGGTGAGACAGCATGCAGATCTGTGTCTGCTGGAGTTGTACTAGGGAGCCACACGCAGGGCCGCCAGCCACGACTGCTCACTGGCGGCAGGCCCCTGTGTGCGATTCCCTAAACCACCCTGACTGCCACCAACAGGGGACGGAGGCAGACGGTGACGGAGGCAGGCAGTGCAAGGGAGCCGTGTGAGGATCAAGGGCACAACGCAAGCGCACCTGGAGGTGCTTCTTCAGCCGGCTCTCGTACGCGTTTGTTGTGTTGGGGGGGCTGCACGTCCCGGCGGCCCTGCACGACCGCCTGCACCTCCGCAGTGCCGAACACCCGCGGTGCAGCCGCCACGGCGCCAAGAGTGTCCGGCGCCGTGGGGGCCGTGGTGCCGTCACGACGGCCACCGCTGGTGGGCTCAGGCGGCTGAGGTGCGGGAAGTTCCTCCTCCTCTGGCGCCGCGGCAGCGTCAAGAGCATCCTGGCCGGCAAACAAGGCATTAAGTGCGTCGAGCGCTGCCTGCTGGATCACCGCGGCGTCCCCTTCCGCGTCGGGACCAAGCAGCTCATCGGTAGGCAGCAGGATAGCTGCCACCTCCTCCCCCGCCTCCCCGGACTGCCCGCCGTTCTGCTGCTTGGGCTTGGATTTCCCGCGAACAGGCCGGCCTTCCTTCTTCGCCTTCTTCCGGGGCGACATGTCTATGTCAACGCCGCGGCGACCGAACGCGCAGCGGTGCGTGAGCGATCATTTGCTATACGTTTGTATGAGTGAGCAGGTGTCCTATATGGGCGAGCAAGCGTCTGGTGTCTGGTTTCTGGTACAAATGGTGTCAAGGTAGAGCGAGTGGGCGTAGCGTGCGTAGCGCGAGTGAGCACATATATATTTACACAAGGCATAAGAGCGAGCGAATGCGCAAGCGTCCAGGGCGCGCGTGCCGCGCGGCCCCATGCGGCCCCATGCGAGGTCAATTGCTCGGCGACCGGCCTGACCGCAGCGCCGACCGGCCCAGGCCACCCTGATGTGCTTCAGCTTCGCAACGGGAGTCGCGGCGGGCCGGATGGGCGTGTCTGGGCGCGGAAAACAAGGCTGCATCGCTTTCGGGGCGCCAGGGACCAGAATGGGCGCCAGGGACCGGTCCCTGGCGAGGACCCCTCTGGTCCCTGGCCCGGGTGCATACTACCGATGCAATGCAATGATACCTGATTACCTGTTGACTGCAACACTACACCCCGCCACAGCCTTTGCGTACAATGCCTTCATACTGGACTGGAGTCTTGTACGGGCACATATAGTGCACGTTATGTCTTACAAGCACCGGCGGGTCGGCAATCAGGGCATACCGTATTAGGGGCCTCCTTGATCATCCTCCCCGTACGGCACACGCTGTACGGCAGTGGCGAGGACACGTGGTTAGGACTCTCGACCCATGAAGTTGCCAGTAGTTGTGACGAAGACTCCCACGGTGTGCAGCAAGTCTTTATCGAACTGTCCTGCAACCCGTTCTGGTGGGTTTGAAGTTGCCCCACGGACTGGGTGAGACGACTGAATCGACTGAATCGCTTTGTTTCTGTGGACAGGTCCGCGCGCCGCGCGCTGGCAACGGCTACAGCATGCAGTACCAGCCAACACGGCGGAAAAATCTTGTCTTACGGGTGTTCGTGGGTGGTGCGCCGCAGGGGAGCTCCCCTGGTGCGCCGGACCATGCGACACCGTCATCTGATGTGCTGTGGATGCACACGCAGATGCAAAGTTTGATGCAGAGGCTTGCCACAGCACCACGCATGTCATCACACCCTTGCCGTTACAGGCCGTCAAAGCTGGTCAAAGTTAGTTGATGCACATGCGTGTGTCACGCGTAGCCCCGTCCCACAGGACAGTCCACCACGCCTCTGATGCAGGGCTTTCCTTCCACAGCAAAACCTGTTTTTTATCTGTTTAAAGGTTTACAGGTGAAGAGACGGGAGAGGACAGGCCAGCGGGACGTCAAAGCCCGACCAGCACAGGCAAGCACCAACACCACCAAATGTCCAAACCCAGCGCACCCCGGACTGCAAAAAGGGAACACCTAGAGAAGGAGAGGACCTGAAACCAAACACCACAGAATAGGGGGAAGAGAATAAGCCCAAAGACACCAAGGGCAAGGGGAGTCCAAAGAAAGAAGAAAGAGAAGGGAAAGGGGAAAAGGCAACGCAACGACAAGAGCCCCCAACCCCCAACCCCCCCTCCCAACCACGCAGAAGGCACCACCAGAACCCCAGCGGGCAGGCGCCGAAACAGGCGCCCACGACAAACACGCACTCGGGCCGCCCGAGAAGGCCACAAAGCCAGCAGCCCACCAGGCTCCAGCAGCCGCGGTGCAAGTCCGGGGCCACCCCTAAGCCGAGAGGCAAAGGCAGCCCCACAGACCAGCAACACGACCCCGCCTCCCAACCGTTACAGCTACCCCAACCCATGCCCAGGAGGAGCACCCCGACGCAGGACAGACTGCCGGCCAAACCGCCCGACCAGCACAAAACCGACCCCCAGACACGCCACTCAGCACGCAGCTACACCGGCGACAGAAGCCAAAACCAAGCACGCACCCGCGACCCTCAGCCTACAGGGCCGCCAGCAGCGGCGCAGGGGTGGACGGACGAAGAGTCCCCAACCCCCAACCTACCGACCCAGTAACGCAGAAGACACCCAGAACCACCACCGGCTCGCCAGACACCAGCAAGCGCAAGGCCAGCCCGAGGCCGCACCCGAGGCTGAAGGCGATGGCCGCCCCACGGATCAGCAAACGACCAAGACGCTCCTGACCGCTACGGCGACCCGAAACCACGCCCGGAAGGAGAACCCCAGCGAAGGGCGGTCCCCACACACGACACCCGACCAACCAACCACCCGGCCAAAACCCAACCGGATCCCAGAAGCACCGTTTCCACAGGAAAAAAACAACAAGGGCGGTCTGCCTGCACTTCCTGCCGCCAACGGCCACGGAAACGGTTCACTGGTACCCCTGCCCATTTCCCTACCCTCCCGACTGCTACGGCTGCGGCTGGGGCTGCGGCTGCGGCGGCTGCGGCTGCATGTTGAGCTGCTGCAGGAGAGCCACCTCCACCACGGCGCGCAGGTTCTGTGTGTCCTGGTTGGCCTGCGCCACGGCTCCAGCCACCTGGCCCAACCGCAGCTGCACCTCGGCCACCTGGCCCTGCACCTGCTGCAGCGCGCCCGCAGCTGCCCACCCATGCATCTGGAGGATGGCTGCGTCCAGCCCCGCTGCCTGGTGCCACCGGGTCTTGAACCTTTGTCCGGGTTCAAACAGAAGCAGCAGGGAGGTTGGGCCGGGTATACGGTGCAATTTGTAGACAGCAGGTACGCATCCTCGCAGAACTGGTGAGGCAGGGATGAGGTGGTGAGGCACGGAGGCTATCATACATTTTTTGGCTGGACGCAACCCAGCTCAACTGTTAGGTTCATGCTTTGCAGTTGTACTGCCTCTGCAGTCCTCTTGAGTCCATCCAATGCCTGTCCTCCAAAATTCGTGCACCCCATGTTACATGAGTAGCAGTGTATCCCCACATACAATAAGACAAGGCGAAGAAACATGCGTCACCACCGCACCGGCCCCCTTTTTTTGCCCCTTGATGACCCACCAGTGCACGAGCGCCAAGCTGACGACGCCGGCTCCCACCAGGGCGGCGATTCGCGGTGCCCACTTCCTGACGTTCTCTGGCACCAGACACTCTGTGCGGGGGCCAAGGCAGGCAAGGACTGGTACGGTATGCAAGTGCAGACAACCGAGATGCACGCTCGCATGGGGACGGTGATTGCAGGCCCTTTGGTGGCCACGAGGCTCCCACAGGCCTTCGTGAGGCAGCGTGGGCAGTCAGCGTGAAGAGGTCTGACCTTTGATGCGGGCGCGCATGCCCCCAAAGCTGACGGTCCTTGCGTCTAGTGCGAGGCGTACGCTGGCGCAGGGGCCCTGCGCTGGCGTATGCTCGTCAATTTCCCTCCCCGTCATGGGTCTCCCCAGGTCACCCTCATGCCTGCACATATGGTATCGAGGAACTGGCAAGCTGCCTAATGACAACCCGCGGGGGCACGGTGAGGAGAGCTGCGTCCATCTGTTTGGTGCACGTACCAACCATGTCCTGGATGTCCTGGTTGTCCGACGCAGGCATGTCGACCGGTGCGCAGATGCAGGCCTTGAACAGCGATGTAAAGCTCGTAGTTGGCCTGCAAGTCTCCACCATGTTAGCAAGTGACAGGTCAACGGCGAGTGCAGGCCGGGGCAAGTGGGTGTACACGCGCAAGTCATGTCCGTTACGCGTTAGCGATGAGCAACGAGCGGCGCGAAATCCTGACAACAGGCGCCATAGTATCTGTATGTGAATGCAGATTTCAAATGCGGATATCTTACCCTTTGTCGCCACTGGATTATCCCAGGAAAACTGCGATGCCGTGTGCGAAGTCCCTTGGGCGCCTTGTTTTCTTTGCGTCCTTTTGCGGCCTGTGCAGTTTGCACCATGATAAATGCTTCGGACCCCAGAGCTGAAACAACGTCCAGTATTGGGAATTTAAGTTCAACGCGATGGCCAATTCTGGGTCCCTCGGTGCGGTGCGTCTTGTCCGTACGACAGCAACAGCCAACCATCTAGGTTCTCAAGCTGCCTGAAGGGACCGAAGTGTCCATACTGTAGGACTGCCGCGAACTACCGCACACGTTATGGTATCTCAAAGCATGGCTTCCTCTTTGAAACGGCCAACACTCGCTTCGCCGCAGACACGGAGTGTGCAAGTGCCGTATTGTAGTCTCGTGCATCTTGCAGGGTTGTGTCATCCGCAAGGCTGGTGGACAGGCAGACCGCCACAGAAGGACCATCATTTACCTGTAAACCGTTCCACAGAAAAAACCATCCACTTAGCACCCGTGCCGACGCGGCTGTCGGCCAAGTCCAATACAAGCAAGGACACCATGCAACAATCCCACAGTATTACCGTTGCCGTTTCAAAATACCCACAGGTGCCACCAATGCAAACCTTCCCCACTGGGTTGTGGTCTGTGAGTTCCCGGCTGTGGCCCTGCCATACCCCTGCGACCTTTCCACTCCGCCTCAGTCTCAACACCCTGGCAACCTGTCACACAGCGACGAGGTCGCATGCATAGCACGGCTGCTGTGGCGGAATTTCACGTGCACCCCTCTGTGCAGCTGTCTCCACTAAGTTCGTGCCCTGTCCATGGTGGGCACGTGGTGTGCCTGTGCCGTGCATGACGCGAACGTCCAACTGCGCAACTGGTCCAAGGAAGAGCACAAAGGACGGGAACCTAACCATAGCGGTCTAGAACAAAGCATCATGTCCCAAGAAGCGTTTAGGCCCGCCAAAGTCTCAAAGGAGCTCGCGAATGCCGCCTACGATGACTTCAAGCGTAAAGTAGGTCACCAAAAGGCTACTAGAACAGCTCTCGTAGGGCAAGTATGGCTGCTACATTACTACTCTATGCGTGCAGGCAATAGATGAGGCAAAAAAGCGCGCAGTGTCGCAGCGCGTTGACTATGATACATTTAAGAACATGGTGCTCACAGCGCACCTTAAGCCCATTACGGCACCAAACAAACGTTCAGACGGTAAGCTATGTGGTGTTGAGCTACCCCTCGACGGGAGGGAGGGAGGGCTCCTCCTGGCACCATGAGCCAGCACCATGCGCTGTCCCCGCCCGTTCACGCCACACCCATCACCGACGACAGACAGGCCCCTGCCCTGCTGGAACTTCGGAGTGGATGGCAAGCTGCTGAAGGAGCATGTGGGGCAGGCAAACCTGCCGCCCACAACACCCACTGAGGTGCCAAGCACCAGCGGGGACTTCTACCGGTGAGCCTCCTCCTTGGTCCTTGACACCCTCACCAGCGCCACAATGAAATCATATCGTCACGTGGGAGCGCCACACCGTGGACCGATATCTGCTTCTCAGCACACAGGGCTTTGTCAAGCCGCCCTGCGAAGGGTTGGTGGGAACCGCCACCGCTGCTGCCGCCACTCGCTAATGCCTCGTGCAGGGACTGGCGGCGGAACTGCCCCTCTCCAGATGACAAGTACCGGTACCTCAAGCTGTGCGGACCCGAGGGCGTCAGGGCTGTGTTTCGGGTGGAGGTGAGGCGTGGGGACGTGTTTGGAGGTCAGCGGTGGGAGATGGCGCAGTCGCTCCGGGGCGGTAAATCATTACGTGCTACTGCTGGGAGAGGCGCAGGCGTGTCGCTGGTGCGTGGGCAGAGTAAAGCGGATTGGGCCTTGGGAAGGGGTCCGGGCAGTGGCCCCGTCACCCAGGAAGCGGGGCGCCGCAGGGCACGGGTGCAGGGGCACAGCCATGGCATGTCGCGCGTGGGAGCCAACGCCCCTTGGTCGCAACCAAGTAGCAAGTTCCATACGTATTACATTATTGGAAGGGTCTCCTGCGTGGATGACACAATCCTGCTGCTGCTGACGCCCAACACGACACTGCAGTGCCGAGTGCCGTGCGCCTTTGCTCCATCCAGCCGTTGCTGCTTCCATGCAGAGTAGTGCGCCATGTGCGTCAGCATCTCTCGAGTTCCCACGTCAAACAGTATGTCCGTGCACCCTACGGCGGCTGGCCCTCTGCGGTACTTCCGTGCCCGCCCCGTCATCTTCAGGTGAACTCGGAGGTGCTTCGTGAGCTGCTGGGCGTGGTGGAGGCGTGCTGGCTGGGCCACGCTGGGGCGGCGGAGGAGGCGGACGCGGGCAGCGGCGCGGCGCTGGCGGAGGCGGCGTTCGTGGTGCAGCTGCTTGACGCGCTGGCGGGTAGGCAGCGGGGTGGGCAAACAAAGGGGTAGGAACTACATACATCCCACGCCTGCACTAGCGTATAACCATGCAGCACCCCAAGGTGACGTTCCGCCGGCTTGGCTCCAACTCCCCTTGCGCATGCCGGCAAGTAACGGGCGCGTGAGCTCCGAGTGGCAAGTGTGACGTAGTCTAGGCTCTCTGCCTCAGCGTGTGGAAAGGGCATTGAGGTGGGCTGACATGAATGCGCGAGCGTGGGTTACGTTTCCTATGGGAGAGCTCGCCTGTATCCCTCACTCACCCACGGATTGAAAAGTTGCAAACTGCACCATGCTACCCGTTCTTACCTAGTAGGAAGCATGTTGACGTGGAGGAGGAGGGGAAGGAGGGAGGCGGGAGGGAGCGAGGCGGGAGGGAGGGGGAAAGGGGAAAGGGATGGAAAGGGGGGGCATGCTTGATGCTGGCGGTGGAACATGTGCGAATGGCGTGATGCGCGAATGCCGAATGCTGACGGAACGGAGGAAGTAGTGACAGTGTGACCATTGGAAGGGGGCGAACGGCATGCAAAGCAGGGTTGGGACGTACGGCAAGCTTGGTAGCGTTTGTGTGCCAGGGGAGAGAACAGAGGGTCCAGGAGCCCGTGGTGTGTGTCGCTCAGGTGAATGTGAATGACTGCTGTAGCTAGTACCGTAGGCGATGGGAGTGTGCTGCCGATGGCTGTCGGCGTGCGTGCACTCGCGGTATGGGACGCGGTGAAGCTGCTCGACGCGCTGACGAGTGAGCCTGGCTGTGTCTTTTGGGGGTGGGTTGCGGTAGTTCTTTGGGGCTAGTCAGTTTGGATTCTGCTGATTGCTGCACTGTGTTGTAGAACAACAGGGTAAAGGGCGCACTTAAACGCGCTGATGGGATGTGTTCAGGGTGGGGTTGGTCTGGAAGTACGCTACGCCATTCCGCCGCCTCCTACTGGCCTTTGTGTACTCCCCACAGCGTGAGGCGGTGCGCAGCCGGTGGTCGTCGTGCACGTTGTGGTTGACTCTGTTGGGCTCGCTTGCAGTACCGTGGCCAGCAAGCGTTGCTCGGCAGGCTGGCATCGGCAGGCCGCATGCCAGTAATTTGACCACTGGTGTTTACATCGCGTCGGCGCGTGCAAGTCCATCGCCATAAGCCACGCAGATCGCTTATATGTATGCCAGCGCTAGTCACGCAGCGCCGCACGCACCTACGCCCGTCTCTTATCACTTACGCCCATGCTACCACACGCAAAAGCCACCTTGTTTCACTGCCTCGATCAACCTGCCCCATTCCCGTCTGCCGCAACCCTACATCACGCAGCCGCGGGCCGCTTCTCCCTGACGCTCAAGCTGCTAGGCTCCGGCGTGCGGCCCGTGCTCGAAAGCCTGTTCGCCGGCCTGGCCGCCGCGGTGGCCGCCGCCGCGGGGCACGCCGCCGGCGAGGACCAGAACGAGCACAGCCCTCCTGGCCGGGAGCAGGCACCGGCACAGGAGCAAGGGCAGGCCCCCGGCGTCATGTGCTCCGCGGAGCAGCTGTCCGCGCTGAGGGCCGTGTATGGCCTGCCGTCGTGAGCGTCCTCGTCTACAGCTAGCCCAGTCTCCACGACGGCGCCCTCCATCCCCGACTATTATTTGCTCTATGTTCGTGGGTGGGATGCACGGGTATGCGCCATCGTCCTCTTATGGAGTTGAGTGAGGCTGGTGGGGCCCCAGGTCGTCATTGCCCGTGGCTGATGCTGCCGCCCACGCGGTCGCGTGGGATCAGGCGCAGCTCAGACCCATGCTTGAGGAACACGTTCCCGGCAGTCTGCTGGGGGTTAATGCCAACGCCATCTGCGGCGGCCAGGGAAGAGGCGAGGTGTTCAGGCATAGCAACTGGTGCAGTGAGGCTTGGGGCGGTGTTTCACGGCCAGTCCACATGACGGATGCTGGAAAGCTGCTACACCGTGCCTTCTGCTCTAAGCATGTCGCCATGGTGCCCTGTGCACGCATCAGGAGCGTGGTGTTCCGATGGCATCAAGGCCAGAGGACGTAAGTGGCTGCAACTTATGTCACCCGAACACAGATGTTTGAGGGGATCAAGGGACTGCTTGGACACTTGTTGCACGCAACGGACAGGTTTTGGTCCGAGGACAGCTCTGGCTGGGTGTAACTGGCAGCATGCCCAGTAAGGGCACTGCTGCCCCAACGGCGCTGGTGCCTGGTTGGCCCCGGGCGGTCTGTGCATATCATCTGCACCATAACCCCCGGACCCCTGTCAGTGTCAGTGAGACCCACCATTGGTAATGATGGCGCTGGTCTGGGCTGGTACCTTGAACTGCGGCACGTTGGGAATCGCACACGGTCAACACGGTCACCTGTTGGCGGTTGGGTTGGGCTGCTGCATAACGCACCTCCTCGGCCGCGAACTTCAGTACAGCGGTGAAAGGAGCCTCCTCTGGTACGCTAAAACTGCATCAAGAACAATGTGTACACAGTTCAGCGCCAGGTTCCGGCGGAAAGTCTGGGCATGCTGTTGCACTCGAGCTTACACTCGGAATGGTAGCTTCGGGTCCGATGTAAGCGTAACTTTAAAAGTTACCTTCGACCTACAACACACACCAAGAAAATTAGCACACTATGCCTTTGTTTTTGAGCCGGCGCGAACGACAGCGGTGTGAAAAGAACCTACATTGTGTTGTAATAGGACTGGACAAACGGCAATTATGGATACCGCATCAGGTACAGCCCAAACTATGGGAGCATTACAGGCACGAGACGTGTCCCTGGTCGTTGGCTGGTTCCGGGGCTGTGGTCCCATGCAACCTGGGGATGGCTCTGCAGGCTTGCATGCATCATTCCAGGCCCCAGCCCACACAGACAGGGATACACATTCTGTAGAGGGCTTGTTTCAAGTCCTGACACGTCCCTCATTCTTGGCCCCCCATGCGAGTTGCCTGGCGCAGCCGACTCCCTCCTGCTCTCTATGCCCTGTCAGCCCCCACGTAGCACCACTGCGCTCGACATGCCAGTATGCCAAGGGGTGTGTGCCCCTTCCATGGGTATCCCCCTTGTAACCTCTATCAGTACGCATGTACGCTATCGTACCGCCTTCCCTTCCTCCTCCAGAAAGCCAGCTTCGTCACTAGCCTACCAATAGTCCTGCACTTCTGATTTAGGCAATGCTTTGGCCTTTTCGCAGGACCCTTGGCATACGTAGCGCGTCAAAGTGCATGTCTCATGCACACGGTTCACAAGAACAGAAGAGGATACCAAAGACTAATGGGTTGGCGCCTTGGCATAAGCTGGTTTGTGCTGTGGCAGGATGGCGCTTCAGAGCTGTCCTCATCGGCGTTGAGAGGCACTATATGCTAGTTGGCACAGCGCTAAGGACGCTCTTGTCGCAGTTGGCACTTCAATTGGACCTCACTGCACTACAATTGCGCTACCGTAATCCATGCAGGTCCGTACAGGTCGTTGAGACCAGGAGGATGCACAACCTCAACAGGACCTGTTCCGCTTACGTACATGGCGCAAGGCAAGCATTGATCCATGAGTGTCAGCTCACCTTCCCCTCCACACGCAGCTCTCACAGGGGTGCCCCTCAGCTTTCAAATCCGTCCACCATGTACGACTTCGCGCGCATGCTGTGACATGTCATCCGGGGCAGCCCCAACCAGCCGGCAACCAACGCAGAAGAGCAGAGTGTCCCGTACCATCCGGCCAACCTTTCAACACCTCATGGCTCTGCAACGTGAACGAACAAAGGAAACCGCCGCACAAGCGGCGAGGCAAAACGGCAACCCCATGGAAAGGCCTCCTGGGACGCGACGGTGCTGCCCATGCATGCACTGCGCCCGCACACCAATCCAAATAACAGTTCTTTGCGCGGACGTACTAAGCTGTAGTGGCTGCGCACTGCACTTATTTCTTGCGCTGTGCGCCAGCTACTCAGTGCTTCTCGCACTCCTTGGAGTACGCGTCCGCATCAAGCAGGCTCCCGAGCTCGCCCTTGTTGGACATCTTAACCTTGATGATCCACCCATCCTGGAAGGGAGAGGTGTTCACCTGCGGAGAAGCGGCAGGGACAAGGGGGAGGCCACGACACGCTTTCGGCTTGGCGCTTTGTAATGCACAGGGTGTGGCCGCCTTAGGTTCACCGGAATACTCTGAGCAGAACCTACTGTGAACCTGGGGGTCTACTCACCAAGGGCAAACCACGGCCCATGAGACGGCACAGGCAATGCGGAACCGCACACGCTCAGCCCGCACACACAACGCCAGGGGAGACCAACAACGGGCAGCACGCCAGGGCAGCAGACGGCGCACACCAAGCAGAGCACAAGGGCTGTGTTACTAAAAGCGTGACACACATTCCCACGTCGCACTACCATGCTGCCACCTTGGGGTGACCGTGTGCCACCTTCCAACCGGGGACTACCGTTTGACCGGTGGATGCTTTCTGACTTTTGCTTGTCTGAAACTGTATCAGGTCAGACATTCACCTTCAACGACTCAGTAAACCCTAGGGTGCATGCCTCCATCCGGCCTCCTCACTGCCTCCCCTGCATCCCGGCCCCTGCCTCCGCCAGTGCCCCTTACCGTGCCGGGCTTGTCAGCCAGGGCCTGGTTGACCTCCACCACCTCACCGCTGATGGGGGCGTACACGTCGCTCGCGGCCTGCGGGGGTGTTGTTGGCGGGTCAGCCCTGTAACGTCCACCGTTGGCAGGCAGGCAAGCCTGCCGCAGCAGACTCCGGATAGCCCTTGCGCTATGCAGCACACGCCGTGCTTTCCTGTATTCATTTTCCCTACCTTGACAGACTCAACAACGCCGAAGGTCTCGCCCTTCTTCACCTCCTTGCCCACTTCGGGCAGCTCGACGTAGACCACGTCGCCGAGCTCACCCTGAACGCAAGCGTGGTACTTTCAGTGACATGAAGTACACCTTCACTGCTACAGAGGGCGATGTACTGCTCAGTTCCTTCAACGCGCGCGAACGCGCTTGCGTGCACACCTGGGCGTGGTCCGAGATGCCGACGGTGGCCACATCGCCCTCGACCTTGGCCCACTCGTGCGAGGCAGCATACTTGTAGCCCTGGGCCACTGCGCACGATGTCACGCAGTGCTAGATGGTTGAAACCACCGATTCTCATCCGCACCAACCTACATCCCAAGCATGTGCAGCTAAGCAGCTGTATCCAGCGTAGTACATCCACGCACCAGTGGCGTAGGCACGGGCTGCGGTCGTACCCGCTGCCTGGAAAACAGCGGTCTGCAGACCAAGCTTGCCCAGAGCAATGCTGCCGAAAGCACGAAGAGCCATTGTGCTTATGTGATCGCGAACTCAATTACTGTCTGCAGGTATGCTGGGCTTGCGAATATAAAGCCTCCCATGAAAGACGAACCGATGGTCGTTGGACTGTACAATGCCGGCCAGCCGGCGAGAGCTGATTAATTTCGCCTCCTCATGAAATAGTAGATCAACGAGACGATGTGCGAAAAGTTCAACTGCTGTCGCCTGTTGTGACTCCCACAGCCCAGCTGTCGTCTGCCCAGTCCTGCCCTAACCGCCTACACCTACACCTCGCCAAAAACCACCACCGCTGCTGGGAGTTAGGGGTGATCTAAGATGGAGTGGACCACAATAGAGTCGGACCCAGGTTAGGCCTACGTCGAATGTGGCCGTCGAAGCAGGGATCTGAACGATTGGCGCCAACAACCTGTGGTTCTCTCTCCGACAGGCGTGTTTACTGAGCTGATACAGAAGATTGGAGTCAAGGGGGTGCAGGTGCGTGAGTATGAGTAAGTCAGCATCTGGGTATCCGCACGCAGCAGGTGGAGGGTCCTGGCGTGCTGGTCCGGGTGTCGGGGCAACGGGTCACGCGTGGTCACCACGTTTTCCTCATGCCATACTCAGCGGTAATGGCATCGCCCATGTTCAGTCCATACGCAACTTCGCGCCTTTGGCCTCTCAGGTTGAGGAGTTGTGGTCGCTGGACCAGCTCCCGCAGCTCAGGTGAGCTGCTTACATGTTGCTTTGCTCAGCGCTGTTGGCCTTCGCCTGTATTGACTGCAATAGGTGAGGCGCGTGCATGTGAAGGCGTGGGCCTACTAATACGGGCTGCCTGGCGGCACCCAACTGCCTACCACCCCCGGCCCGAGCTTTGCCTCCCGCCGCCTGGCCAACAAGAGTGTGCGCTAAACGGACCTTGCATGCATCTTGCGTGCCACAACTGGAGTTGCGCCGCCGCACCGCATATGCCGTATGCAGCCCCGTGTACGGTCTGGTGTTCCTGTTCAAGTGGAAGAAGGAGACGGAGAAGCGGCCCACGGCGCAGGACGCGGGGCACGTGTTTTTCGCTAAGCAGGTCATCACCAACGCGTGCGCAACGCAGGTGCGTCTCTCGGGCATAGCTGCTCCTGCTCCTGCTGCTGCTACTGCCACGGTGCCTCTTACGGGGCAGATTGTATGGTTCGGTGTAGCAGCAGAAAAAATGCATGGGGTCGTGGGGCGCAACAACACGCAGGCAGGTCTGTAATGCTGGTGCTGCTGAAGGGCATGCGGTTCACAGCTGTGCGTGGAGCGGGCCACTGTCCACAACGAAACACCGCTCTCTCACCGTGCCCTACGCCGCATCTGCTCCGCCAGGCACCCAGCTGTATGCAGCGGAAGTGCCCATCACCCATTCCGGTTCTGCACAGAACGAACACGGGCTTGGTACGGGGGCGTGACCAGGCTGCTGCTTGGTGCGTGCTCACAGTCACATCCTCAACGCAAGGCTCCTGACCCAACTGCTCCGTGCCCTCCCGCCCCACGCCGCCCCACACCGCCCCACGCCTGGCGGCGCAGGCCATCCTGTCCATCCTGCTCAACTGCCCGCAGCTGGACCTGGGCGCCGAGCTGTCCAACTTCAGGGAGTTCGTGGGCGACTTCGACCCTACCATGAAGGGTGAGCGACGGGGGAGGGCCCTGTGCTGTGGACCACGAACGAGCTGTGGCCGACATACCATGCCACCTGCCCCGGACCGGCATCACCCACGGGCACGGCCAGATAGTGCCTCGACTCAGCTGTCAGGAGCTCCGTAACCATCACAAGTATGCCAAAGTCCAGCAGACGCACATAGCCTGCGTGAATGTTGACTACGGCACCCGTCATTTCCCACGGCCTACAAGCAATCCTTCCTGCTGCCCGGCGATCCTGCTCCGCGCGGCCCTGCCTACTCCTGCCCCACCCAGGCCTAGCCATCAGCAACAGCGACCTCATCCGCGCTATGCACAACAGCTTTGCACGGCCGGAGCCGCTGGTGCCGGACGAGGACGATGAGGACAAGAAGGGCGGGGACGCTTACCACTTCATCAGCTACGGTGAGGGGTGTGGGTGCCAAGCGAGCACTGCGCCGCAGGCCGGATGCAGCGCCCGCTAGTAAGGGCGGGGGGCCGGTGTTGCGACGGCATGCGGGGCCATTGCTCATCGACAGCTGCTACACGCGCTCGCGTGTTGCGCTTGGCTGCTGGTTCCACCGGTGTGCCGGTCTTCCACATGGATGCATGTGCACATCGCACATGGCTCAGGTGGCTTACGAACCCACGTGGTGATGACGCCAATGCCCAAGACCCGGCTCTGCCTCACACTGAGCGCGCGGGCGACGGTATCCTTGGATGGCCACACTGGGCCTTCCCACCTCCTGGCACACTGTGTCCTGCCCTGCAGTGCCTGTGGGCGGCACGCTGTACGAACTGGACGGCCTGCAGGACGGGCCCATCGCGCTGTGCCCCGCAAATGAGGTACGGCACCGCCCCGCACCCTGTGGGCCTTCTCTGCCTCGTGACGGCCAATGTTGCTGCACGGACTGCGGAACAAGACCCCTGTACTTTACTCTGTTCCTACTCATTCAGGTTGAACTAAGAAACGGGCCTCTTGTGCAGTACCACCTGCACCCCAGCTTCTCCAACACAACATTCGTGCCGTGCTCGCTGCGCCGAACCTTACCCCTGTAGGACATCAGGGCTATCTTGGTGCTCTTCCAAAGACTCCCGAATCGCACCCCCTCTCTCTCCACTTTGCACAGTCAGACTGGCTGGACAAGGTGGGCCCCCATATCTCGGCGCGCATGGAAAAATACGCAGCTAGCGAGATTCGCTTCAACCTCATGGCGCTGGTGGCGGACAGGTGCGTTCCTGGGGGTCAAGCAGGGTCCCAGTGCCGGGGAGCCTTCCCAACATGGGTTGAATGGGAATAGGGTCAAAGGGGGGACGGGCACCTGAGAGCGCCAGTGGCAGAAGCGGGCTAGTGGATGCGGACGATCCTGCAAGCTGGAAGCCTTTTTGCCTTCTATATCTGAACAGCCAGGTAATAGGGGGCGAACTTGGTCGCCTGTGCCGGCGTTAAATGACTGTTAGGTCTGCTGGCGTAGTGCATGGGTGTGCACGGAGGACCTGACGGAGCATGAACGACTTGGCAGGTTTGCAGGAGAGCAGGGGGCCAGGGACAGCAGTGCCCCCTGCACAAACCCCCAAGGAGCCAGCTGCAGTGGCATGAACATGCAGTGCCCGCCAATGCCTCGCAGCAACGCCCTTACCCATGCCCATTGCTGCTGGTGCCCCTCCATCGCACGCACCAGGGTGCAGCTGCTGCGCGCGCGGCTGGAGGAGGCGTGCGCGGCCCGGGACGCGGCGGCGCAGCGTACGCAGCAGGTGGGCACGTCGTACGGTATGCGCTGCCGGTGCATTGCGCTGCTGTGACCGCTTCGCACAAGGCTGCAAGCCCCTCCTCCTGTCCTCGCGGCCGCCACAGGTGCAAGGAGGGCCCGACGGCGGGAGCGCCGAAGACGTGCAGGTCGGCGGTAACGTGGTGTCTGTACCGCGGCACGTCGTTTGGTTTTGCTGCAGGAGTGCACGGAGCGACTCGTATGTTTTCGGGGGAAGGGGTGCAGTTCACAGCGTGTCCCGGGGCGCATGGGTCCGCAGCCTGCGGGCGCCCAGTTGCCCTGCAGACCCACCATGCATATCCACGCGTCGTTCCCCTCGTGCTTCTGCGTGCGGCAGGGCAAGCTGCTGGTGGCTGAGGCGGAGGTGGCGGAGCTGCAGGAGGCCCTGGCGGCAGAGGAGGCCAAGCACGCGGCGTGGCGGGACGAGAACATTCGCCGCCGGCACAACTACATACCGTTCCTGTTCGAGATGCTGAAGGAAATGGCGCGACGGGGCCAGTTGCAGGGGCTTATAGACACAGCGCGAGCGGGCAAGGGGCCAGGGGGGCAGCAGGGGGCGATGGCCATGAACCTGGGGTGAGGCAAGCCGTGGGGCCGGGAGGTGTGGGGCGGGGCCGGGGCGTGTGCATGTCGTGCTGCGCTGTGGGGGCGCTCTGGATGAACGGGAAAATGAATCTGCTTGCGTCTGTGGCATAGCGTACCTGTGGCTCAGTCGGATACGCTGCGGGCAAGACGACCGGGTGGGCAGGAGCAGGCAGTAGACCACGAAGGCAGGTGGACTGAGCTGTGTCAGCGCTTTTTGGGACATGCTCGCGCCGTTCGTAGCGTTCATATCCCACGCGCAAATAGTGCTGTGACCGTACCTAGATACGCGGCAAAAGCGCAGACTCCCAACGCTAGTGTTCGCCCACCGCCACCGACAATGCATTGACTCAGTCACCCATCGTACGCTTCCTGCAAACAGGGCGGACCGCGTTCTCTCTCTGGACTGCACTTTGTGAACTGTGTTTATTTGTTGAGTAGAACGAGACCTTTCTCGTATCATAGACTGTTCCCGACTAGACTGTTCCAACTTGTTGCGATGTCCGCGTGCATTGCAGAACCCCTGACCGTACAGCGATAGCACATCAAGAAGCTCTACCCTAGGCTGCACTGCTTGGCTGCATTAACAGGGACCAACAGGGCCAGGGGAGTGGGAGCCTGTTGTGGCTCGCAACTCCTCCGCCCTTCGCAACAAGGATGCCACCACGACAAGATGATCACATGCATGTGAGGCAGCGCAACAGGTTGAGTTCATTCTGCGTTTCAGAGTCGGGCACACTAACACGCTCACAATAGCAGGTCGCACGCGAACTTTGAGTGTTGGCATCAAACTCCTGCAAAGCATCGTGGTGATATTATGCATGGACATGGCTGGTTACTTGTACCGTCCCAATACCTTTGGCAGGAGGACCCCCCAAATGCTGCGGGCGGTGAGGACGGTTCCGACTCTGACTCAGACGACGGAGCGAAAGGAAAAGGCAACGCAGCGGAGGCTGCGAAGCCCAGGGCGAAGGGAACACGCCGCAAGGCGTGTGAACGCCCCGAGGTGCGTGGTAATGCTGAACATGCGGGCCCTGCGGCAGCACATCAACTGCAGGCTAGCACCTCGGCAGCCGGCGGAACCAGCAATATGTGGTACGCATATCCTGCCCGGTCGCCCATTCGCATGGGGTCAACACTTGTCCTACTCACCGTTTGGGTGTGCGGTCACGTGTCTTGCTGAACAAGCAACCCTAGTTCGGACAGGGTACAGCAAGGCAGTAATGACCCACGCCCACACCAGCACAGTTGAGCGGTGCACAGGTCCTTGACGTCGATCGCCAATGACCGGAGCGCTACCATGTCGCTGCACACCCACCGATGCATGCACCCACGCCCCTCACTGACGGCCTGCAGGGCTCAGACCAGAAGCGGCAGGCTTTCTCCAAGCGCAAGCGCGGTCTCATACTCAAGTCGTACCAGCTGCACAAGCTGACGGATGCGCGGGTAAGTCACCACGAAAAAGGATTTGCAGGCCGTGGCACGTCCTGCTGCAAAGGCTAGCGCCGGCCGGCTTTTGGTGGATGATGACGCCACTGGGAAAGTGGGCACAACACCAGTACGCATGCCGCGTGTCCCATGCTCGCCTGCATGGAGACTTCCCGCCGTACGATGAGACGTGCGCTTGCGCCCTTCCAGTTGTCTGCTCTCCTCGGCACCCTTCCCGCACCTTACCCATGCACTGGCGCACACGGCCGTTCCCCTTGGTCAGGTGTTTGTTTTCATCGTGAACGACAAGGGGAGTTCCTGGGCGTACGCCACGCCCGGGTTCGCCAAGACGCTCGCCAACTCGCACCTGCTGCAAATGCGGGACTTTGCTAGGCTCACCGGCAATCAGCGGCAAAACACAGAGGTACGTCCCGGCGTTGCACTTGCTCCGCGCTGTTGTAAGGCCCGGGCAAGGAACTGGGCTGTTCATGGTTAACGGGCATGACATGGGATGCCCGTTACTACGAGATACTACGTGTTTGGCGTGTATGGCAGGAATGGGTGTGGAAGATAGCCAACCAGTGGTGATGCTCTAAGGGCGTTCCGCGCCTGCACGTGTGGCGGCCTGCCCACAATGCAGATCATGGGCCACCCGCACTTCGACGCCGAAGACCGCAAGATGGACGACCGGCCGGCGGTGCTGAGCGCCAACGCGCTGGAGGGCCCCATGTTGGACCTGGAGCCGCCACCGCAGCAGCAGAAGGAGCAGCGGGCCGCACCGCCTGGGCCTGCGGCGCAGCCGCCGCCGCCCACGGCAGCCGCGCAGTCGCCGTCACAGCAGCAACCGCAGAACGTGCCCCAGCAGCAGCACAACCTACAACAGCAGATGCAAGCCTTTCAGCCGTACAACGCGGCCCAGCAGCAGCCACCCGTTCTCCAGCAGCCCATGCTCAACCTCCAGAATGCGATGCCGCCTGTGCCCATGCCGCAGCAGCAGGCCATGCTGCCGCACGGGTCAGCAGCCTTCCTGCAACAACATCAGCTGCTGCTGCAACCCGGTCTGCAGCAATCCGTGCTGAACCTCCAGCACCAGCAGCCATCAGGAGTGCAGCAACACATGCTGGCATTGCAGCAACAGGCGCCGCAGCAACCAGGCCTGCAGCAACAGCAGCAGCCGGAGCAGCAGCCAGGAATGCAGGCAGCCGGGCTGCAGCAGGGGCTCATGTTGCAGCAGCAGCAACTGCCACCTGGCCTGCACCTGCAGCTGACTGCATTGCAGCAGCAGCAACTGCTAGGCCTGCAGCCGCAGCAACTGCAGCCCGCTCTGCAGCAGGCGTTGCTGAGCCTGCACCCTCAGGACCAGCAGCACGCTATGCTCATCATCCAGCAGCAGCAGCAGCAGCAGCAGCAGCAGCCTGCCGGCGTGGCATCCTTGCAGCAGCCGTACGCAGGCATGCAGCAGCAGCAGCCTACCGTGCAGCAGCTCAACATCCCACAGCTCCCAGTCCCAGACCGCCAGCGGCAGCCCCCGCTGCTGGATGCCCAGCCGCCGCCGCCGCCGGGCTCGCAGCATGAGCCACCGCTGGATCTGGAGCCACCGCCCATGGACATGGACCCACCACACATGGACATCGAGCCGCCACCGCAAGCCGCAGAGGACACGCGCCGAAACGTGCGGCCAGACATGGAGGGACCGGCGGGCGATGTGCAGCCCCCGCCACGCGGCATGGCGGAGGGCCCACCATCGATGGAGGGGCCGACTCCAAAGCAACAGCCGTCGTCGCAGCCGCGGCAGCGGCAGCGCCGGGCCCTGCTGTCGGTGCCGGCCTTGATCCAGCCGACCACGCCAGACCACCTCATAGCGCAGCTGCAGCAAATCCAAATTGCTGCGTCGAAGGGCGGAGGTGACGGCGCCGTGGCGGCTGCGGCTGCAGCGGCAGCCGCAGCGGCCGCGGCGGCTGCTGTGCGCAAGGCGCCGCCGCCTGAGGTGGAGCTGCCGACAGGGCCGATGCCCACAGCGGAGCAGCTGAGGGCGGTCCTATCGGCAGTGGAAGTCGTCGCGGCGGCGGAGGCTGAGGCGGAGGCGGCCGAGGAGGCGCTGGACGTGGCGGAGGCGGCGGAGGGAGGGCTGGCCGTCGGGACTGCTGTGTTGAAGGGAGTCGGGTCGGGGGAGGAGGCGGCCATGTCGGTGGATGAGCGGGGTACAGAGCTGGCTGGTCGTGCGGGTCTTAGGCCAGCGCTGCGGCACAGGCGTGGGCCTACCGAGCTGGAGAGGGAGCGCGCGCGGGTGGCTGGGCCTGGCGGGGGCCGGGAGCCGGGACAGGATCCAGGCCCGCGGTTAGGTCGTACCGCTGAGCCAGGACCTGGTAGTGGGCGGAGCGCCATGCGGGGCCCCAGCCACGCTCACGGCCTCATGCCGCCCGCCGAGGTAGGGCCCGTGCTTCATGTGCCCCAGCCGGGCCCCGAACCCGGCTCTGGGTCTGGTGGAAGGGAGGCAGGGCGTTCAGGGGCGGAGGACGGCGGTGCTGATGGGGCCGGGGCCTTGCCTGGTGCCGCGCACCCTAAGCTCGGCAGCTTCAAGTTTTCGGTGCGTACGCGGCCCGTGGGTGGGAAATGCCTCAACTAGCATACTTTGACCCCTTAAACTGGCCCCGTGTGCAGCTTGCGGCGCAGGGTGTTCCCTGCGGGCCTTCTGTAAGTCGCTTAGCCAAAGCCTGACGTGCTTGTGATCTGGTACACACTTGCTTCCCACAGCCGCTTGTGGTGGAAGAGATGGCGCTGGACGAGCCCCCGGCGCCGCCGACCGACCACGCCGGCGCCGGCAGCGGCGCCGGCAGTGCAGGTGGTGGCCCCGGTGGTAGCGGCGGCGGTGGTAGCGGTGGCGGCGGCGGTGACACCATCATAACGCCGTCGGGCCGCCGTATGGCAGCCGCGCTGGGGTTTGAGCTGGAGGAAGGGGCGGAGCCCCACGGAGGTGGCAGGCACGGAGGTCCAAGTCGCGCCGGCGGCGGTGGCGGCCCAAGTGGCAGCGGCGGCGGCGGTGGCGGCCCAAATGGCAGCGGCGGCGGCGGCGGCGTAGACGACCGGGAACTCATGCCGCCGCCGCCGCCGCGGAGCCGGTCCAGGCCGGTGGACCTCCCCCCGCCCAGCAAGCAGGCCCGGCGGGACTTTGAGCCAGGTGCGGCAACACGGTGCTGCTGGTTAATGCATTCATTGGCATGTATCAGTCTAATACCAAAGCCGTGATGGTGTTGAACGGAACCTGGTGAAGGGGTTGACATGTCCATCGTCGGCTCCAGCGGCAAAGCAAAACGAAGCTCGTGTGAGGACCCCCCGCCCGCTCAGGCTGTCATTGGTATGTACCAGCTGCTGCTTGCTTGTCCGGACGAACCAGGGGTTTGCGGTGCAAACCTCAGAAAAGGATTGATGCGAGTGTGTGTGCATGTCCGCAGGCGGCGACGACCACACACAGCATAGGCCGCCGTGGGTTGACAGCCTTCCTGGTGGCCCCCGTGAAGCTGGGGTGGACCCCAACGCTACGAGCCGCAGCAGCGGTGAGCAGCATCAGGAGCGTCAACCACAGGGGCCGCAGCCGCAGCAACAACAGCAGCTGGTCCAAGGGCAGGAGCCCGAACGACAGGCACGACGAGAGCTAGAGCCTCCAGGACACCAGCAGCGAGAGCAGGGGCAGCAGGTGGCTCAGCCGAATGCGGCCCCGGGCGGGCAGTTGAAGCCGCAGGCCGGGGCGCAGGGGCCGGGCCATGCCCGAGGGCGCGGCCCGGGGCACCATGGCGCGGACTTGGCGGGCGGCCCGCGCAGCAGGGACATGGTTACGGGCGTGGTGGGGCTGCCGGGCGCACAGGCGGCCCTCGCAAAGCACAAAGCCAGTCTCCTGTTCTTGACGGGCCAGGTGGGTGGAGGGGTGCAACGGACTTGCGAGTTGTGTGAGGTATGAGTGCAGGCTTGAGGTCCTTGCAAAACGGGAAACAGTATGACTGCCGTTGCGTACGTTGGGGATTATTGCTTTGGGCACCAGCGCAACACTCACAGGGGTACAGGACTGGCAGGCAAGCTCTTTCACTGTGTCCGCTGCAGGATTTGGTACAGAGGTGTGCATGCATATACCGCTGTGACCCACCCGTCGCGCTGGCAGTAAATTTCCGCTTGCTGCATCGCGACCGCCCTCCATCACGCTCTGATGCCGCCCTCTGCAATTTGGTTAAGCCTCAGACCTCTACCTGGTGCACGGCGGTGCCGCTCTCATGTCAACGCAGGTGGTGCAAGGGTCAGACGGGCAGCTTTACCGCGTCGTACACGAGATCGAGGGCAAGCTCAAGGGCAGGCAGCGGGGGCAGAGCTCCGACTCGGGTGGCCAGGAGCCAGCCGCGCAGCCCCCGCCCAAGGCGAGGCGGCGGATGAGCATGCCGCAAATGCAAATGGGGCAGCAGCAGCAGCAAAAGGACAGGCGGCCGTGTGGCGGGGTGCAGGGCAGCACGCATCTGGGTGCGGGCCGGCAGGAGCAGGCGGTGGCGCTGGTGCAGGACGGTGTGGTGGCGGCAGAGGAGGGCAGACGGCAGGCGGCGGCCGTGCCGCAGCCTGAGCAGGCGCTTGCCGGCAAGGCGGGGTACCGACATCTGCACCAGGGTGCCGCGCAGCACGCCGTGGAGACGGAGCAGGGGCAGATGCGGGGTGGGCCCCGGCAGAAAGGGGTTCCGAGGGAGAGTGGGCCGCAACGTCTGCGGCCACAGCAGCAGACCGCGCTTGTGCAGGACGTGCAGCAGCAGCAGCAGCAGCAGGAGCAGGAGCAACCGCAGCAGTATGACCAGCAGCGCCACCATCGCCAACAGCAGACGACGCAGCAGCAGCAACAGCAGCAGGCGCACCTTGTAGTGCAGGCGCAGCGGCAGAACGGCGGGGTGCAGCGGTGGGGATCCCAGCCAGGACTGCGCGCCAACCTTACCCCCGCCCCCGCCCCCGGCCCCGGCCCCGCTCTCGGCCCCGGCCCCGGCCCCGAGCTATCAGGCGGTGACAGGGGCCGCGCAAGGGGTCTCCAGCAGCGCCCGGATCGTCAGCAGCCGCGATGATGTGTACGGCGACTGCTTGTACGTCGTGCCCCACAGTTCGCGTAGTCGACTTGATGAAATGGGTGTAGTAGAAGTGACGTCCTTAGGCATGGGCAAGGACGACATGATCAGGGGGTTAGGTGCGTCTTGGTGACACTGTGTGGCCTCAAGTCCATAGCAAGTGTGCGTCGTTGTTGCAGCATTGCGGAGTGCTCGTTCGTGTGATCATGGCAGCCATTCCGTGTCAGTAGGTCACCAGCCTAGCCATGGTTTCCTGACTCCTCTTTCGGAGGTGATGAGCCATGGCCCCATCCTCCGAGCGAGGGCGCCTACTGTGCTGGTAGGGCCCTGTAGCTTCTTTGGACTAGCCCAGGAGGTGTATGCGCTTGGCAGCCGTGCTGAAGGTTTCCGTGTGCCGTTCTTGGCCTGATGGACTTGGGCCGAGATTAGTAGTATGGCATGCGGGAACGTATGTGCTCATGAATAATGGCAAGCACTTGCTGCATTTACGTCATAATAAAGCTATTTATTGCTTTGCACGCGCCGACAGGCAAAACAGCACAATTGCATTGGCAACGGCTCATTGTGCATAATGGCATAGGGTGCACTTCTGTGGAGTGGAACACATGCAAGAAGTTCTGGTTCGGGCTTCTGTTGAGGTTTTTGGTACGTTACGGTATTGGACTCCAGAAGGGTTCATTTAGCAGGAGACCCCGGCGCTGGCGTGTGCCTTCCAGGGTGACGCCTACCTTGGTCAGCTGGCGGCATATCTGGCCGATGGGCACCCAACCCTCCTGGCCCACATGACCCTGCGAAGCTGCGGCGCTGCAAGGGCTTGTCCGTGAGCATGATCACATGCGTGGATGTTGCTACACCACTGACTGGTGTCCCTTATGGTGTCGTATTGCTGCACTGCGCACGTTGTGTGGGCGTGGTGTTGCAGCCCTTGTAATTGCAGCACTTGGCGTGGGCGTGATCCGCAGGCGCAGGTCCGCGGCAATAAGTTAGGGGTGCGTACACTAGCGTTCGGCTGATTTTCTTGTTTCCTTGTGAGGGAAGGCTTGCGGCAATTAGCCCGCCGCCCCTGTACGTGAACAATGCAAAGGGTGTCCAGCTGGGGTGTCCCTGGGCGCACGAGCGCTCCCACTTCCGCACCAGCCACGCGCACCTTGCCGTCCCTTCGCCTGCAGGCACATGTTGCTCGCTTCCTCCCCCGAGCGGACTAAAGCTGCCGTCTGATGTGTGCCGGGTCGGGGAAGCGACCTGCCGACCAGGCCCACCTGGGCCCACCCAGATCAATGTGCCCCCAAGTGGCCCCAAGCGGCCCTGTGGGAACTGGGAAGCCAAATCCACAACGGCAGCGGACGTGTCCCACAAGGTTTACCAGGCTGTGGCACCAAAAGCAGCTCTCCACGGGGCTAGAAACGCCTCTCCCCTTTTCACATACAATCAGGTGTGAACGGAATGGCCAGCGGCGAGGCAGAGCCCTGCGAGAATACAACACCATCTTAACGTCCAAAACCGTTCGCAAGACATGACTAACGGGCACGCATAGGGCGGCACGAAGGCGACATCCTGCTTCGGATAAGGCTCCGGCCAGCAGGCTGAGAGCCTTCCTTCATGGTGCTGCCGGTTGCTACCAGCCTTATGGCTACCAGGCTCAGGGGAGGCGGGGGTTCCCCAAACCACTGCGTGGCAAGCCTGGGCGACCGGTGAAGGACCCCATGTACGAACTGTTGCTGCATGCGCATACACATAAGCGCGAACTTTGCTTTCGCTACCTACAACTGCTTACGAGCGGCATATTGGGTCACCCGTCTTCTTAAGCGTGTCCATGTGTTCGGTACGACTGTAGTGTGTACCGCCGTTTCTGACTGCCCGAAGTGGATACTGAGAGGCGTGCTGCACATGCCCTGCATGTTCGGGTGCACAACAGATATTCAATTGGAGGCAAGATGCACACACGTAGGCAGCAAGTCAGGAGAACATAGGATGGCTGGGTCTGAATGTACTTTCAGGCGGACGCGCTCTATGCGGTTCAGGCTGGAAGCCTTACTTTAAGCCTTGACAAGTATGGCGATAGGTAGCGGGTAGGTTGGAAGTCGCGTGCACAGGAGGCCATGGAGGCTTGTGAGAGTCGGTCGCGCAGCGCCCAGCTGACGGCCATCAAGGTATGGCAAGAAAATTAGCTGCATAGATTTTACCTTATCGGTGCCGAGTACAGTGGGGCGATTTGCAGGCACGTCTGGTCCTCGTCGGCGTCCTCCTTGCCATCTGCAATTTGTTGCGGGAGCCCAAATGGACTTCCTGCATACCAGCTGCAGGTGAGTGGCTTCGCGCTCGGACACCTTACAGCCACGGTTGGCGAAATGCCACGCATTTTACAGGAACGTGCATTGACCGTCGCAGGGGCTCTCGCTTGCTCTGGAGTCATTTGGACTACATGTAAACACAGCGCCAGTTGGGGGCAAGGCCCCTGGGAAACGGTAAGTCGACGCACCTCGTCGTGTCATACAGCTCTTGTGAGGAGCTAAGGAAGCCCTGTTCCCCCGCAGGTAACCCAACAACTGCTGTTCTTCGGCTCCTTATTATTGGGCAGCATATATGTATATCTGGAGCCATCCGAGCGCGTCCTGCAGATTGTGGTCGCAACCATGCTAGGCCCACAGGTGCGCAGCGCGTCTAACAGTCCCCTGCCTGCTAGTGTTTGGGCAAGCAACATGGAGCTCTTACTTGCATACGCTGCTGGTTGTCGCAGGATGCGACGTGTCGCCTCAGCGGGGCCGTGCAGGTGGTGCAGACGCTCGTGTTCTGCGCCGTCCAGCTCACGGCCCAGCCGGCCGAGTCCAGCTCTTCTGGCCTGGCCAAGCAAGTGGTTTTCCTAGTCGCTGCATGCACGATTGGGGTTGTTGGCCCAGCAGCTACACTGCTCACCGTGGGGGCTGCAACCCACCACGTATCAACACCACATGCCGGCCAACCTACGCTGGCTGTCCAGCGGCGGCGCAGCCCTGCCCATGGCGCGGATTCAGCCCTCCAATCCCAGGCTGGAACATTTTGGGCAGATTCCGCTAACGGGCGAGCAGTAGCACCATCCGGGGGCCATCTGGCGCCTCAGCGGGCTGGCACTCACCTCGAAGTGGCCCCACCCGTGCTTCACGACTGTACGGCGCTGAGTAGAGGCCCAGAGGCTGTGAACGGGCCCACCTCTCCCAGCACCCCAAGCAGCGACTTCAACACCACCGCGTTGGGTATGTGCAGGCCAGCAGCTTGCTCAGGGCCAGTGCCGGACCTGGTTCGGGGCACGCCCCCTGCCGTAGACAACAACGAAGGCGGCGCCAGCTCCTGCCAGCAGCAGGCCCTGGCGTGCTGCGCCCGCGCTGCCTCCCATGCTTCCACCTCGAGCCAAACGGGCGATGAGCTGCTTCTCTGGCTGTTTGCATGCGCCAGCAACGCCACCCCAGCCGGGGACGACCTGCGCCCGGAGGGCAGCAGCCAGGGTGGCTCGCAAGCTCCCAGGGCCAGCAGCGGCAGCCACACGGTCCCAGCAGCGGGATGTGGAGACAGCGGGGAGTGGGGGGCGCTGCTGAGCGAGGCGGGTGGGTGGAGGTCCACTGCGGAAGGATCGCGGGCCCGGGCGGGCACTGGGCTGGGCAAGTTCGACAGCTTCACGTCGGTCTGGTCGCGTGCCCCGGGTGGACGGGGTGCGCGCACCGCACCTCCATGGGGCTTGAGGACGGGCAGGCGGCGGTTGAGTCGGTTAGGTCCATAAGAGAAAAGCAAGACGAGGCGAAACACGCTTCTGGCGGCCAACATACTCGGGCGGCCGGAGCACGGGCAAGCAGTCCTGCTCGGCCAGTGCTTCCGCTCAGGGACGCCCGACAGCTGTTCCAGCAGCAGCAGCAGCAGCAGCAGCAGCAGCAGCTACAGCACCAGGCGCCGGGAACGCCCTCGTCCCGGGACAGCGCCTCAGAGTACCTTACGGCAGCTCCCTCCCCAGCACCCCCTTCCACAGCTGCACTGCGGACGACATTGCACGCGCCGTACGCTGCGGCCGCGCCGCCACCGTCGGGCGGTGCACCAACATCAGCAGCTGCCTCCACAGACGAACGGTCAGGCCAGCCCTGCGGCGGCCGCGGCAGCGGGTGCGCAGACGCTGCTGCCGGCCCCATTACTACCAATACTACCGGCGGCGCCGCGGCGGTGTTGAGCCGCACCTCAGCCGCCAAACAGCGGCAGAGGCCGCGACGCTGCCGCACCTTGACAGAGCTGTCTCCGCAACGCAGCCGCGTGCTGCTGGGGCTGGCGTCGGGCGGCAACAAGGTGAGCATGGCCAGTGGTTCTGCCAGACGCGCGGCCCCCGTCCTCCGCGTGTCCCCGGCTCCTTACAAATGCATTTGTGAAGTGTTAATGTGCAGCAAAGTAAGTGCGGCAGTCAACCTTCCCATGGACACACGCGCCGCCACCTTCCACCCACCAGGCCCATGCGCTGCCTCCGCCGTCGCTCGACGCCTCCGGCCTCGGCGCTGAGCCCGTGCAGGCCCCCTCGCCCTTCAGCGAGGACAGCAGCGACGAGCGCTCGCAGCAGCTGCACGCGCTGCGCGCCCTGCGCCGGACCCACCCTGAGCTTGCCGCCTCCCTGGACCGCTTCGCCTCGCTCCTGCAGCGCCGCAGCGCCGTGCTGGTCCCGCAGCCTGGGTCGGGACTGGGGCCCTCGCACCTGGGTGCAGCGCCTGCCAGGTCTGCTTGGGATGCGGAAGCAGGCCACGAAAGAGACCGGGAGAGGTATGGGAGCGCACGGCGGGCTGGGGTGCACGGAAGCAGGGAGCAGCGGAGGGAAGGGTGGGATGTGCCCATGCGCCGTACGCACAGCTTCACGCGGTCTGGGCTGTGGGGAGAGACGTCGCTAGGTGCTGCACTCGCGCCGCGAGATGGTGGGCCTGCAGGGCAGGATGAGGGCGGGGCGCCTGTGACCAGAGTGCTGCAGGAGGCGGCGGAGGCAGCTGGCCGAGCTGATGGGGCAGGCGCGGACGACAGGGGGAGGCTGCGCGGGCCGCCGCCGCCTAGCCGCATGACCTCGACACGGGCCAGGGAGGAGACCGAGGCTGTGGAGCCAGGGCAAGGAGATCGGGATGGGCAGGCGCCAGGCAGCGGGGAGGCGGATGGCGAGGGTCTGACTGACCAGACGGCGGCCCCCGGCGTCGCAGCGGGACGTAAGTGTGTTCCGACTGCTCTAGCTGCTGCCGATGATGGCGCGGCAGCAGTTGCATCAGCAACCGCATTAGCACCCCAAGGCACGGCACCGCCACAGGTGGTGTTGGAGGGCAGGAGCTTACCGTCGCTGCTATCCGACTTGAGCACTGAGGGGCACGGCGTGGGTCAGGGGCCTCCGAGTACAGCTGCAGGCGCCTCCAGCCGGCCCCGCTTCCAGCACACGCGATCGTCGCTGCAGCTGACACTTGGGCATGACTGCGGCTCTGGCGCTCGCCGCAGTGAGACATTCAGTGCTTCCGGCGAGACGTCGTATCGTGGCGTGGGCTGGGGGACTAGCAGCAGCGGCGGCGGCGGCGTGCCAGAAAGCAGTCTACGCTTCTGGCAGGCGGGGCCCATGGGGCCCAGCCATGCGGCCATGGCCCGGTCGCATTCGGACGGGGAATCACCCTCGGTTGGTGCCAGTGGCAACGCGGCAGCAGGGCCCCCAGGGTCCGAGCCTTTGTCGCACCAGGCACATCGCCGGGCCTCGCTCCTGCAGGTGGGTTGGAAGGCAGCAGTAGATGGTCCCCGCGCTGCGGTGTCCTGATGGTATGGCAGCAGCGCATGGTGCACGGAAAAAGCTGAGGTAGGGGGGTGGTAGGGGACATGCTGGCCCCGTGCGTCTGTAGGAATGCCTCACATGCCGAGCCCTGTTGTGAAAACGACACCCGCAACACCTTATGTCGCAGGCCTGGCACACCATGGTAGCCCAGTCCCAGCAGCAGCGCAGGCAGCAACTGCAGCAAGGGCAGAGTCCTGGCCAAAGGTCGCAAGCCGCATCTGGCGGCGATGAGAGCAGCTCCCAGAGCCGCCGCTGCAGCAGCTCCGGCGTGCCACCCGCCCGCGCCGCCTCCGCCTCCCAAGAACCCGCGTCCTGTGGCAACAGTCGCAGGCCCACCCACGACACCTTCTCCGCATCCGCTGCCGCGTGGAGCAGCAGCCCTGGTGTGTTTCCTCCGTCTTTTCCTGCACCGTCTACGTCGCGAGAACCACGTCGCTCAGATGGCAGCACCAGCGTAGTCCCTTCCTTGAGTGGCACGTTGCCTGATCATTCAGGTGTCGACTTGGAGCGGCTCGCCGGTTCGCCCAGCGGCTCCGCCAGCGGCAACGCATGCTATCCTGGTACCGCCAGCGCCGACGGGCGGACCAGGAGCAGCAGCAGCAGAAACGCGCTCCCCTCGTCTTGGGGCGCGTCGGGCAGAGCGGCGCAGGCTGCGGCGGTGGCGGAGGGCGGCGACGAGCGGCCGCAGCGGCTGTGCAAGAGCCTCAGCAAGCGGTCCCTTGCGCGCCTCACGAGCTCGCACTTTCGGCGGGTGTCCCGGACCAAGTCGAGGTTTGCACTGGTCAAGGTACGCACGCGGTGTGCTAGGTGCTACACGGACAGAGGGGGACCAGCTGCCTAGGCATGCCCGCACCATAGCTCCTGTTCGTAGCCAACGCGCGATGATTGACAAGGGCGGCCGCTGCGTTGGTTCTGCAGGGTGACACCGAAGCGCAAGCGGCCGGCGATGAAGGAGAAGACAACGCCGGTACGGGTTCTGCACCGGCGTCCATGGCCGGCACATGGCCGGGCGCAGAGGGGGGCGTGGCGGTGCTTGCCCTGAGCCGCAGGCTGCACGGCCCCGTGATGCGCAACATGACCACTGGGTCGCTCTCGCCGTCCCTGACATGCGGGGTGCTGGAGAACGTGGCAGAGGAGGCGGAGGACGATATGGCGGCGCTGACGGAAGACAGGATGGCGCTGGCGGCAGTGCACGGCAGCCGCACCGACCTCTGTGCGACAGCGAGCACGGGACATGGCAGCACCAGCGGCAGGACGCCGGGCGGCCGAGGCAGCAGCTCACAGTTTGGCGATGCGGCAGAGGCCGCAGGGATGTCTGAAAGGGTTTCGGAGGATGGCGACGCATGCGGCGCAAGCCGCCGAGTCAGTGGCACTAGCGGCACGGATCTGGCGGTGGCCGGCGGCGCACGGGCGGCGGCGCGGGTGCGCGGGCTGCGGCTGTCGGATGGTGGCAGGCTGTATCGCCGAGGCGTGGGACGGTCGACATCGGAGCTGTCGCTTGCCGGGCTGTGCATGACGCGGCGGTGGAGCGCGGCGTCGCCGGATGCAGCGCTGCACGGCAGCGTGGGTCAGTCACTGGCAGGTGGTCGGGCGTCCGCCGACTCAGCGCGCACAGCGGGACCTCTGCAGGAAGCGGACGAGGGCCTGCCTGGCTGGGGGTCGGCGTCGGTCGCTTCGGACAGGATGCTGCTTGCTGTGCCAGAGCCGGCGGCGGCGGGCGCGCAGTCCCGCTGGCGGACGTCTGCTGGCGGGGAAGCTGGGCAGTCAGCGGCGGCAGGGGCAGCGGTGGCCGATGTACCGGCGCATGGCGCGCAGGGTAGTACGGGCGGCGGAGGGTATGGGGAGGCGGAGGAGGGGAGGAGGCAGCAGGAGGATGGGAAGGGTAGGGGGGCGGATATGTCGGAGGCAGACGCGGACTCGGATGAGGAGCTGTTTGAGGTCCTGTCGGGCGCGGTGCACAGGAAGCTGCCGCTGTGGGGCGCAGCCGCCAGCGGCGGCAGCAGCAGCTATTTTGACGGCGACGTCGGGCAGGGGCCGGCAGACCTTGAGGCGGAAGAAGCCTCGGCAGCGTCATCCCCTCGCCGCGGCGACGCACGCCGCGGCCTCCGAAGGGCTGAGCTCGGCAGCACCAAGAGTTCCAGCTTCCGCTTTGCTGCGCCAGTGGTGCCGCCCCGGGCGTCGCCGCCGGTGGCAGCGGCGTTGCCGCCGGCGGTGGGCTTCGCGGTCGAGGAGCCGGACGAGCTGGGGTCGCCCTTCACCGCCCCTGTCTCCCCTTACGGAGAACAGCACCGCCAGCGCCCGGGCGTGGCGCCGGCCGGTGTCGTCCCGGCCTCGCCGGCGGCGGATGAGGACGGCTTTCCGGCGCCACCGCTGGGGCCGCCGGTGGTTGCTGAACGCGAACGCGCACATGCGACGGAGCACCGCAACACTCATCTGCTTCATCACCAACACCACCACCATCACCGCGGCGCCACAGAGCCGGGGAGCCGCGGGGACTTGGGGCCCAGCGCTGGAGCGGCGGCAGCAGCGGGAACGCCCGCTGCCGCCGGTGCGCCGGGCGGCACCGGTGCAGTTGCGGCTCTGTCTGCGCGCAATCTCCTGCACCACACACAGCTTCTAGCGGAGCCGGTGCGTGAGGTGCAGACGCAGCAGCTGGTCATGCAGATGCTCAGCCCTTCCCCCAGCCAGCTGGGCCCCATCGACCCGCTCAGTGATCACGAGGGCTCCACCTCTGGCCCAGCCGTTATCGCTGCTGTGGTGGCAGCCGCCGCCTCCAACAGCAGCAGTACCCCAGGCGAGCCTGCTGGACAACCAGTCGTCGTCCCGGTAAGCCAGGGTCTCACCGACAGCCGCCTAAGCAGCAGCAGCAAGATCGCTTCACCTCCACACTGGGGGCAGCACGCGGCCGGCGCCGGCGTTGCTCCCGCGGCGCTGCAGGACCCTTTGCCGCGCGCCCTCGCGGCCACACGCCTGTCCCTTCACGCCGGCCCCCAGCACGGCATCGCCCAACACGCCGCCGCCATCGTCGCCGCGGCCGCCGCCCCTGCAAACCGCGTTATCACCAACCAGCTGTCAACCAACACTCGTAAAAGCTTCGGCGACGAGAGCCTGCCCGACGCTGACGCCCTGCACGCCATCAGCGGCGACGAGGCGCCGCCCGCGGCGGGCCGCAGCGGTGGCCGCTCCTTCGCCCTCCCCCAAGGCATGTCCCAACACAGCTACATGTCGCGTGGCGCGGTACCTGTCATGGACTCCCAACTCGTGCAGCGGACCAGCGGCAGCGGCGTTAGTGCAGCCGGCATGGCTGTGATGCTGAGCACCGCTGCGTTGAGCAGCGAGGTTGGTGGCGGCGGCATGGCGTTGGCGGCGGGGCGGTCCGTGCGTCACGCGCCCATCACCTCCTCCGTGCTGCACCACGGGGCGGGCACCAAGCTGCTGAGCCTGGGCGCGGGGCTGGGCGGGGACAGCCCCGAGGCGGAAGTGGAGGAGGCGGTCATCGCCAACCGGCGGCTGCTGGACGAGCGGGGGGTGCTGCTGGACGAGGTGAGGGGGCTGACTGGGGGCTGTCGTGGCTGGCTGACTCTGTGCAGGCTAGGGGTTGGGGTCGGCCCGCGGCGTGACTCTTGGATTGGCCCGGCGGCAGGGATGCTGCTTCTGCAATCATCCCGTTGGGGGGTGGCTCCGGCATGCGCGCTCAGCGGCTTGGCACACACCGGTGGACCTCCGCTACACCGCCACTGCTGTTCCGGCCCGGTCTAGTCGGAAAACGTTTGTTTGTTCCCACTTCGTGGACGCTTGCAACTTATCTGCCAGGTGTGAGTGCATGGTGGCGACCGTCCCAACCACCGGGCGTGGCTGAATAGCTGTCATGCACCCCGGCTCGCCCGCCCTTTCCCCTCACTGCTACTCACACAGATCCACATTGACAAGGTGCTGGGCTTTGGCAGCATGGGCATGGTGTACCACGGCCGCCTGTACGACACGCGGGTGAGTAGCTGGCCCGTACGGCAGTGAGTACAGATGGCCTACGTACACTGATACCGGTACATTAATACGTTGTGCATGGTATACATCATGAAACGCTCACGCGAGCTTCAGTGCCCAAGGGCGATCTTGGCGAGCCCAAGGCGTCAGTGTCTTACGCAGGCCTGCATCAAGAACGGTGCTGCTGTAGTGTCGATGCGTGGAAGCTGAGGCAGCACGCCTCCTCCACGGCGCGTGCGCGCGTGCAGCTGCCGGAAGGAAGCACATGCCCTTACCTTACCCGGAACGTTCCGTGCAGGTGGTGGTGAAGCTGATCGAGCACGGCGCCGGGGTGCTGGGCAAGGAGAAGGAGCGCGGCAGGCTGGCGCGCGTCGAGGCGTGCCTGTCGCGCATGCTGCTGCACCCCAACATCGTGCTCACCTACGACGCCTGCACGGGCAACGTGGTGGCGGGGAGGTGGGCCAAGATGGGCGGCGGCGGCGGGCGCGGCGGCGGCGGCGGCAGCCTAGGCGGGCGGGGCAGGCGGCAGCGCTGCATGACGGTCATGGTGCAGGAGTTCTGCGAGCTGGGCACGCTGCGGGACGCCATCAACAAGAGGAAGCACGGCCTGGACGGGTGGGTGGGGCCGCGTGCCTGGAGGGGAGCGGGTGGGTGTGGCATGTGTCAGCGAGTGGGAAGAGCGGTGTCTTGGCTAGGCGTGTTGCGAGTAGGCCAGTAGTTGGAGGGCATCTGGACTGGTATGCTCTTGACGCAGCCAGGCCAGGTGTGGTGCCTCGACCAGCACACGCATGCTGCTGCGCCCTTGACCCTCTCGATCGTGGCGGGGCTGACTTCCAGGTGCCCGTTCGCACCCCTGTCCATGTCTGCTCCGTCCCTCCTGGCCGCGCCCCCAGCCGCCCCGAGTCGCTGCCGCTGCTGTACCGCGTGGCGCTGGACGTGGCCAACGGCATGAAGCACCTGGCGTCGCTGCGCATCATGCACGCGGACCTCAAGGCGGAGAACGTGCTGCTGGCGAGGGCGGAGGCCGGGCCGGACAGGCCGCACGGCTTCACGGCCAAGGTGGGAGCGCAGGAGGCAGTTTCCAAGGATGCACTGCGGATGGACGCCGGAGCCTGGCTACTGCTTTTGTGTTGCTCTAGGGGGCGTGGGGAGGACTGCGCTGCCGGAGTATGGCCTCCCCTTGCGTGGCACGGTGCCCCCGCCTGCCCGCCACTGGACAGTTTCCGCAGGGTGGCTTACGTCTCCCCGTTCGCGTGACCAATGGGTCCGTGGCGCATTAGGACATATGCTGTGTCCTCACGCTGCGCGCGGTACCCTCGCCAGACCACCACCACCACCGCAACGCCCTGCCCCTGTCAGGTGGCGGACTTCGGCCTGGCCCAGGTGCTGCCCGCCAACGTGGACCAGCTGCGCCATGGCATCCACGGCACAGTGTCGCACATGCCACCCGAGGTGCGGTCGGTGCGGTCGCCGCCTGGGGGCAGCCGAGGAACGGGTGGAACAAACATGCTAGACCGAGTGTAACAGATCTGCGTACGTCCGTCTGCGTGCGCATGTCCCTGTGTCTGGGCAAAGCCACGCACTGCCCGTGGCCGTGGCCTGTCACCTTGCGTGGGCCTCAAGGGTGACCCCACCCGCCCTGCGCCCACCCTGCTCCCTGTAGGCCATGAAGGACACCACGTTCAGCATGGCCACCGACGTGTTCTCCTTCGGTGTGGTGCTGTGGGAGCTGTACACGCAGGTGAGGGAACGAGACGTCAACCGTGTGCGGGCAGTTAATCGGCCGCGACCTTGGACGGCTCGCTTCATGCTCAATCCACGCTCAACCCACTGCTGCAGGAGCGGCCGTACCGCGGCATGGCGCCCCACGAGGTCATTGAGGCGGTGTGCGTGCGGGGCGAGCGGCCCAGGTGGCCCGAGGGCAGCCCGCCGGAGCTGGTGGCTCTGGCGCACGAGTGCTGGCACACGGTGGGCGGGGGGGCGACAGGGCCTGGCGCGCGCTGGCGGTCCGCCAGCTGCATGCAGTGAAGGAGGAGACAGGTCCTCCAGGCGCCTTTGTCCCTGTACTCGTGTGTGGCCTGTCCTGCCGGCTTTCGTAGACCAGCATTGGGTTGTAACCCTGACATCTAACCCCTGTCCTGTTTGACTCCCATTGGCCATGTGTGCAGGACCCTGACTGCCGGCCCTCTTTTGCAGAGGTGGTGGAGCGGCTGCGGCAGCTGCTGGCCCCGACACACAACCCTGTGTGCCGCCGAGAGAGCACGGTGGGTCGCAGTGGGCGGTGTAGGGCGGGCACCGCCAGCAGGCGAACTGCATGAGGCTTGGCCCAGCGCAATGGGTTTCGCAAGTGCCCTATGCGACACACACTTCCTTGCGCCACTTGACGGCGGCTCGCACCGCACTCGTTCTCTGCACCCATGCACAATGGGTCGCGGTAGCTGCACCCAGCCTGTGTCGTGCCTGCAGCCAGGTCCCTTGCTGGGAACCTGCGCCATTAGCATGCTGCTCGCTACGCAGTGGCCCTGATGTGCTTTCACGTCTCGATTCAAGGGTGAGCTGAGGCTGCGTTTCATCCCTGTCCGACGCAGCTGAGCGGCATGACGGAGGAGTCGGACGAGCTGGAGGCTGCCCTTCGCGCCCAACGCCGCCAGGGCAGCATCCGTGCCTCCGGGGCCTCCGCCGCCGCCGCCGCCGCCGGTGCATCGCCACTTTCGGCAGCGGCAGCAGGCGGCGCGTTGTCCGAGGCGGGCTCGGAGCTGGGCGGCCCGGGCGGGAGGCACCTCACGGCCATGGCGTCCAGTGGTCGGGGTGTGGGCGCGTGGGAGGAGGGTGCAGGCGGGGCCGGCAGCATGCCCAAGGAGGCCCCGCGCGACCCGCTGGGGCTGCTGCTGTGGGCGCTGTGCCAGTACCCGGCGGACACACCTGCACGCGTGGCGGGGCCGTTGCCGGACTCTGAGCAATGGGTGTTGAAGGTGGGTTCGCTGGGTGCAGGTGGGGCTGGGGTGTGTCGTTCCAGGGGTGGATAGGGCGGGCCTCGGCGTGGCCATGGGCTCGCGGTGGACCATGGGGCAAACATACGTCAATGCACGTCGGTATTGAAGTAAAAGCGTCCCTCACATGTCCTGTGTGGGGCTGGGCTTGCGACGAAAGCATGCCACTCCCAACCGCACTGAGCTGCCGCTAACCTTGCCCTTGCCCCTGCCCCTGCCCTGCTCGCCATGCCCCAGGTGGAGGACCTGGTGGTGGCCTCCCGCGAGCACGAGGCCGCCGCGCGCGCCGCCGAGCTGGCGGTGCTGGGGTCCAGCTCCCGGGAGCGCCGCGCCGCGCGCAGGCAGCACAGCGGCACCCAGGACTAGGGCCGTGATCGGAGCGGTGGCGGTGGCGGTGGCAGCCACCGCCAGGAGGAGTAGGAACACGCCTGGGGCGGTTGGGCTGTACAGGAATGCGGGATTTCAGGCGGACGAGCGTCGTGCATGAGGGAGCGTGGAGCTGGGGCCGGAGTGATGCGTGGAGCGGCCAGAGGGACAGAGCGAGAGCATTTTGGCAGCTGCTGCGGGGGCACCAGCATGAGAGCGACGGGTGCAGGGAAAGCAAAGCGTGCTGCAGCTGCGGGGTTGCTCACCGCCATATGCCGGGGGTGGCACACCGCCACCGCAGGCACTCACACCCTGACGTTCGGCCTGCGATGTGCCATGGGCATGCGGCGCAGCTGCTGCAGGAGGCTGGGTTGAGGCGAACCAACACGTTGGCCGGTCCAGTGTCTGTCACCCCTGTCGTAAACTTCATCCAGTTTTGTTGCATATCTTAATTACGGTAGGACCGATCGGGTGGAAAACAGTTCCCCCCCGGCAAAGTTCGCACGCCTGGGTGGCTGCCGGAGCGCCCTAGGTACTGTGGGACCAGGAATAAAGACCCGTCGATGGGGGCGGCAGCGCCGCGGGCCTCCTGACCGTGTCTCATGAGGTGCCCGAGGGCTCAGGTTTCAAGGCCAGGCAACAATGGCAATACCTGATGCTGTGCGGGTGCACAGAGCTGGCGGTCTGTTACCGTGGGATCCGGGGGACGGCGGCTGTTGTGGGCTGTTGTGCTGCATACAGGGCTGCCTGGTGCTTGAGGCTGCCGAGCATCGTGTGTGGGTCGAGTATGCTGAGGATTTGCGGCGTGCCGGAAGTGTACGGGGTGAAGGGATTCGTATGTGGGTAGGTCAGCGGCTGGTCAGCGGCGTAGGTGCGAGCAGCAGGTGCAAGCGCGCTTGTGTCTATTGGTGTGCTGCCAGCACTTGCCCCACAGTTGTGGTGGCGTTGCCGCCATTGCTTCTTGAATGACCTTGCTTCTTGAATGACCGCATTGACTCGATGGTATATAAATCTCGCACCTACCTTGCTGTCACACTGGGGCTTGCGTGTGGCAGCAACGCCTTTTTTATGTATGAGCGTCGTCAGTAGGAGCAGTGTTTGGTGGTGGGCGTTAGGTTGGAAGTTGCAGAGCCAGTGTGCCTTTGGTTGAGTTATTACTTGCTGCAGCTTTGTGTGAGCTGTGTAGCGGACATGAGGCTTGCATCCGGCCGCGAGAGGCGAGACCCGAGAGCGAGACTGCACTTTCTGACGACAGGCATAGGCAGGACTGGGTGAGACATTTTGTTAGAGAGGGGCACTGGGTTTATCATGTTGGCTGTGTGCGCGTTGCGCTTTGGTATGGGTACTGTCCCCCAACACCAACAGCGTGCATGCCGCATGCCGTATCGTCACCAACGCGGTCTGGGCAGAGGGAGATGCCTCTTGTCAAACGGTGCACAGTTGGACATAGTAGCAGGCAAGGACACGTGTCTTGCGGCGGCGTACCTGTGTTAGTACCGGTCGATGCTGTCCATGGACCTGATGGAAGGTGGCCTTGGTGGCGTCCTCCTACCTATTTTGTGCCTGCGGTGGTCATGGCGCTGACGTGTCCCATCAGGCCGCAGGCAGACGACACTCCGTCCCGCGTAGGAGCGTGAGTGGTATCGCCGTTACTGTGTTGACATCAGAGGACACTGCAGCATGCCGGCGGGCGAGCAGTTGCTAAGCGCACTCGTCTGTCCAGTGACGATGGTGGCTTGGATGCTTGCATCTGTGTGGCAGATTGGCAGTCGGTGTGCACCACTGCCACCCTGCTGAAGGCGTTGGGCTGGGGCCAAGTGTGAGGCAAGGCTCTAGGTACAGCCGTGCGCTGCGTGGGATCTGGGACTAAAACCCGAGGTTGGGCGCATGAACGGATCTGCCTGCTGCCTCAATGTTGTGCAGGCCAGCGCAGGAGACTCCTTCGTGCATGCGCATAGAGGGATGGAACAGGCACTTTCGCCTTCTGCACTTGGGAGGGTCCGCTTGCAAAGGCCGCTTCTTAAGGCCCGCCTGTGGCTGGGGCATTCCAGATCTGTAGCATGTAAGACGGTGCGGCCCCATTGCCGTTGACCACTGCCGCCCTGTCGTCACGTGTCAGCAGGTGGGCATCTCGCATGCACACGCACATGCGTGTAAGGAGGGGTGGCCTGTCCCCCCGCGCACGCACGGACCTCCCTGCTCACAACCTGCGTAACCCTTACTCCGGCGTTGGCACTGACACGCCACATGTGCACATTCGACGCCCCAGAGATCCCATAAGACAGCACGACACCTCGTTCGGCGTTAGCTCGAGCGCTGTACCGTCACATTTAGCCCCACCAGGCCCCACTCCCCGCCCCCAAACACAATAACTCTGTGGCCAGCCGAGCGGCCTAAAGCGACCGCGTCGTGGATACCTCAGCCTGGTCCACCTCACGACACGGCGGATGCATCCCGGTGAGCAGTTGTGTTTCCCCGCCCCACGCCGACGAGATCTCGCATCGCAATCCTCTCGTTGCTGGCAACAGTCTGGTCGCTTTGCGTGGCCCGGGTGCCCCATTCTGCCTGCTTGGCCCCCACACAGGTGACGCAGCACGCACCCGCCCTCTGCACCTGACGCGGTGCTGGTCCCTGGGCGCCAGCAGCTATGGCCGCATGCCGCCCCGCTCAACATCTCTGAAAAGAACCACCCGGCCCCTACCACCTCCAGCAACAATGCTCGCTTCGCAGTCGCCCCTGTCATGTCGCCTTGCCTGGCCAGGACGGCTGCTAGGGAGGCCACGGCGCATGCTGCACATGCACGGGCGCAACCAGCACCTTCCTGCCCCTGACCAAACCACCACCCCACGGAGCACCGTTGCGCTCCCGTCTAGAGGTCCCACGGAAGCCCCACGGGCCGCCTCACACGCCCTCCGCATGGCCCCGGTCACACTTCCTTCCGCAGCCTTCACGCGCCGCTGCCCGCAAGTCGCTGCACGTCGCTGCCCCCCACACAGAACCGCATTACGCACCGGCAGCGACAGCCCCTACCTACGCCGCCCCTGCCCGCCCCTCAATCCGCCGACGCCACGCTCTGCGGCTCGTACCGCTCCAGCCTCTTGCGCAGCGTTGCCACCTCCTGCGCCTTGCCCTGCATCATGGCCTTCATCTGCTGGAACTGCTTGCTCTCCTGCAGGGGCACCGTGGAAACGCAAAGGCCGTCAGCGGGGCAGGGCAGGGGCCCATTGGAGGACACGTACAGCGACTAAGTGTAAGTGGCGCTGCCCGCACAGCACGTGGCGCAAGGCGACCTGGCGGACGGTGGATGGGAGCTGCGGTGGGCTTTGTTGCAGCGCAAGGCTCCGACCTCCAGGGCGCTAACAGGATAGCAACAGTGGGTGCATGGTGTCCAGGCTCGCCCCGCACCTGCAGCTTGCCGTTGAGCGCCTCGTTGGCTGCCCGCAGCTCCTTGTCCTGAGCGCCAGCTGGTTGCGGGCGGACTGGGGGGCAGGGGGCAGGGGCCAGGGGGCAGGGGGTTAGGCGTTCAGGTGTTCGTCATCCAAGAGGCAGTTGCGGGGCGTGGGCTCAGAGCAACTCGGGGAGCAGGAGCTCGGGCTGGAGGGGAGGACAGGGACACATGGTCGACGCGGGTGGGGCCCCACAACGGCCACGGCAGCTCGATTAGAGTCGAAACTTGCGGCCCCCCTCCGGCGGCCCCCCACCTCCAGCTCCATCTGCATGGACGACAGCTGCCCGCTGAGGCCGCCCGCCTTGTTCTGCAGTGCAGCCACCTCGGCGGCGGTCATCTGGCTGCGCCCGGCGGCGGCAGCCGACAGCGCAGCCATGTCGGCGCTCAGCTTGGCCAGCGCGGCATCCTACGCAAACGTGAGTCAGAAGGGGCCAAACCGTGCTGTTTTTTCGATGCGCATACCGGCAACTGCAAGCGTTCGAGTAGGTGAAGTCCGGCAGGGATTGTCAAGGTTGCACGTAAGTTAATCGCCGATGGACTGGGTTTCAACGTTTCCGCGAAGCAGAGCGTACGGTAGTCAGCACAGCTCCTACATCAGGGGGGCCAGGGGGTGTGAGCACGCAACGGGCTGCTGTTCTTGGCGACTCCCCCTGGCAATGCATCGCAGGTGCAGTGCCTGCACCACCTCCATCACAGCGCCACGTCAGCTAGCTGGCGCCGGGGGTCCAGGCTATGAGTCCGCCTCTAATCACCACCTTTGCGGCTCCCCATGCTGTTCACTCTTCAGGATGACGTCCACCCCACCTTGTCCCCGAGCAAGCCCTTGAGCGCCGTGTCCTTGGCCGCCACCTCATCCTTGAGCGCGTTGATCTGTCCAGGTGGGCGGGGCACCAGCAATGGGCGGTGTGCGTGGAGGGCGGCGGAGTTGAGGGACAGTGGGCTTACGCGCTGGCATGCACCACCCGGCGGCCTTGCCTCCCCTACCTGCCTCCC